>JXCR01147468.1:173645-188141 GCA_002079205.1 Phalaenopsis hybrid cultivar | reverse complement strand
ATATATATATATATAGGTGGCGTAAAAAGACTAATGCTAACAAAACTACGAAAGATTATTACATGCTACGACAAACACTATGATGCCACAACCTTCATGACTAACATGGCCACCATGTCGTCCACTTCACCCATTACAATCGACAAAATTATCACCCATTTCACCCCACTGATTTAACCTTCCACTTTAGCAACACATACAACTTAATTCATTCAAATTCAAAATCTTCATCATCTATATGCTATCATCATTGGTATTAGGATTAAGCTATAAATCACTTCACATCACTAAGCTTTACCATATATGTGTGTGTGTGTGCGCGTGTGTGCGTGAGTGAGTGTGTGTGTGTCTGTGTGTGCGTAATTCATGCATGCAAGGAACATACTATATGTATTTTTCTTCAAGCTTGGCCATCTTATGCAGCCTAAAAATCATCCATGTGCCATAATTTTAATGATGAATTTATTCCTAAATGGTTGCTTGATTAAAACTAAAATAAAATTAGAAAAGCCCCTATCCTTTTATTAGTTTTTTTTTTTTAGCTTAAAGACTTTTTGGAAGCAATTTAAATAATCCATAATCACTCTTTAAATGATTTTTTCATGTTATCTGGTTGTGGCTTTTCCACTAAAATGCACTCTTAGCCAGCCCTACACTCTAATATTAAGAAAAAAACTATATCTTTCTATTCAATACCTAAGAAAAAAATGTCTCAAAACTTTTATATTCTAAAACTTCTCTAGGTTCTCTTATTTTCTCAATAAAAAATTTGGCCATCATGTGACAAAATGTTTGCATTATTAAACGTTAAGCCATATAAAGAACCAAGGCTTTGATACAGATTATACTTTTTTGAGAGCGAGAATGTTAGCCCCATAAGCCTTATGACTAGTCACTTTGAATTAGATAATAATAAACATATAGTTGATGTTCTATTGTGGTTATTTATTATTCTTGAGTAGATATAAATTATTGTAGAGGTTACCCAATTAGACACATATCTATTTATTACAACTAATATGAGACCACTTGTTTTTCTCAGGGAAACATTTGAGAATCATTCATCGTATTGAAAAAAAATAAAATTCTTTAATATCTAAAACTAATTTAATTACATTAAGGATTTTTAAGGTTGCAAGGAGTTTGCTTATGGAGCCATTATTCTGTGCAGACATTGGACGCAACTAGTGAGAATTTTTTTAAAAAAAAAAAATAAAATTGTAGTCCACTGACATACACTTTTGGTAGGAGTATTTTGATTGATTCAACGTAGGCTTATCTGCGTGTGGTGAACGTACGTAATAATTTTTCTTGCTTATATTTTTGACATTAACATAGAGGAGCAAAGATTGAATATCCATAAATTTGTTCTTTGGAGTAGACCCCTTAACTATTTTAATAAAGTTAACATTAATGGTTCTTTTGGCAATAATTTTCTAGTTGTGGATATATTTTTTGAAACTTCAAAGGCAAAATGTTGTTAGCTTATTTTGGTTCTCTTCCACTTCATAAAATTATGTATGCTAAACTTTTTGCTTTTAACTATAGTCTAAACATAGAAAAAACCTTACAAATCCAAAGCCTTTGAATTGAAATTGATTCTTTGTTATTTTTAAAACTTCATATGAAGGGCGAACAATCAGAATTTGCTACTGCTTCTATTTTTACTTAATTAGAGACTCTAAAAGATTACTTATGAGTTTCAATTTTAAAATTACGCATATTTACGTAGTGGGAAATGCATGTGTTAGTTGGTTGTCAAAAATCAGAGCTAATATGACTTCCTTCATTGAATTTTTAAATAGGAATATCCCTAAATGCCGTGAATGTCTTTTTAATTTGGACAAAATAAGTTTTCCAAACTCCAGGCATTTGGAACGCATAACTTCTCTCATATATTGATAGCGTAGAGAGCAGTATTTGTTCAACTACTGTGTATGAGGAGCTTAAAGGGAACAATTTGAGGTGGTTAGGTTGGACTCGTCTTTTTTTATTGAGTTTGATCCATGTTACAGGGTCATACAATTCTTTAGTTGTATGGTCCTTTATTTGTACTAAGTGTGGCACTACAAGAAATAAGTCGATTTCTAAGGTTCCGAAAACTGTCGGAAAATATATAAAAGCTACCGGTTCATAAATTTCCGATGGCTTAATAATGTCATTGGGGGTGTAGCTAAAATGCTTGTCGATAATTATTTAACCGATGAAA
The DNA here is from genome assembly GCA_002079205.1 of Phalaenopsis hybrid cultivar. Classification (NCBI taxonomy): domain Eukaryota; kingdom Viridiplantae; phylum Streptophyta; class Magnoliopsida; order Asparagales; family Orchidaceae; genus Phalaenopsis; species Phalaenopsis hybrid cultivar. Next base: position 185,932 of record JXCR01147468.1, on the reverse strand, counting down.
TTTCCTACAACTTATAAGTGTCGATGGTTCACCGATGATGCTAAACCGTCACAAGTGACTTTAGTTAGATATCTTTGGTACGACGTTTGTTATGTCTGATGGTCTGGATTGTCTGAAAACTGGAGCAGATATCACAAAATTATATCGTGGTGTTGGATTTGAAGCTGTCGAAATTGGCCATAGTAAGATCACCGACGAGTACTGCCTGTAAAAAATTATGATAGTGCATCGGTAAATTGTTAAAAATCTATAGCATTAAAAACAAATAATATGCTCCTTCATTACTACAATTTCTACATCTACAATTCTAACACAATAATTTTCACATAACACAATATACTAATCCAAGAAGTTATTAATCAAATAGCACACTATTAATTAATGTGAAAACCATAAATAGAAATAAAAAAAAAACCATTGCAATAAGCTAACCAAAATGAACATTTGTACAAAAAAATAAATTTTCATTTCAATATTTTTTTTATAAATAACCTAAAAGGGAAATAATAAGTCCCTGCTCCTCCTCGGTTCTCTCATCAACTCCTCGCCAAACTCATCCTCATCTTTCCTCCTTCCCTACCGTGCATGACATACTACTATGTCAAAATTTGCTTTCATCTTCAATTACATCTCCATTTTATTTGGGCTAGCTGGTGGAGATCAGGGTAGCTACCTCAACAATGGCTCTGGCCTCAATATCAAAAGCAAGCGCACCAACCTGCCTACGAAGTTCCTCTTCTGGGCAGTGGAAGTCGGTTCACTGGATGAGCTAAAGGGACAATGGTCACAAGAAGACGACTAAGACCCTATGCTGTAGACTCGATCCTTTTTCTTCCTTCCAGTAGCCTCTGTATACAATTCCATGTCAAAAGGATCATGATCTATGATTGTAATATCGCTCGACTTGTGGGATCGGCTCTCTTTACTCCTTTGAAAGGTCTCATACAAAAAATAAGATTAATGAAAGTTAAAGGCTAGGAAAAATTCAATAATTATTTGAATTCTAAACTAATTAATCTTTTGAATTACCTGGGTTACCTAAGATCTATTATCAAGTCAGTTCTGGTTCGACCGTCGCTTATGAGTGAGCGCATATAACACGGCAACAGATGTGTCACATCTCAACACTTTAAGATATAGAAATAGTGTAATAATTAGCATAAAGTTAATCTACAAGAAATTTTAATTCAAAAATTAAGTCTTACCAGTAATCTCTTATGCTTCGTTTGTAGCATCGCCCCACCAGTGTGCGTAGAGGCCTCTATGCCTCTGCAGTCATAGAGGTGATTTTTTTTGGTATGCTCCCTCTTCTTCTAGTATTCAGGAGAATCCTAGTACCTAGGAAGTGAGGCAAACACACCCTCACCAAGCCACGGCAGTTGTTGGTGCATATTTAGTTTGTCACTTAATATTTCACGAAGACAATCACTTGCCCTATGCTCAAAATTGGACAAGATATGGGCCTCCTCATGTTGCGAAGACCACTGTTTCTGTAAAATGAAAAAAAAAATGGTACAGTGATAAAAATATATATATAATTGAAGATAATGTGTTTAATATATACCTTGCAGTCCTGAAACCACATATCTTGAACAAGGATCGAGACCTCCTTCCACGATAAACAGGAATGGTTGAACGTTCTCCGAATAATAACTCAGATAGAATGGATGGCCTATGTTGGGGGAGAAAACTAGAAAAATCATATCATTAGTAATCTATTAAACAAAAAAAGAAATAAATGTTAATATCTAAAAGAACACGTAGCTAAAAACTGCTACATGTGTAGCTCTACAAAAATGTACAATCTACAAACTACTGAAGCTGAAAACATAAAAGTACACAGTTGGATTAACTTAAAGTTGACCTCTCTTTAGTGAGGGCCTCTTTTCTTCTCTACATTAGCCTAGGACTTAGCCTTAAGGTTCCCTAGCTATCTTCTTAGATAACTAGATATGGGATTTACCCACATAAAACTTCTAGCCAGAACTAAACTCACTTCCTGAGGTTAAGACCAAATCCTCAATCCTTGGTTGAGATGACCTAAGTTGACATTCGATGGGTGAAAGATGCCATAGTGTACTTATCAAACTAGAAGCCCTAGTAATTCACATAACAACCCCTTAACTATCCATGTGAATCTAATTGACTTAGAGAAAGATCACCAGACATGAGGCTAGGCCAAGGCCAATGAGAGCTTCTTACCACCTTTCCCTAAAAAGCTTTAAAAATACTATGACACAAAAATTTAATAGGAGAGGATTGATATTGAATTCATTTTTGTTGAGGTCTAGTTTCTCCTCTCTAGAAGCCTAAGATCTAGCCATAGGACTTTCCCGTCGAGTATCTTAGAAGCTTAGTGATGGAGCCTACCACCCTTAAAAGTTCTAAACTCTTCCTTATTCTTTATGGAGTTTCATATGTATACTTCTAACCTCTAATACTTAGAAGGTTGAAACCAACACAAGGAAGCTCAAGGAGAACTTTTATAGGATCAATGGAGCATTAGAATGACCCTGGGTGGCTTAGTCTTGGTCTCTCACACATATACACTTGAACCAATCATAATTCCCCACACACACCTTAAACCCTAAATCATCTACATTTGAACTACTTCCTAACTCCTTTTGGAAACTCACATGCCTGGTCCCAAGCCCTTAGTCTTTGGTTAAGATGACAAGGATGAACATGTGAGGATCCAAAATGAGTTCTCCTATGGATTCTATGACTTTATGGTAGCTTCACGTTATGTTCACTCTACCCAAATTCACAAAAAAATTACCAAAATATCCTTGGAACCCAAAAATTGCCAAATTTACCCAAATTTCTAGTCTCCCACCAAAAGTCTTTCTAAAATTACGCCAATTTATTCAAATTATCCAAATTCACCACAAATTTCCCAAAATTGACCGAAACACCCAAAAATCTCAAAATGCCTCGATGGCCCCAAAATTCTCATTTCTTAACCAAAACCATTTTAAACCCCTTCAAAATACCTATTTAACCTAAAACACCCCGTACTCCACAAAATTAACCAAATTTACTTAGATTTCTAAAAATTACCAAAGTAACATGTTTTTCACAAAAATTCCCAATTTGCCCCCAATCCCCATTAAAACCATTTCAAATTCAATTTCATAAAATTTGAGCCCAAAAATAAATCTTCTTTTCATGAAAATTATTCATCTAGCCCATCATGCATAATTTAAAAGCTTTATTTAAGGCCTTCCCTAAATGATTTTAATAAGCCCACATCCCTTCATTTTAAAAACCAATCATTTTAAATGCCCAAAATTCAACACGCATGACAAATGCTTCTCATCATCCATTCAATTAAGTCAAAACTCTACACCATATGCATGATTAAATTTTCCATATTAAGCCTCATGACAAAACAATACAAAAAGGCCAAAACTTCCAAAATCCTTTTGCATGAAACTTAGCCAAGCTAAGGGCAAGCCATTAAGACACCTCCAAGCCACATGCATGCCATGTGAGCCATTGCCATGAGAGGCGCAGGTTTATTTGACAGCCATAATAATAATATACATCAGTATAGTTAAAACTTATTAAAATATTTATAGCTACCACTCATATAGATTTAAGGTATTATTTATCAATTTCAAATATTGGCTAATATGCTTACGCGAGTGTACGTATCACACAAATAATATATGGATCTAATGAAGTCCTAAGTATCGATCCCACAGGAAAGTTTAGAATTCTTATAATATTAACTCAAAGAAACTCTAACTAAACTGTAGAAAACTTAAATTGGAATGCAAGTCAAAATTTGTGTTTTTAAACTAAGTGAATTATATCCACTACTCTTATCTCTAAACTCAAAGTAAATTTTAATATAACTAAAACTAAGTTTTATGAAGAAGAGTTCAAATTTAAAAGTAACATTTTCCTTGCAATGAGATTATAATTAGTGAATAATTCAAATTATTGTAAATTATATTGTGTCAAATAGGAGCATACCTATTGATTACCCTCTTATAAGTGTATAAAGAAAATTGGCTAATCTAGAGTCAAGTTTCAAAATCCTTAGTTATGCTGGGAAGAAACTAGCTCTCCTTCTAGATCTCCCACTATCCCTCTGCTTGAAGGCTAACAGCTAGCCTTAAGTTCTCAACTATGGTTCTCCCCTTTCACTCCAGAATCAACAATTTACACCCATCAAAACTTATTTCTCTATTTATTTGCACTTAACCACATGAACTACAATCTCATCCATGAGATCAAATGTGATTCTTACTTGGTTAAGGAAAGCATAGCCCTTTCCGATCAATGTGTTCCACAAAAAATTTTAACTGAAAAAATTGGCTAGATTGATTAAGTAAATGAAGTTCAAAGTTTAAATCATTATAATTATAAAATTATAACACTTATAAAAAATTTCATTTCTTCACATGATTATTTCTCATTACAGGGAGAAAGACAAAACAAACTACTCAGATCTCATGAGTTAGATACAACAAAACATGAATTTATATATAAAAACAAGTTTACACAACAAAAACAAGCAAAATAAGTAAAGTACAACCTCTTATCTCAATCTCCTACCCAAGAAAATCCTTTGATGTTTCTTTGAATCATTTTCTCTCCTTACAATATCACTCAACTCTCTCTTAGAAATGTAATGAAGAAGAAATCTCTCACTTCCCCCTCTCCTCTCACAACTCTGAGAGATAATCTTCTCTTTCACTCTTCTTCACTTACTCTCCTCTTCTCCTCCTTTGTGTCACCACCTTTTCTGCAATAAAATTACTATTATATAGCATAGGGCCAAATTTTCAAGAGTCACCTCTGGTAACCATTCAAAATTCATTCAAATTCAATGAATTTTTGGAAGAAACCTTTTCTAGCACCTAGACGCCTAACTATGGTGCCTAGGCACCACCTTCTATATAAATTGGCGTAGGCGCCAGATTTTGGAGCCCAAGCGCAAGGTCAACTTTTACGATGGGCCTCATTTTGACTCCAAATTTCTTCCTTAATGCTTCTTTCAGCTCCAATTGCCTGGCCTTATTGTACCACCAACAAAAAAATAGAAATATCTTCCATTAAGGCGTAATATCACTAAAAATAGGTAGTAAATGTGTATATAAAAGTAGCATTATCTTAGAAATGTCAAAAATCTCCCAAACTTAACCGTTACTTGTCCTTAAGTGACNTTAGATTTAACCATAATCTGATCCAAGGGTCTGCATGCAGGTTGGAATTCCAATTGTTTTCCACTTCCTTAATCAAATCAGGATGTAAAGTCCACCTATTCTGAAATCTGAAGGGTGTATGAGTTGGTCTAGAAGTGTTCAGTATGGAGCAAAGGAGAGGTCTGTGATCAGATCCAGCCATTGCAAGGTGGGTGACAGTAGAGAATGGAAAGGTTTAAAACCATAAGGAGTTGCTAAGCAATCTATCCAATCTTTCCCACAAAGTACCTCTTCTCCAATTGAACTTTGAACCTTGAAAGCCTAGATCAAATAGACCAGCATCACTGATGAAGTTATTGAATTTGGCTATAGGAGAGAGTAAAGGGGCTTTACCCCCTCTTTTTTCAGTAGGAGAAGTGATACAATTGAAGTCACCCCCCAAAATCCAAAAAGAGTCAATATTTTGTCCCAAAGTCATCAGCTCCTGCCACAGTTCTTGTTGATGTCTAGGAAGGCTGCTAGCATAGATGAAAGATGCAAATCCCACCTGTGCTCCAATGGCAAATTGAATATGAAGAAACTGATGATGGTTAACAAGTAAGCTGCACTTAATTTCAGGTCTTACAAAAATCCAGATTTTATTAGTGGAATTAGTATATAAAATAAACTTGGAAAACTTGTTGATAATGTTTTGAGGATATTTGGTGACCATAGGTTANGTCTAACTTAGAAAAAAGTTTTTAGTAAAGTAGATGATATCTAAGGTATCCGAACATTTAGTATTAACTTTAGAAATACTGATTTTCTATTTAATTCAGACATAATTTAAATTTCTTCAAACTTTAAATTTTTAGAAAAATATTAATCTCAGAATTTAAGATTTCTAAATTGAAAATTCTTTTTACTAATACTTTTATACTTTAAAAAGTATTACTCTCAAAATCCTTAATTTTTTGAAAATTCAACTTTTTCTACTATAAATAATAAATTCATTTCCTTAATATTCTCTACTAAATATCTTAACTTTAGTTTCATTCTTTTTACTAACTTTTCTACTAAGTTTTTCTATATCATTCCTAAAAATCATAAGTTTTAGAATCCTAAAGATAACACCACATACCATCGATCATTTTAAAATATTGCCATTGATGACAAATAACACTAAATTTTCAAAAAAAAATTTCCCTTCCCTAAACAAAAATTTTTAACAAAATAAAACATTTACTGCAGAAATGTTGGTAGGAAGAAAATAATAAATAAATATTATAAAATTAACTTTCTATACATGGCTTTAACATGAAAATATGTAGGTACAAGTTGAAAAGGCATGTGTATAGCAGGAAGTAAAGCTTCAGTGAACATGATATATCTGAAAGATTTGCTAGATAAATGACTACACTAAAAATAATTGTAAATTTAAAAACAGTGATGTCGGCGTTATTTTGGGTTGGTTTGTGGGGTTTCCCGTAAGAAGTTGTCGGAATCGAAATCTCTGTTTGTGGGGTTGCCCGTAAGAAGCTGTCGGTCATCGGAATCAAAAATCCCGTCACCCGCTTCGAAGGATATGAAATCAAACTGACCCCATATTTTTCATAGTTTAAAATGAAAGAGCATTGTACCTCAAATGAAATCAAACTGACCCCATATTTTTCATAGTTTAAAATGAAAGAGCATTGTACCTCAAATCTTATATCTATCCCGAAGGATAAACACAAGACTTGAGNTTCAGCAGCACAGCAAAGTGGGCAGATTGAAGGTCCTCTCAGCCCTTTCATCTTTAAAATGTCATCAGTAGGTAGTAAGGAATGCCAGAGTCTCCACTAGAAAAAGGACATAGATGGAGTTAGGAATTTACCCCAAATGGATTTGCCCCAAGGTATCAGGTTCCAATTAAAGAAATGATGGTAAATGTAGGCTGATAATTTCGGGGAGTAAGTCTGTTTTGTGATTAATTTGTCGTTGAAAATGGATGAGATAGGAGTATCCTTAACCCACCTCACATGTTCAGTGGAAAGAATAGTGTTCAGCAGTCTACAATTCCACTGATTATCAGACCAAAAATCTCTGACTAGACAATTAGTGCTGGGATTTGGGTTAAGGAACTCAAGTTTCTCTCCATTGCTGACCCAGTTTTCTAACCAAAAATTGATATGCCATCTCCTAGCTCCCAAAGGAAGAGTTCCTCAGCTTTATTTCTGATTTTCAGCAGTTTTGTCCATAGTTTGGAATCCCCTATCCTTCTGGATACCAATGTAGGGTGCAAAGATCTGCAGTATTTCCCTTTTAGAAATCTTGCCCAAAGGCTATCTTGGTTCCTGAATCTGATCCATAATTTGCAAAGATTTATAAAACCCAAGTGTTGGAAGTCTTTAAAGCCCAGCCCACCAGCTTGCAAAGGTTTACACAATTTCTACCAACGGTGAAATTGCTTTCTTTGACCAGACCAGAGAAATTTGTTGAAGATCCTTCCAATATAGTCTTGAGTACCCTTTTTCATGGAGAACATGTGTAGGACATAAGCAGGCATTGCAGTGAGAATACTCCTTAAAACAGTGATCCTCCCACCATTAGAGAAGAAATAGTTAGTCCAACGTTCAAGTTGTGCTTTGATCTGATCAATGACATCCTGGAAATATATTTGTCTAGTTCTGCCTTTGAGCAGATGTATTCCAAGATATTTAATAGGGAGGTTGGCATAGCTGAATCCAGTGTATTCAAAGATCCAGTGCTTGAGCTGAGGAGTGGAGTTTTTATTAATAATAAATTTACTTTTTTGTTTGTTAAGTGCCATACCTGAAGTGTGCTAAAAGTGGAGAAGGCATTTATATACCCTCCTGACAGAATTCTTGGCAGCATTGGAGAAAATAATTATTTCATCAGCATAAGCTAAGTGGCTTATGAGGATATTAAATTTGTGATGGAAAGCCAAATGAGGTGAAATAGTAACCAAATTATTCATTTGTCTAGAAAGGTAGTCCAGAGCAAGTATAAAAATTGTTTGAGACAAGGGGTCTCCCTGCTTGATCCCCCTGGTATCATTGAAGAAGCCATGACACTTGTCATTGATCAAAATTTAATGTGCATTGCATTTAAGCCATCTGTGTATCAAATTAATAAATTCTTCATTGAAGCCTCTAGCAGCAAGAGTATCAAGAATGAATTCTCAGTTAATGGTATCATAGGCTTTGCTTATGTCCAGTTTGAAGCTAACATTTCCTCCTCTACAAGATCTGTCAAGGTCTAGCAGGACTTCCTGGGCAAGTAGGAAGTTGTCAGTAACATTCCTCCCTTTAATAAAATCCACTTGGTTGTCACTAATGAGATGATGGAGATGGGGTTGCAGCCTAATCACAATGATTTTGCTGATTATTTTGGAGATCACATTGGTTAGGCTGATTGGCCTGTAATCCCCCCAAGTTTTCTTGTTTTGATTCTTAGGTATGAGAGTGATGGTGGAGGCACTGAAATATTTAGGGGGGTCCACACCTAGAAAGAAGTTTTGGAAAACAAGCATAATGTCTTGTTTAGTCCTATCCCATGTGGCTTTATAGAAAGTAGATGTGTAGCCATCAGGCCCAGCAGGTTTGAGACCATCAATGGATTCTAAGGCTTGTTTTATCTCATCTTCCAAAGGGGTACTAGTGAGATTTAAATTATGCACATATTGCTGACAGTTAGTGAACATCTCAGTTTCAATTGGGCTTCTAAAATCCAGCTCCTTGGTGAACAACTTTTGGAAATGTTGGACTGCATCAGAAGTTATCTCATCAGCATTGGTTAACTTCCTGTNCTGATTGGCCTGTAATCCCCCCAAGTTTTCCTATTTTGGTTCTTAGGTATCAGAGTGATGGTGGAGGCACTGCAATATTTAGGGGGGTCCACACTAAGAAAGAAATTTTGGACAGCAAGTATAATTTCTTGTTTAGTCCTATCCCATGTGGCTTTATAGAAAGTAGATGTGTAGCCATCAGGCCCAGCAGTTTTGAGACCATCAATGGAATCTAAGGCTTGTTTCATCTCATCTTCCAAAGGGGTACTAGTGAGATTTAAATTATGAACATAATGCTGACAGTTAATGAACAGCTCAGTTTCAATTGGACTTCTAAAATCCAGCTCATTAGTGAACAACTTTTGGAAATGTTGGACTGCATCATAAGCTATCTCTTCAGCATTGGTTAACTTCCTGCCATTGATATTGGTTATGTTTAAAATCATGTTACACTTCCTTCTATGATTGATACAAGCATGATAGTATCTAGTATTTCTATCATCATCAGTAAATTTAGTGACAACAGCTTTTTGTTTTAAGAAACATTCATGGTAGCTGATTTGTGCCAGAAGTCTCTCATTGGCATGGTGAACCTCATATTTAGAGTTCATCCCCATTTANGAAGTGATTTCTCTACTGAGATTAAAAATCATTATAACACAAACAATCTAGTTGAACCATTTAATTCTTGGTTTGGCATTCGAGTAACATATGATTTCTCAACTTCCTTCTTAGTAGATAAGGCATTGGAAAAGACATTTCCAAAAGTCTCCCAACCCCACTTCCTCAAAGCTTTGCTGGGTTTCTGATGAAGAAGGCTAAGCTTAATTAAAGGATCAGTATGATCAATTCTCATCAAGTTAGAAGCAACACATTTGATGAAAAGGGGGGTGGGCAGACCACATATTTAGGTATCTAAAAGGTAGGTGGAGTGTGATAGTACTAGGTGAAGTTATGCATATAAGGAGTGGTATATATATATATATATTAAAGGAAAAGAGCAACAAGGCTCCTTACATGTTAATAAAGAACCAAATGGGGATTACAAGAGTTGGAGGGATACATACCCTCCCAAAAATAGAAAATGAAATAGGGAACACATGATGCTGCTCAAGTATCTGTATGGGCACATAAAAAGAAATTACACACAAGGACCAGCAGTAAAGCCTAACACTATGTAACTCAATACCTTCCCCCAAAGGGTCTACCTCCCATATCTGTTACATACATTTGATATAGGGGAGTGCCAAATTGTCACCATTCAGCAGGAATTTTAATTCAGGTGTAAGTGTCAGCCCAACAAAAGTTTGTTCAGTATTTCTACCCTGGGAGGCAAGCCAATGAGCTGGACAATTACCTTCTCTAAGAATATGATTAATATTGATCATGTATCTGGGTAGAAGGGCAACTAACAAATTGTTCCATCTGGTTATATTCCAAGGGGTGGTTTCATCATGAAGGATGATTTTAATGCAATTAGTAGAATCTATTTCTATAATCAAAGGACCTATATGGCAGTAAGAAGCAATTCTGATGGCCCAAGAGATCTCTATGAATTCAGTCTCCAGAGCATCCTTTGCCACAGCAGGAGAAGTGAAATATAGAATGGGAGAACCATGAGAGTTCCTAAAGATTCCCCCAATACCAGCACAACCATTTGAGAAGCTGCCATCAGTGTTGACCTTCAACCAACCAACAAGGGGGACTCCAAAGGATTAGTTTGAAAGTCTGGAGAAGAGGAGTATTGTTCCCTGGAATCCAGTACTTTATAACATTAGGGAAGTGATGAAACTTGATCAATTTCTGAATATAAGAGATACAATTCATAATCATAGATTTTGACCCTGAAAACTTCTCATCATATTTGTTGTGATTTCTGTACATCCATATAAACCAAGCCACAATACATGGTATCACCCAATGGTTGTTGTTATGTCAATCTTTCCAGCTAGTAGAGAATTTAAGCCAGCGTACATTCTGACTATTAATATTCAGGAGCTTGATTAAACCTGATCAAATTTCTTATGAGAGAGCAAATGAGAAAAATAGGTGATCCAAGGTTTCTTCAGCAGCACAGCAAAGTGGGCAGATTGAAGGCCCTCTCAGCCCATTCATCTTTAAAATATCATTTGTAGGCAGTAAGGAATGCCAAAGTCTCCAGCAGAAGAAGGACATAGAGGGAGTTAGGAATTTACCTTAATTGGCTTTACCCCAAGGCATCTGGTTCCAATTAAAGAAATGATGGTAAATGTAGGCTGATAATTTCTGGGAGTAAGCCTGTTTAGTGATTATTTTGTCTTTAGAAATGGATAAGATAGGAGTATCCTTAACCCACCTCACCTATTCACTGGAAAGAGTAGTTTTCAGCATTCTGCAGTTCCACTGATTATCAGACCAAAATTCTCTGACTAGACAATTAGTGTTGGGATTGGGGTTGAGGCACTCAAGTTTCTCTCAATTGCTGACCTAGTTATCTAACCAAAAGTTGATATGCCCATCTCCTAGCTCCCAAAGGAAGAGATCCTTAGCTTTATTTCTAATTTTCAGCAGTTTTGTCCATAGTTTGGAATCCCCCATCCTTTTGGATACCAAAGAAGGGTGCAAAGATCTACAGTATTTCCCTTTAAGAAATCTTGCCCAAAGGCTATCCTGGGACCTGAATCTGATCCATAATTTGCAAAGATTTATGAAACCCAGGTGTTGGAAGTCTTTGAAGCCCAGCCCACCAGCTTGCAAAGGTTTACATAATTTCTGCCAAGGGAGCCAGTGAAATTGCTTTCTTTGACCAGTCAAGAGAAATTTGTTGAAGATCCTTCCAATAAAGTCTTGAGTACCCTTTTGCATGGAGAACATTTGTAGGACATAAGCAGGCATTGCAGTGAGAATACTCCTTAAAACAGTGATCCTCCCACCATTAGAGAGGAAAGAGTTAGTCCAATGTTCAAGCTGTGCTTTGATCTGATCAATGACATCTTGGAAATGTATTTGTCTAGTTCTGCCTATGAACAGATGTATTCCAGGTATTTAATAGGGAGGTTAGCATAGCAGAAACCAGTGTATTCAGAGATCCAGTGCTTGAGCTGAGGTGTGGCGTTTTTATTAATAATAAATTGACATTTTTGTTTGTTGAGTTCCATACCTGAAGTATGCTGGAAGTGGAGAAGGCATTTATATACTCTCCTGATAGAATTCTTGGCAGCATTGGAGAAAAAAATAATGTCATCAGCATAAGCTAAATGGCTTATAAGGATATTAGATCTGTGATGGAAAGCCAAATGAGGTGAATTAGTAACCAACTTATTCAATTGTCTTGAAAAATGGTCCAGAGCAAGTATAAAAATGGTTGGAGACAAGGGGTCTCC
>JXCR01147468.1:154168-172675 GCA_002079205.1 Phalaenopsis hybrid cultivar | reverse complement strand
ATATATATATATATATAATTAAATATTACTTCCCAATTTGTCGACTGACAAGAAGCTATGATAGATCTAAGGTATCATACTAACCCGTTATAAAATGTTTGAATGATTAACCAGTTTGGTAATGCATGAAGTGGACACTTTCTAAGCAGTTTTTTAAATCTTTCCCAAGCTTTATATATTGACTCTCCTTAAAACTGAGTAAAAGAAATAATCTCATTTCTAAGCTTAGTAGTTTATGGAGGAAGGTACTTAACAAATAAATTTTGTGCAAAATCTCCCAAGTTCTATAAGATCGAGGTGCTAATGAATTTAACCACATCTTAGCTTTATCCCATAAGAAAAAAGAAAAAAGTATAAGTCCGACAGCATTGTTGGATATGCCATCACATTTAAATGTAGCACATAGTTTTAGAAAACTTGCTAAATGTAAATTTGGATCCTCGGATGGTGTTCTCCCAATTGGATTATTTTGCACCATTTGTATAATAGCAGGTTTAAGTTCAAACGAGTTAGCCACTACAACAGGGGTTTGTATGCTTAAGTGAATTTCATGTGATGTAGGGTTTGTGTAATACATTAATGGTCTTTGTACATTTTGACGTTCATTTTCACATTTTAATTTTTAAAATTATTATGTAAAGTGTTTGTCATTTCTTCTAAATTGTAAAGTCTTTTTTGTTTTCGAATTTTTCTAATAGTTCATTCTAATTCATAGTCATAGGGCACTAAACCTTCAGATCTCGAACTATCATGCAAATATAAAAATTCAGAAAATGAAACAACTTAAACAAAATAAAAATACTTGAAATTTTTTGGTTTTTTCAATTTTTTTTATATTTTTTGCTTTTTTGAAATTTTTTTATGTTTTGAAAATTTTCAAAAATAAATGAGTGCCATAAATTGAGTTTTAATTTTCCTAAAATAAATCTATTGCTCAAATAAAGTTTCATAAGTCAAAAATTCTGTCGATTCTCCAGCAATGATGCCAAAAACTTCACTCAACCTACAACTACGCAGATTTTTTAACTCCAAATGATTGCCAAAAACTTGGCCTAACTTATATTCAGTGGATAGTGTAAATAAATGAAAATAAATAATAAAACTTCACACTAGTGGTGTTATGCAAGTATACATATCTTTTCAATTAATTTAAGATTTTCCTTAAAAATCTCAGTATCAATCCCACGAGCAATGTTGAAATTCTTATAATACTAAATTGTAAAACGTATATCTAAATTGCATATATTAAAATAGGAAAACAGTTTCAAAATGTTGATAACAATTTAACACTAAATTTATGTAGAAAATAAAAATATAGTTTAATAGACTGATAAAGTTTAAAAATTAACACAGTTAAAAAGACTTTAAAAGAGTGTTTGAAATATTATAAAAATATCTTTCCCCTTGCAAAGAGATGTGAATCAATGTAGGAATTGAATGATGAAAAATATAAATTGTTGAATTGTGCTAAATAGGAGAATTCTTATTATTTACCCCCTTCTTGTGCTTGCAAAGAACATTTGTTAATCTAGAGTCTCTCACCAACTTGTGTAGTAGATGCTGAGTAGATTCTGGCCTCTCACTTTCAAATTACCAATTGTGCCCTCTCTATAGAACCTATTATGGACCCTTATAATCAAAACTTTAGACTAAAATGATAAAGAATCGAGTATGTTACCTTAGAAGAATCAATTCTACGCTCATCAAAACATATTTCCCTATTTATTTGGACTCCCCTCAAGTGATCGCGATGGTCTGCCTAAGATGAAATGTCATACTTAAAAGTTGGTGAAATCAGAGCCCTCCTGAGTCATTTTGTTTCTCAACAAATTTTAATGATACAAATGGCCAGTTTGCAAAGTCAATGAAGAACTAGTGAAAATACCATCAAAATATTATAAAAATAAAAAGAGAAGTTTAAATAATTCTCATCTCACAAAATTAATTCCCATATGCAAGGAGAAAGAAAGGGAACTACTCAGAATTCATGGAGATAAAACAAAACACATAATTTGTATTAAAATCCAAGTCTTACAACAAAAACTTAAACACAAATACACAATACTTATTTTTATGTCTTCTCCCCAAGAAAATCTTGAAGTTTGCTTGCATCCAATCTCCAAACTCTTACACAAAACAAAGACTCTCACTCACACACACGCACACACTAGACTCAACTGAACTCTCCAAACGGACACAAAATAACTCCACAAAAACTCACAAAAGGACTCCCTTTTTGTCTAGAATTAATCTCTATTAATGATAGCTAAAAATCAGCAAGGTTAACTTCAAACACTCCTTCAAAATTCAGCCAAATTCAATGGATATTCTAGAAATTTGGTTATTTGCGCTATAGCGCCAGTCTGGGCCCCATCTACTGACGCTATAACACCAAGGGTGGTGTTATGGTGCCATATAAAAACATCCATTTTTGCTCCATTTTATCCTCAATTTCTCCAAATTTCCATTCCATGTACATGAAAAAAAAAGCAAAACACCTTCCTTTAAAGTGCAGTATCATCAAAAATAGGAATAAAATGAACATGAAATATACACTAAAAATAGTTTTTTTAGGTGGATCAATTATCATGAACTGGTGCATGATATTGCATATCTACAATATAAAGTGACTGATATTGTGTCGACGCTATTTTTGGTTGGAGGAGTTGCCCGTAAGAAGCTTTCAGTCAACGGAATCGAAATCCCGTCTCCCGCTTCAAGATGATTTTTTAATTTACATATATATTTTTTGAAGAATATGAAATCAAACTGACCCCATATTTTTTCTAGTTTAAATGAAAGAGCACTATACCTCAAATCACGTATCTATCCCGAAGGATAAACGCAAGACTTGAGGATGAGGCTTGATCAAATAAACTAAGCGATATATGGCGTATGTTTGGTCTGTGAAACCTTTGTATTTGCTGACAAGTTCCCCTATTTAATATGGAGAATTAAATAACGTTTATTTTAATCTGGGTTTGGGCATGCTTCCAATAAGGGAAAGCCCATATAGTTAATTACATCTTAAATGACCAAAGTCACCTATAAAGACTCTTGATAAAAAACAGGAAATATTATCTTCAAGGTGTTTCAAAGGGTATGAATTTTCAATGAGATCAAATGTAGAGGTGTGAAAGAGGATTGGTTCAAATTTGGAACATTTTGTTGTAGAGTCCAAAGGAGGAAGAACTAGGGGATGTCATGGATCCAGAGGAGAACCCCGGTGACTTCCCAAGCTATCCTAATGTTTGGCTTTAGTTTTGAGGAGAAATATTTAGGTGTTTCATCCTGCCAATTTTATTAGTTAGGGCTTACATTCGTGTGAAACGATCACACAAATAGCCTGGAAGATATGAGGATTTAGGTATTGATAAATGGAAACCTCGAAATCCTAAGATGAGTTAGGGCATATATTGTATGGCAGGGCTATACAAAAGGCTTAAAGATAAGGTGAGGATTTAAATTGCATAAGCAAGCAACCTCGAAGTCCTATGATGCTATAAGGGTGAGGATTTACGTTGCATAAGCAAGCAACCTCGAAGTCCTATGACTTTGTTGTTTAAGTAAGGTGAGGATTTAAGTTGCATAAGCAAGCGACCTCAAAGTCCTATGGCTTTGTTGTTTAAGTCTAGGATTTATGTTGCATAAGCAAGCAAACTCGAAGTCCTATGGCTTTGTTGTTTAAGTCTAAGGAATACGTTGCATAAGCAAGCAACCTTGAAGTCCTATGACTTAGTTGTTTAAGTCTAAGGAAGGAGATTTAGCTGGGGAAGACAGGTTTTGCTGTTGAAGATGGTCATGCTGCCCACCATGCTAGCTCCTTGCTGTGATGAGTTTGAGTTTTCTAGTGTGTCAAGTTATGATGTCAAATCAGGTGGCCCTATGGTTTTAGTTCTTTAAATTTTATGAGGGCATGTTAAAGTTGATTAGAGCGACACCGGTTAGGATCCTACGGTTCCCTCGTTCCGGCACCATTATTTTTTATTGGATTCACTTAGTCTAATGAATTTACTAAACTCAACTTAATGAGTTCCATAATTTCATTTAGACCGTGGGAAGCCTCCGGTCAAGATCCCTCGGTTCCGTCGTCCCGGTATCACTATTTTCTATTGGAATCACTTAGTCCAAACATTTACTAAACTCAACTTAATGAGTTCCATAATTTCATTTAGACCGTGGGAAGCCTCGTTAGGAACCGTAGGTTACCTCCTCCAAGGAATTCCCGATCATCTGATAGAGACATATTAATTTAGTTGCAAGTTATAGTTTTGTGTGATGTTTGTGATTAAATTTTGAGTTGTTTTATATTTTGAATGTTGTGGTGGTGAATTTAATCTTGGTTGATTTTAGTTTTAGTTTTGGTTTTGGTTTTGTGGATATCCTAATAGTTTTAGTTTTCATGCAGAGTGGCATTGTTATTTAGCATGAAATTTTGTATCTAGCATAAAAAAGGTACAACATGAAAGTACAAGAAAGACAACACTAAAAATTGTAAAAGAGTACCTTCGAGTCTTCTCGTTCCACCACCTGAAACTCAAAATGCATGTTAGGGCATTTTATATGAAACATGAAAGTAAAGTTTTGACGACCTATCTAACCCTAGGTCATATCTTGTTGGGTCCTTAGGAGTTTAATTAAGGATAATTTTTTCAAGCAAAACATATTAAGTTTAGTATCTCTGAGGTATCCAATAGATCTAGAGAAAGACGTAGGTCCATGCTACTCTCTCGCTGCCTGGTGGAAAATCCCGAGCTCTTTTAAACTTATTATGTTGCTTAATAATTCATCCTGTAAATACCCTTAGTGCTCGGTGAGCATTGATGTCTCAATTATCCCTAAGAATAGGGTAATTATCACTCGTAATTCAATTTAAAAATTATGTGGGTGAAGACCCTTAAAGGGACAAGTATAAGAGATTTAGCTAAATTTTGACTTGGGCATGTAGTGTCTGAAAGATGTTTTAATTTTCAATGATGTTTAATTTTCTAATCCTTCTTTAAATGAAACTGGATTTAGCCTAAGTCACTACTAAGCTCTTAAGATTTTGGTGAGTGTCTCAATCATTGCAAATGAAATTGACTTATAAGTGATGGTGATGATTCATGTTTTAGTTTTTTGTTTATCAAATAAGAGTATTAAATTAATGAGTTATTGACAACCAAAGTCATACCCTAAATCAAGGATCATTTAATCGGTTAGACTCCCAAATTTATGTAATTTAAGGAAGTTGCAAATTTATAATTTTTAATTAGGACAAGTGAGGTTGGTTTCTACCAGTTAACCCCTTGTGTTTCAAACATCCAAATATGTTAATTAGAATCAAAGATTTCCTATTTCTCTTTCTGAAATTAGGAGTAAATGTTAATTAAGGCTAAATTTCCAAAATTACACATTTGCCCCTAAGACTCTATCACTTCATAATTCATCAAATTTAATCCAAATGACATTAGAATTTTTATACTACCTCACTCATGGGTCAATTGAGACATTAGAGGAGAAAATGTGATTTTTCAAAATTTAATTTATCTATATAATTATTTTTAATGCAAAAATAAGATTTTTCAAAGAACATTCCTAACTTAACAAAGGTAAATCCTAATCCCTTGAATTTTTTTACTGGAGGTAGGCATAAACCAGAGAAGCCTTTGGACCAAATTTCATGATTTTTTTAATTTCATTTGAATTTTAAGAATTATTTGAAGTTCTTGGGTGTTTATTGATTATAAATATTTTAAATGTGGAAAATTAAGTTTTATTTTTTTATTAAATCTCTCTAATTTCAAGGGACACAAAGAAAAAAATTTCACATTTTTCTGATTTTTCTTTGAATTATTGGAATTATTTTAGTAAAAATCCATTGTTAGCCTTTAAAAATTATTTTAAGCTTCAAAATTTAATATCATTATTTAGAAAATTAGGAAAAATATCACAATTGTTCCCAAGTACTTAGGAAGCAATTTAAAACATTTCCATGAATTTTATTATTTTTGTGATTTTTATGGACTTTTAAATATTTAAATATTTAAAATAGGCTAAAAATGAAATTTTTTATTTTTTACTTATAATTTTTCAAGTTATATTTTAATTATTAAAAATCATTTTTAGTGTCAAAAATGTTAATTAACTTGAAAAATTAATTTGAGATATTAAATGAACTCCAAATGTTTTAAACTTTTAATGGAGAGTTCTCTGGAGTTTATATTTTAGTGGAGACCAAAAATTAAGCATTTAGATGTCTATGTTACCAAAAATTAATTTTCTTTGTGTTTTAGGGTTGGTGAAGATTAAGTGTATTCTTAATGATTTAACTCATGAAATTATTTCCAAAGGATTCTCTAGTCATGGTGAACCTTCCAAACTTTTCTTGGAATTTTCTAAGCAACATGCTATTTATCATGATTAATTTATGCAAATAATAAACATAAACTTGGAAAATATGGATCTATGTCTAGGGACCTCCTCTGACTTTAGATAAATTAGAGGATGTTCCTTAAGACAGAGACAACAACATGCTAAAATCTGAAGCCATGGAGATATTCCTATATGCATGGAGAATCAAAACATTCAAATCAGTGTTTAAATAATTAAAAATAAAATATGCATCAAATGGACTCTAAAATATGCAAGAGGGTATTTTTGTTTTATTTTTATGAGTTTTCTATACCAAGACATGAATTTTTAAAGCTAGGGGTATTTATTTAAATAAGAAAATCCATACTTTTTTATTTAAACGTGCGGCGCTATTTGTATCCTTGGCAGCTCCGAAGGCAAGCATGGCGTGCTCTGGTTGAATGTCATCATCCATGTAGCCGCTGACTCGACCAGCAGTTCTTGCAAAGAAGTGTTGTCCAGCTCGATCTCCTCTATCCATCCAATACACGCGCGATCGGATGGCTCCCTGTAATAATCCCCGATATAGTGATCCTGTGACCGTCCGCACTAAAACCCTAAGATCTTGGCCTAGACTCAGCCAAATCACTTTGGGTTTGATCCTATGGACTCGTCTAAGAGACAAACATATACATACGGTAATCATGTGATTAAATTAAGCCTAACCAAATGGAGAATCAAAATAGGCTCAAAGGAAGAGGAGATCAATACCTTGGCTCTGAGAAGTGAAGCTTCAATCGAAGCTGCTTGACATGTTTGTTGGGGTCCAAGGAGGCTAGGGATTAAGCCTCTGGTTGTGGTGCAAAGCCTAGGTAAGAATTCGACCAAGCCCGATTTCATGTGTTGGTTTAAAGCTATGCTAAAGTTTCTGTGGAAGGGGGATTTGATGGGGCTTTTTGTTCTCTCACTGTGGTGAAGGTTTAGGTGAGTTTAATTTGATTTTTTTGGAGTGTAGAAGTGTGGAGAGCTCTGTCCTGGTTTTAGGCAGAGATTCGAGCTTAAAATTAGGCTCCAACAAGGAGATTCAGGGCAATGTGGTGGTTGGATTGCACTGAGGAGGTCTCAAAGAGGCTTTGGGATCGATTTGGGAAAGTTTCTCAAAGGAAATTTCAGCACACCTCTCATGGCCGTAGAGGTGAGTTTTTTTATAAAAATGGCAAAGGGGTGTCTCTCAGGGCTAATGTTTGGGTGTATTATGATGCTTAAGTGGAGGGCAGAGGAGCTCTATCATTTGATTTGAGTGAGGTGGCCTCTGGGTTTGATTTGATTGAAGTTCAAGAGGAGGTGTCTCTCAGTTTTGGCTTTTCCAGCGACTAGGCCGGCCGAGGAATATGTCATAGCAATTTATTGCAATGAGGTATTGTTTTGGCAAAGATATCTTAAGCCGAAGCAAAAATGGAAATCAAATCCCTTAATTTGAGGGACCCTTGGTCCATGGCTCATCTAACTTGGGTTAGATGCTTTTTGGCTCAGTCTTAGGGTCCAACTAATGGATGTGGTGGAGTTAATTTGATGGCTTTGGGGTGGTTAAGCTACATTTAGTGCATGGGTCCAAGTGGGTGCAAATGACCAAAACTTGGGTTTGGGCTAGGGTAGCCATTTCAATTGACCTAATTAATTCTTTCATTTGGTGTAGGTGATTGTAAGAAACAATTTTTGTGAAGGATGGAAAGGGTTTTGAGTTCAATTGGGGGGTTAATTTGAAGGATTTTGAAGATTTGGTCAATTTGGGCATATTGGGCTAGACTTGGGTCTATATTGGGTTAGCCTTGGGCTAAGTCCAAATTGATTGTTGAAAATGGTCAATAAGAATGCCATGAAGATTTTTCAACATGAATTGGGTGCCAATTTTGGGGTTAAGGCAATTAATTTGGTGAAATTTGGGGACAATGTCAATTTGGGGCAAATTTGGATTTGGGTTGAAATTAAGAGAAGTTTACATTTCACCAAGGCCAATTGAAGGTCAATTTTGATGTTTAGGAATGTTATGAAGAGTTTATAACTTAAATTGTGGTCAATTGAGTGGGCTATGAGTTCAATTTGGTGAGATTAGGTCATGTGCCCAAAATTGGGGGTTGACCTATATCAAAATTGGGCTCAAAGCATGGGCCAATTGAGCTTGAATTTGGTTTATTTTGGTCACATTGACGGTGAATTTGAGTATGGGATTGAAATTTGAGAAGATTGGGATCAAACTGATGGACATTTGAGGTAGATTTGGGGAACATTGTGTCTTTAATAGGCAATTTGAGGGTTTTAATCAAAGATGGTTAAATTGACCAAATTGGGTCATGTGTTAGTTGAGGAAAAATGAAATTGAGAATATTTGGGACTTTTTTTTTTGAATTTTTGGAATTTTGAGCCAAATTTGGGGTATTTTGGTAATTTGGCAAATTTTGGTGATTTTGGGTAGTTTGGGAGTTTTCAATGTGTTTGAAATGATTTTTGAACCAATAATGGTATTTTTGGTAATTTTGGGAATTTTGGCCAAATTTGGTGTCCCAAGGGTGTCTAGGTAATTTTGGGGAGTTTAAGGGCAAAAGGCTAGGTTGGGTATCTTGGTAGAGTTTGAGTGCAACCACTATCAATAAGCCATGGACCAATGGAAACCCCATTTTGGGCCCTCTATGTAGTGGTCTTAGCTAAACCCTAGCCTAGGGCTAGTGGGTTTAGGGGACCACCTACATGAGTTTCCCAAAAGTATCAAGGGACCAAAGCCTAGAAGTTTAAGTTTAGGATTGTAAGTGATTGTGAGTGCAAGTATGTACCTTAAGCCCTAGACCAACACGTAGGGTTAAGCCTAAGGTCCAGCAGTTCTAAAGGTGACTCATCTTGAGTTCCGCATAATGACCCCACCTACTAAGTGCTGGAGGTTATGAACAATATGTGGAATTTCAAGTTGAGTAGAGAAGAGTTTGGAATTTTTAATGGTGAGGGTTTCTTTTTTAGTTTTCTAAGAATAATCAATAGGAAAGTCCTATGGCTAGACCTTAGGCTACTAAAGCGAAAAAACTAAACCTCAATCAAAAGTGAGGTCAACATATTGATGATAAGTTTAATCACGTTTAGGAATATTTGAAACTTAAACATGATTAAGTTACGGGTTTTAATACCTCTCTGGTGAGTTTTCTTTAAGAAGATCAGGATGTTTAGTTTCCATCTAGTCCTCCAATTCTGAATTTTGAAGATTAGACCCATATGGATGAGGATGAAGAGGACGATGAGGACGAGGATGAGGAGTAGTTGTACCTTTATTTGTGTTGGATGTATTTTACTTATGTGTCTATGGTAGTTTATTGTATTTATGTGGATTATGTGTCTATATTAGACTGTTGTACTGAACCTATTGTTATGCTTTGTTAATTGTATTGGTGGATTATTTACTGGTTGTTTTATTGCACTACTGATTATGTTTAGAGTAGACCTTTACTTAGCAACTCTTTCTGATATATCATGTTTAATGAAGCCTTACTTACTACTATACACCTACCTTTTCAATTTGTACCTACATATTTTCTTGTTAAAACCTTGTATAGAAGATTAGTTTTATAATTTATATTTATTATTTTCTTCCTACCTACATTTCTATGCTGAACATTTATCCTGTTAAAAATCTAAGTTTGGGGGAGGGAGAAAAGCTTTTGAAATTTGAGCTTTATTTCTTCTCAATGACATTATTTTAAAATAACATATGGTATGTGGTGTTATCTTAAGGATTCTAACTTTTTGATTTTTAGGAACAATATAGAAGAACTTAGTAGAAAAGTTAGTAAAAAGGATGAAAATAAAGTTAAGATAATAGGGAAATGATTTTAGTTTTTATAAAAGAAAAAATTAAATTTTCAAAAAATTAAGATTTTTGAGAAAAATATTTTTTAAAGAATTTCGACTCTATAAAAATTCTTTTTCAGAAACTAATATGAATCCTAAGTTAAGAATAGAAAATAAGTTTTTAACTTTAGAAAATGGATATTGAAATTCAAAATCATTAAAAGCTTATCCAGATATAGTAATCCTCACCTAAAATAATAGAGATTAAAAAAATCCTGAAACAAAAAAAAAAGAAAAAGAAAAAGAAAAGAAAAAAAGAGAAAGGAAAAGTAAACTATGAAAAGGGGAGGAGAAGCTTCAGGAATATGGCCTAATTAAAAATTTATTTCAATTGAATTTTTATAAGAAATGAAACTTAAAATCAATCTTATGCTTAATGTCAGAAAGCATTAATAAAAATTATTTTCAATATAGAATTCATAAATTCTGAAATTAATATTTTTTTAAAAATACAAAGTTTGGAGAAATTTCAATTATGTCATAATTAAATAAAAAATTAGTATTCCTAAATTTAATAATAAATATTTTGATACCTTAAATATCATCTACTTTACTAAAAAATTTTCAAATTGGACTATTACAATTCTAGAACAAAAATTTTAGATCACCTAAAAATACACACTGCCATAAGCCAATATACATATATATATTGTGTGTGCGTGTGTGTGCGTGTGTGTGTGTGTGTGCGTGTGCACGTGCGTGTGTGTGTGTGTGTGTGTTTTATAGTAAAGTCATTTGAGGACAAGTAATAGTTAAGTTTTGAGAATTTTGATATGTCTAATAATATGCTACTTTTATATACACTTTTAATGCCTCTTTTTAATGATATAACACTTTAATGGAAGGTATTTCAAAAAGAGTAATGGAAGGTATTTCAAAGCAAAAAAGGAAGTAATTTGGAGTCAAAAAGAGACCATTTGAAAAAGTTGACCTGGCACCTAAGCGTTAAGATCTGGCGCCTAAGCACCAATTTATAGAAAGTATGGCGCATAGGCACCACAGTTAGACGCCTAGGCACCAGAAATGGTCTCTTCCCAAATTCATTGAATTTGGATAAATTTTGAAAGGGAGCCAAAGGTGACCCTTGGAAATTTGGCCCAATACTATATAATAGTGTTTTATTAAAGAAAAGGGGGGAGGAAGAGAAGAGGAGAGTAAATGAAGAAGAGTGAAAGAGAAGATAGTATCTTAGAGTTGTAAGAGGAGAGGGAAAGTGAGAGATTTCTTCTTCATTACATTTCTAAGAGAGAATTGAGTGATATTGTAAGGAGAGAAAGTGATTCAAAGGAACTTCAAAAGATGTACTTTAGGAGGAGATTGAGATAAGTAGTTTGTATTTTACTTGTTTTACTTGTTCTTATTGTGTAAACTTGTTTATATATATATAAATACATGTTTTGTTATATCTTCCTCATGAGATCCGAGTAGTTAGCTTTGTCTTTCTCTCTACACTGAGTAATAGTCATGTGAAGAATTGAAATTGTTCAGAAGTTCTTTAATTTCATAATTGTGATGATTCAAACTTTGAACTTCATTTACTTAATCAATCTGGCTAATTGTTAAGTTAAAATCTGTTGTGAAAATTCATGACCTAAAAGGGTTATGATTTCCTTAACTAAGTAAGAAAAATATTTGATCTTATTGATGAGAATGTAGTCCCTGAGGTTAAGTGCAAATAAACAGGGAAATAAGTTTTGATGGACATAAATTTGTGATTCTAGTGTGAGAGGCTTGAACGTTTAAGTTGATCCAAAAGTTGAGAACATGAGGCTAATTGTTAGCCTCCAGGTAGAGAGATAGTGAGAACTTTAAAGTGAGAGCTAGTATCTTTTCAGCTTAACCAAGGATTTAGGAACTTGACTTTGGATTGACCAATGTTTTTATGCACTTATAAGAGGGTAAAGAATAGATATGCTCCTATTTGGCATAGTATAATTTATAACAAATTGAATTATTCATTGATTAGAATCTCATTGCAAGTGGAAAGATACTTTTTAAAATCTGAACTCTTATTCATAAAACTTAGTTTAGTGATATTAAAATTTATTTTGAGTTTAGAGATAAGAGTAGTAGATATAATTTACTTAGTTTATAAACATAAATTTTGATTTAAATTCTTAGTTAAATTTTCTACAATTTAGATAGAGTTTCTTTGAGTTAATATTATAAGATTTCCAAACTTTTCTATGGGATCGATACTTAAAACTTCATTAGAGCCCAATATTACTTGTGTGATACATATACTACATTAGACTCCTAAAAAATATTTAAAATCGATAAATAATACTTTAAATCGCTAGGAGTGGCAGCTATAAATATTTAAAGAAATATTAACTATTCTTAAGTATATTATTGTTGTGGCTGCTACAACAACCCGCATCAATCTCATGCCTTTTTCTATCTTTAAACATTTAGAATTAGGAGAGGTGACACCTATCACTATAACCTTACAACTTGTTGATCAATCCATCACTTACCCAAAAGGGGTTCTAGAGTATGTTCTTGTAAAAGTTGATAAATTTATTTTTCTTGTTGATTTCATTATTTTGGATATGAAGGAAGATAAAGAAATCTCTATTATTTTGGGTAGACCTTTCTTATCTACTAGGCGTGTCATGATAGATGTTCAAAAAGGAGAACTAACTGTGTGTGATGATCAGGAAGTTACTTTGAATGTGTTAAAAACTTTAAAATATTCTTCTAAAGTAAATGATGATGCTTATTTTAGGATGGATCTGATTGATTACTATGTTACAGCCATTTCTGAGAGGTGCATGAAATTTAATCAATAGTGATTGAAGTAGATAAAGAAAAAGTTAGTGAATCAATAGTTGAGACAGCTTGATTGATAGAAAAGTATGACACATGAATAATCAGGGAGAGATTTAAAATAATAGATAAAACTGAAAAAGTGTAAAGCTTTATTTCCTTCTATTAAGGAGCCCTATGAATTAAAAATGAGAGTGCTTCCTAAATATATCAAGTATGCTTAATTGGGGAAGTCATCTACATTATCAGTTATGATATCCTTATATTTGATTGATTCATAAGAGGAACAACTATTGAACATTCTGAGAACTTACAAGAAAGCTTTTGACTATACAATTTCAGACATAAAGGGAATTAGTCCCTCTATTTGTATGAATAGAATTTTAATGGAAGATAATTATAAACCTATGGCAGATCCTCAAAGGAAATTAAATCCTGTAATGAAAGATGTAGTAAAAAAAGAAATATTAAAATGGCTTGATGCAGGTAAAATTTATCCTATTTCTGGTAGCACATGAGTTAGTCCCATCCATTACGTGCTAAGAAACGGGGAGTGATAATTGTAGTAAATGAGCATAATTAATTGATTTCCACAAGAAATGTCACTGGTGGAGATTATGTATTGACTATAGGAAGCTAAATACTACAATAAAGAATGATAATTCCCTTTTACACTATTTTAGATTAAATGTTGAATATGCTAGTCTCCATTCATATTACTACTTTTTAGAAGGATATTATGGATATCATCAAATAATCATAGCTACTGAGGATCAAGATTACTAGTCCTTATGAGACTTTTTCTTTTTGAATAATGTGGTTATGTAATCCACTTTCGACATTTCAATGATGCATAATGTCTATATTAACCAAAGCAAAATATGTTGAGATTTTCATACCGATTTTACACTGTTTTTGATGATATTGCACTTTAAAGAAACGTATTTTTGATGTTTTGTTGCAGGAATGATGAATTAGGGTCATTGGAGCAAAAATATGCAAAAAGGAGCAAATCTGGAGCAAAAAGGACCAAAATGTGAAGATTTGAACTAGGGCGCCGACGGCGAGCCCAACGACGCTGACGGAAAGAATTTCTTAAGACTCCAGATTAAATAATTTAAAAGGCTCACCGATGGCACCCTCGAGGCCGGTGACGGTGAGATCGACAGTTATGTCCAAAGGTGCATTGAATGTGGATGATTTTTTGAGGGATGCTTAGGCAACTCTTAGGAAAACTCATCCATATCCTTAAAAGAAGACTTTGACCAAAAATGAGAAGGGAAGGCTCAAGAGTTTGAGGAGTTGGAAGGTTAGAACAGCGTCCAAGAGCCCCATTAGTGTATAGAGAGTCTAATTGTGCGGAATTCTTCGAGAGATTCTAAGAGTGGAGGGAAAGTGAGAGATTTCTTCCTCCTTGCCATTTCAAAGAGGAATTTTGTGTGTTGTAAGGAAAGGAAGAGATTCAGAGGAACTTTGAGGAGTTTTCTTCGGGAGGAATTAGAGATAAGTGTTATTTACTTGTTGTGGTTTGTATGAATTTGCTTTTATGTATGAATTCCGAGTTTTGTTGAGTCTTCCCCTTGAGTTCTGAGTAGTTTTCTCTGTCTTTCTCCTTATCTTGAGATTTGTGAAATGGTGATTTGAATTGGTTGAGCCATGAAAATGTTAAAGAAGCCGTGATGATCTTGTCACTTTGGTCTTAATTTACTTTAAATTTGGCCAATTGATTTGTTAAAATATGTTGAGTTTTATAAATAAAGTGAAGATTACATCCAAGATTTAGGGAGGTCAAAGCCCTTGGAAGTTAGGTGCAAATAAATAGGGAAATAAAACCTAAGGATTTAGGGAGGTCAAAGCCCTTGGAAGTTGGGTGCAAATAAATAGGGAAATAATATTATCGAAAATAGAGAAATAATACTATGGCGTAGAATTGAAGATTTTAGAGTGACAGACTAAAATCCCCAATTCGGTCCTATCGTTTGGCTGTGATTTAGGGAGGTCAAAGCCCTTGGAAGTTGGGTGCAAATAAATAGGGAAATAAAATTATCGGTATTTAGGGAGGTCAAAGCCCTTGGAAGTTGGGTGCAAATAAATAAGGAAATAAATTATCAGTAGAATTGGAGATTTTAGAGTGACAGACTAAAATCCCCAATTTGGTCCTATCGTTTGAGTGTTGAAGTGTACATGTTATCCCTCAGGTGAAGAGAACGTGGGAGCTTCGAATTGAGAGCCGGTATCCTCCCAGCCTAGCCGCAGTTAGTCAATGTTCTTTATGCCTGGACCAAAGGGTAAAGAATAGGTATGTTCCTATTTGGCACAATACAATTTGAACTGATTCCCTTTTTCCATTCACTATAATTTCTTGACAAGCAGAAGAATGCTTTCTTATATATTGAATATCACATTAAAAACTTTATTAGTATAATTAGTTATTTAAGAATTATTAAAATTACATATTTATTTCAATTTCCTATTAGTGACAAATAAACAATTTGAATTATATTGTTGTGATTAAGTATTGATTTTCTAAAATCTTAGTTCGTAGCATCTAATATTACTCCTTGTGGGATTGATATCTAGGACTCCTTTAGAGCCCTATATTACTTGAGCGATACGTATACTTGCGTTGATAAATGTGACTTTACCATTATTAAATATATGCATCTTTATCGAATCTATAACCGTTGTTAAGTTTTTGGTGCAGTTGCTGAGGATTTTCAATCTTCTAGCAGTAGTATTAAATACTTGTATTTTTAAGCATATATAAAGTCGCTGTCAAGTTCTTGGTGTCGTTGCCGTGAAGTAAACAAGAATCATAATTAGAGTAATAAATAAATTAGGACTATAAGAAAATTTTTACTGGAATTGCAACTTATTTTCATATTTAGTTAACTGTTTTTTGTGTACTCATTTTTTATGCGTAAATTTGGACCTGAAAATCTTATACCCTACGATTCAGAGTTAGAACGCACTGTTATAAAAATTAGAAGACTGAGAAGAGAACCTAGAAATTCTGATAAAATGGAAAACCACGCGAACAATCAAGGAATAGATAATGAACACCAACCTAGACCCCTATGAGATTATGCAAATCCTACAGTAGATGAAATTCACTTATCTATCCAAAATCCTGATGTAGCTGCTAATTCATTTGAGCTTAAACTTGCTATTATCTAAATGAGAAGAGAACCTAGAAATTCTGATTCAATGGAAAACAACATGAACAATCAAGGAATAGAACCCTAGAAATTGTGATACAATGGAAAACATTATGAACAATCAAGGAATAGAAAATGAACACCAATAGACCTCTACGAGATTATGCAAATCCTACAGCAGATGAAATTCACTTATCTACCCAAAACCCTGATGTAGCTGCTAATTCATTTGAGCTTAAACGAGATTATGCAAATCTTACAGCAGATGAAATTCACTTATCTATCCAAAATCCTGATGTAGTTATTAATTCATTTGAGCGTAAACCTGCTATTATCCAAATGGTACAAAACAATCAATTCGGAGGTACACCAAATGAAGATCCTAATTTACACCTCGCTAGTTTTTTAGAAATATGTGATGCCTTTAAATATGACAGAGTTTCAAACGATGTTTTTAGACTTAGACTTTTTCCTTTTTCTCTTAAGGATAAGGCTAAGATGTGGTTAAATTTGTTAGCACCAGGATCTATTAGAACTTGGGGAGAACTTTCATAGAAATTTCTATCCAAATATTTTCCTCCATCCAAAACTGCTAAACTTAGAAATGATATAACATCATTTTATCAGATTGATGGAGAGTCGATATATGAAGCTTGAGAGAGATTTAAAGATCTTCTTAGAAATTGCCCTCATCATTCGTTATCAGATTGGTTGATAATTCAAAAATTTTATAATGGATTAGTGGGATCACTTAGATCGATTATAGATGATGCGACCGGTGGTTCTTTAATGTCAAAAATTTTTGATGAGGCTTATTCATTAATAGAAGAGATGGCTACCAACAATTTTCAATGGCCCTCTGAAAGGGTAAATGCTAAAAGAGTAGCTAGTATCCATGATTCTGATGCAATATCTATGTTAGCTTCGCAGATTGCTACAATATCAAAGAAATTAGATCATTATGGAATGAATTATTCTCCAACACCTACTATGATGGAAGAGAATTCATCTGGGCAATTTGTGGATGTTCAACCTTCGTATGAGACTTTAAATGCTATCAATAGACCCAACAATGCTTATTCAAACTATTATAACACAGGCTAGAAGAATCATCCAAATTTTAATTGGAATATCAATTCTACTACAAAACAACAATGTGCGAACAACCCAGTGAACTCATTAAGAAATTCATCCAACCAAGGAAATATTAATTATAGACCTTCTTATCATTCAGGATTTAGCAGTAAAACTAAAATTAAAAAAAAGAAGTTGTCTATGGAAGAGATGATATTAAACATGGGTCAACAATTATAGAATCAAGGAAATCAATTACAAAATCAAGGAACTGCTATTAAGAATATTGAAAATCAATTAGGGCATATCGCTACTACGCTTAGAAACCGAACATCAGGAACTTTTCCTAGTACGGTGGAACCAAATCCTAAAGATCATGGAAAAGAATAAATAAAAGTGATACAATTATGAAGTGGAAAAGAATTGGAAACAAGAGTACAGAAAGAAACCAAAACTGAAAAAAAGAAAATGGATACAGAAAAAGAAAAGGATCATCAATACCGAGATTTAGAATATCCACTTATACCATGAAAATTACTGTGGAGAAACCTCCACCATCGTTTCCTCAAAGATTGAAGCAACACAAACAAAATAAATTTACTGTGGAGAAACCTCCACCACCGTTTCCTCAAAGATTGAAGCAACACAAACAAAATAAATAATTTTCTAAATTTTTAGAAATTCTTAAGAAGTTAACAGTAAACAAACCTCCACCACCGTTTCCTCAAAGATTGAAGCAACACAAACAGAATAAACAATTTTCTAACATTTTAAAAAGTCTTAAGAAATTAATGGTAAATATTCCCTTCGTAGAAGCTTTAGAGCAAATAAAAATTATGTGAAATTTATGAAAGATATTCTAAACAAGAAAAGGAAGTTCACTGATAATGAAAATGTTGCACTTAACAAAGAGTGTAGTGCAATTATTCAGAAAAAGCTTCCTAAAAAATTAAAAGATCCAGGTAGTTTCACTATACCATGTGCTATCGGTGAAAAATTTTATGAAAGAGCTTTATGTGATTTGGGAGCTAGCATTAATCTTATGCCTCTATCAATTTTTAAAAGATTAGGATTAGGAGAAGTCTCACCTACTTTTGTAACTCTTCAGTTAGCGGATCGTTCAGTTACTTATTCTAAGAGAGTTATAGAAGTGTAACTCTACAGTTAGCGAATCGTTCAATTACATATCCTAAGGGAGTTATAGAAGATGTGTTAAGATAAATTTATCTTTCTTGTGGATTTCATTGTTTTAGATATGGAGGAAGATAAAGAAATACCCATA
>JXCR01147468.1:95488-141140 GCA_002079205.1 Phalaenopsis hybrid cultivar | reverse complement strand
AAAGAGAAGAGTTTTGAGTTTCTAATGGTGAGGGTACCTTTTCTAGTTTTCTAAGACTAGTCAGTAGGAAAGTCCTATAGCTAGACCTAGGCTACTAAAGAAATTTCTAGACCTCAACCAAAAGTGAGGTCAACAAAAGCTTATCCACAACTTTAAAAGAAGATTTTAGCCGAAAATTGAGAGAGTCAAGGAGGGTCTAGAGAGCTTAGATGTTAGAAAGAATCTAATAGTTTGGCCAAAAATAGAAGAGTGCTAGAGGCCTTGGAGGTTACCATTAGTGTATAGAATTTCCAGTAGAGTGTAACATTGTGAGGAATTCTTTGAGAGATTGTAAGAGTGGAGGGAAAGTGAGAGATTTCTTCCTCCTTTCCGAGGGAAAGAATATAGGGAGTAAAGGAAGTGCTAGGAGAGTTCCTAGAGATTAGAAAAATTCCAATATTAGTGAGGAATTTTCGAGAGATTGTAAGAGTGGAGGGAAAGTGAGAGATTTCTTCCTCCTTGCTACTTCAAAAAGGAATTGCTTCGAGAGATTGTAAGAGTGGAGGGAAAGTGAGAGATTTCTTCCTCCTTGCCGCTTTGAAGAAGAATTTTCGAGAGATTGTAAGAGTGGAGGGAAAGTGAGAGATTTCTTCCTCCTTGCTACTTCAAAGAGAAATAGGAGGTGCTAGAGAGAGTTCATAGAGGTTAGAAAGGTTCCAATATTGTGAGGAACTCTTTAAGTTTGTAAGAGTGGAGGGAAAGTGAGAGATTTCTTCCTCCTTGCCGCTTTGAAGAGGAATTTATTGTAAGAGTGGAGGGAAAGTGAGAGATTTCTTCCTCCTTGCCGCTTCAAAGAGGAATTCTATGTGCTAAGAGTGGAGGGAAAGTGAGAGATTTCTTCCTCCTTGCTACTTCAAAGAGGAATTCTGTGTACGGTTAGATTGTGAGGAATTCTTTGAGAGATTGTAAGAGTGGAGGGAAAGTGAGAGATTTTTTTGTATAATTGTGAGGAATTCTTCGAGAAATTGTAAGAGTGGAGAGAAAGTGAGAGATTTCTTCTCCCTTGCTACTTCGAAGAGGAATTCTGTGTGTTGTAAAGAAAAGAAGAGATTCAGAGAAACTTCAAGGAGTGTTCTTGGGGAGAAATTAGAATAAGTTATTTACTTGTTATAGTTTGTATGACTTTGATTTTATATGTGAATTTCGAGTTTTGTTGTGTTTTCCTCATGATATTTGAGTAGTTTTCTCTGTCTTTTTCCTTGTCTTGAAATTGGTTAAATGGTGATTTGAATTGGTGAAGCCATAAAAATGTTTAAGAAATTATGATGATCTTTTCACTTCAATCTTAATTTACTTTCAATCTAGCCAATTGATTTGTTAAAATATGTTGACTTTGATAACNAGCCCGCCGACCGCCGACAGTGAGATCGGCGGTTATGTCCAAAGGTGCATTGAATATGGATGATTTTTAGAGGGATGCTTCGACAAATCTTGGGAAAACTCATCCACATCCTTAAAAGAAGACTTTGGCCTAAAATGAGAAGGGGAGGCTCAAGAGTTCGAGGAGTTGGAAAGTTAGAATAGCGTCTAAGAGCCCCAATAGTGTGTAGAGAGTCTAATTGTGAGGAATTCTTTGAGAGATTGTAAGAGTGGAGGGAAAATGAGAGATTTCTTCCTCCTTGCCGCTTCCAAGATGAATTCTGTGTGTTGTAAAAAAAGGAAGAGATTCAGAGGAACTTCGAGGAGTTTGCTTTGGGAGGAATTAGAGATAAGTGTTATTTACATGTTGTGGTTTATATGACTTTAATTCATATATGAATTCTGAATTTTATTGTGTCTTCCCCATGAGTTCTGAGTAGTTTTCTCTGTCTTTCTCCTTGTCTTGAGATTTGTAAAATGGTGATTTGAATTGGTTGAGCCATGAAAATGTTAAAGAAGTCGTGATGATCATTTTCGAAATGGTAATTTGAATTGGTGAAGCCATAAAAATGTTTAATAAATTGTGATGATCTTTTCACTTCAATATTAATTTACTTTCAATCTGGCCAATTGATTTGTTAAAATATGTTGAGCTTTACAACTAAAGTGAAGATTACATCCAAGATTTAGGGAGGTCAAAGCCTTGGAAGTTGGGTGCAAATAAATAGGGGATTAAAACTATCGAGTGTAGAATTANTCAGGCGTAGAATTGGAGATTTTAGAGTGACAGACTAAAATCCTCAATTCAATCCTATCGTTTGGGCGCTGAGTGTAGATGTTAGGCCTCAGGCGAATGGAACGTGGGAGCTCCAAATTGAGAGCCGTTATCCTCCAAGCCTAGCCGCAGATTTAGTAAACAAGTGTAGCNTAGATGTTAGCCCTCAGGTGAGGGGAACGTGGGAGCTCCAAAGTGAGAGTCGGTATCCTCTCAGCCTAGCCGCAGATTTTGTAAACAAGCATTGGATTAGTCAATGTTCTTTATGCCTAGACCAAAGGGTAAATAATAGGTATGTTCCTATTTGGCTGAAGACAATTTGAACTGATTCATTTTTTTCATTCACTATAATTTCTTGACAAGGAGAAGGATGTTTTTTTNAGTGACAGACTAAAATCCCTAATTTGGTCCTATCGTTTGGGTGATGAAGTGTAGATGTTAGCCCTCAGGTGAAGGGCACGTGGGAACTCCGAAGTGAGAGTCGGTATCCTCCCAGCCTAACCGTAGATTCAGTAAACAAGCATAGAATTAGTCAATATTCTTTATGTCTGTATCAAAGGGTAAAGAATAGGTATGCTCCTATTTGCACAATGNACTTTATTAGTATAATTAGTTATTTATGAGTTATTAAAATTACATATTTATTTCAATTACCTATTAGTGACAGATTAGCAATCTGAATTATATTGTTATGATTAAGTATTGATTGCCTATTAGTGACAGATAAGCAATTTGAATTACATTGTTGTGATTAAGTATTGCTTTTCTCAAATCTTAGTTTGTAGCTTCTAATATTACTCCCTATGGGATCGATATCTAGGACTCCATTAGCACCCTATATTACTTGAGCGATACATATACTTTCGTTGATAAGTGTGACTTTACCATTATTGAATATTTTATATATACATCTTTATTGAATCTATAACCGTTGTTAAGTTTTTGGTATAGTTGCTGGGGAATTAAATCTTCTAGCATCAGTATTAAATACTTGTATTTTTAAGCATATATAAAGTCACTGTCATATATTTAGTGATCTGATTAAGAAAGGGATTGAAGTATTCATGGATGATTTCTCAGTGTTTGGCCTGTCATTTGAAACTTGTCTGGATAATTTAGCTAAAGTTCTTAAATGCTGTGAAGAAACAAACCTTATTATCAATTGGAAGAAATGTTAATTCATGGTCATTGAAGGAATAGTTATGGGACATAAAATTTCTAAAATATGTATGGATCTGGATCTTGCAAAAATTTAAGTGATAGAATGGTTTCCAGCCTCTGCTAATGTAAGGGGAATTAGAAATTTTTTAGAACATGCAGGATTGTGCAAACATTATATTAAAGATTTTTCAAAAATCTTTAAACCTTTATGCAATCTTTTAGAAAAAGATGTTCATTTTGACTTTGATCATGAATTCCTGAATGCTTTTAAAATTTTAAAGGAAAAAATAGTCACTACACATATTATGGTTTCACCTGATTGGGAAAGACCTTTTGAATTAATGCATGATGCTAGAGACTATGTTATTAGAGCGGTGTTAGGCCAAAGACATGATAAAACATTTAGAGCAATATATTATTCTAGTAAAACTCTTAATGAGACTCAAATTAATTGCACTATTAATGAAAAAGTGTTATTAGCAATAGTATATGCTATGGATAAATTTAAGTCTTACTTAATAGGAACTAAATATGTTGTATATACTAATCATGTTGTTATTCGATATCTGATGTCTAAGAAGGACGCAAAGCCTAGATTGATCAGATTGGTTTTTCTTATGCAAGAATTTGATGTCAAAATAGTAGATAGGAAGGAAACTAAAAATCAAGTAGCAGATTATTTATCAAGATTAGATCAGAGAATTTATTATTAGTTTGACGAGGATATCAATGAAAAATTTCCTGATGAGATTATATTTAAATCACTAAATGGTATGATCCATGGTATGTAGACCTAATGAATTATATTGTAAGTAATATTATGCCTTATAATGTGACATACCATTAACAAAAATAGTTTATCTATGGTGTCAAGTTTTACTATTAGGATGGCCCATATATATATAGAGAATGTAAAGATCAAGTAATCAGGAAATGTGTACCTATGGAAGAAACTCAAAAAATTATTAGAAAAAGGCATGATTCAGAATTTGAGGGACATTTTTGAGTAGATTGTACTGCATTTAAAATTTTGCAATCTGAATTTTATTGGACTACTTTATTTAAGAATGTAAACACATATGTTAAGTCTTGTGATCGATGTCAAACAGTGGATAATATTTCTAAACTTGACAAAATGCCTTTAATTTTTACTTTGAAAATTGAAATTTTTGATGTTTGAGGTTTAGATTTCATGGGACCATTTATACCTTCAAAAGGAAAAATATATATTTTAATTGTTATAGACCATGTCTCTAAATGGATTGAAGCTGTAGCTTTACCCAAATGTGATGCTCAAACTATTACAAAATTCTTAAAGAAATATATTTTTAATAGATATGGAATGCGAGAGTAATTATTACGGATGGGGGGATGTACTTTAAAAATAAAAGAATTGAGACATTAATTGCAAAGTTTGGTATTAAGCTAAAGTAGCAACAACATATCATCCTCAGACGAGTAGTCAAGCTGAAGTATAAAATAGAGAAATTAAAGAATATTTGAAAAACCTGTTTACCCAAGTAGAAAGTATTGGTCTATGAGACTTGATGATGCATTATGGGTCTATAGGACTACTTAAAAATCACTTATTGGAATGTCTCCCTATAGGTCAATAATTGGAAAAGTTTTTCAGTTATTAGTTAAACTTGAACACAAAGCTTATTGGGCTATAAAGAAATTCAGTTATAATTTAAAAGACACTGGTGAGAAAAAATGTTATAGATTAATGAACTAGAAGAGATCATAAATGAATCTTATGATAACGCTTGAATTTATAAGGAAAAGATGAAAAATAACATGATCGGAAGATTATTAGTTAAAATTTTAAACCTAGACATGAAGTTTTATTGTATAATACAAGATTAAAATTATTTTTTGGGAAGCTGAAGTCTAGGTGGACTGAGTTATTCACTGTTATAAAAAGTCTATCCTTTTGGAATGCTTGAAATTAAAGATCCTTATAATGAAAAAGAGTTTAAAGTGAATAGGCAAAGACTAAAACTTTATTTTGGCGGAGAAAGACCAATAGTTAATAAAATTTTAATGTTGGGAGAGCTTTAAGTTAAAACTTGGATTCATCGGGCTGACGACATTAAACTAAGCGTTTTGTGAGAGGAACTCTATGGTTATCCTTGTTTATGTGCTTATAAATATATGTGATTTTTATGATGATGATGGAGATGATTTAGTGTTGCATTTTTTTATGATCTTCTTTATGTTTAGTTTTTTGTATCATGCTACTGGATGTTGTTGTATTTTTTTTTTCATTTCTATCAAGAATAATTTTAATTTGTCATTATTTTAATTTGGAACATTTGTAGGTAAATTCCTGGTTATTTTATATTTCTATACTGATGCCTGCACTATTTTTAGATTTTCTTCTAGTTCATTTTTTCTTCTAGCATGTGTAGTTTAGATTTACTTTTTGTTGCATACTGTTATATCTTGTGAAATACTTGCAAATGTTTCTGATAGTTTTATGTGGTAGCATGTATTTCTGGGTTGCGATTTTTCTTCCTACTTATATTTTTCAGTATTTATTGTTATACATGTTAAAAATCAAGTTTGGAGGGGGGAGGTAATCGATATAAAAATTAAATTTTTTCTGACCTTAGTAGATTACATATTAATTTGATTTCACTGCAAAATAATTTTTGATAAGTGTTGCTATCTTCATGATACTATAACTTTGATTGTGGAAATGAAATAGAAGACTTAGTTCAAATTTTTAGTGAAAAAGAATATGCTAAAGTTAAGGTATTTAATAGAAGACTATGGGAAAATGATTTTACTATTTATAGTAAAAAAAATTGTACTTTTGAAAAGTTAAGGGTTCTTAGCTTTCCACTTATAAAAGGATTGAGAAACTGCTAAAATTTATTTTCAAACTAATACTACATTTTTCAAATAAAGGATAGTGATAAATTTTTAATTTTAGAAGTAGAATAGTGAAATTCAAAACTATTTATGGCTTATCTCGATATATCAATCCTCACAAAAATTAAGGATTAAAAAGATACCAAATGAAGAAAAAAATGATGAAAAGCTTGAGAAGAAGCCTAAGAAAATTAGTTTCACTTGAATCTTCTTAAAGAAAAAGACTTAGAAACAATCCTAAACTTGTTTTTATTTCAAAAAGTAATAGTATAATGTTTACAAATAAAGTTCTTAAATTTTAACTTTATACTTTTTAGGAATCCTAAGTTTAACAAATTACAAATATTTTTGAACTAGATAGAAAATCAGGATTCCTAAGTTTAAAACTAAATAGAAAATCAGGACTCTTAATTATAACCTAAAAGAAGTTCTAGTGATTGTGGTCTGGCGCATAGGCGCCTACTTTTAGGTGCTAAGGAGTTACATATGAAGACTTTGGTGCCAGGTTCTGGGCACCTAGGCGTCTATGCTTCTCGAGCAGACAAAGAACATGTCGGTTAGGCTCCGCAGACTGAGTGCCAACATGTTGCAGTTTAGACAGTTACTTTTTGTGCAAATCTGTGGGTTATTTCACAGGTGATGACTGTTCAAAAAGAGAGTTTCAACAATCATGGGAGTAATGAAAAACTCCAATATCTTGGAATTCTCCAAGGACAGTAGGTAGGAGTAAGAATTCTTGTTCTAGAGAGATTTGAGAGGGGAATATGAGAGAATCTGTAAAGGGGTTTACAACAACATCTTGTGTGGTACTGTGGAAAACATCATTCAGTGGAATTTGCTTATCTTTTCAGAGGGCGAAAGCTAAGTATCATGTGTGATCTTATTTGATTATTGTTGTAAACACATATTTGGTTAATTTGCTTGGATTGCATGAATTTTTCGTTGGTGTTTATCATGTGTAATGAGTAGATTTCTTATACTTTTCTATTGTGGTAGATAGGTTAGTTTTGTAAGGTTGTGAATGCTTTGAATTGATCTTTCTTTTCACATGATGAGTTTATCCATAAAGTTAATTTACATGTTGTAATGACCATATAACTTGTTAAGATTAATTGCGACTCATTAGGACTTAAAAGAGCGGTGGCGAAATAATATAGAATATTCACATTATACGAATGACTATGAAAGATGACTCATGAGGCAATGCAACTTAGGGAGATTCATATCGATATAGTTTGAATTTGGAGTTTCATGAGTGACAGACAAAAACAATTACCTAAACTTGAATCATACTCATAGAGGGTAAATGAGTCATATGCTACTGTTGTCACTACCACATTACAATTTTTAATATTAACACCTACAATCTACCTAGGAAATCACAAGAGAGAAGCACCTTATCAATCTTAAATTTCACCTTTTTAATTGATCTAGGCGAGTTTAACTTAGGAGTAGAAATATTTTTAGGAGTAGTTGTTAGAAAAATCATATTTAGCGATCTTCCAAACTAAGGCCTGAAAGTAGTAGGCCAGAATTCACCCTTAGGTTGATATTACTAGGAACCTTTACCACCTTCCCTATGGGATTGACATTCCAGACTCAAGTAGAGACCTATATTACAAAAGCGTTACGTGCATTTTCGTAGGTAACTTGACACTTAGGTGGAGATTGTGAATTAAATTAAAATATCATAAAGTGTTGGTAGCTGCTGGAGCCATCAGGTTGCTAGTGATACTGCTAAAGCTCATTGAAAAAGTGAACATAAAGCTCAAGCTTCTCTTTTTAATGAATAAAATACATACAATGATGCTCATGAAAGGGGGGGGGTGTTGTCAATGATAAGATGTTAGTTACAAATATTTTTTTTGGGGTAGGATGAGTGCTCGAAACCTGTTACCTTTGGATTCTTCACTTTATTTCCCATAAGTGTGATATGCATTTGGACATATTTGTAGCTATTTTTGATAATGCATTAATATTTGTATTAAATTTACTTGAAGTTAAAACTTGTGCTAATATAGCTTAGAATTTTAATCAACCATACCATTACTTAAATTGTGGTACTTTTCATCGACATATGTGGCCACATCTTTGGTATCTTCATTGTTAATATTTTCATTATGAATATCTTAACAACAATTTGCATAAGCACTCTTCAAATACTTAGACCAAAAAACTAAGAAACTATAAACACCAATTGTATATTTAATGGGTTTTTGCATCTATGCTAGACTCAATGGTTACTTTTCAATTGAGATTTCGTATAAAATATCCCTTTTTCCTTTATTTTGTTTTAAGACTTCAAAACAAATATGAGCATAAATCTTTCACACTCACATGATTTTAGTGAATACCTTTCAATACATAACAGGCCTTGTTCTATTGGGTAACCTATCAAAAATTTGCACAAGATGACAAGAAAATAGCAACTAAGCTGGGCTGAGTATGATTGTATGTTGAAGAATATGCTAAAACCCTCCACATAACTAATTTCAGAGAGTATTTGATAAATATAAAATTATATACTATGAAAAAGACTTTTGATGTGTTAATCATCTAATTAATTGGACTTCAATTTAACTTTTCATGAATCATGGAGCCCAAATGCTCGAGCTTCCCAGCCATATAAAACACATGGTGCATTGCATTTATAATTCTAATAGAAAAAGGCAAGCTTTCGTGTAATACATTCCTGATTTTCATTTTTTTTCTTCCTGATTTTCATCTTAAAATGCTTCACAAAAGCTAAGATCAAAGATATAATTAACAATTAGCGGATGCACTATAGCCAGAACTCTATTGTCTGTGCATTTAAGTATATCTAACAAAGTTAACCTTGTGTCTCGCTAAATAACAAATTTAGCTTAATAAATTCTTGAGAGGGTTTATACCTCCCGTGAGCGATGCCATGTAGAGAAACCCAAAGCCTTTAAACGCCCCCATTTGTCCTTTGGCTTGAAGAGACGGAGAGTGAGGGAGAAGGCCATGGAAAGAGAGGATTAGCATTCAGTTTTGCTTGGATCTGGGGCTATAATTGCCATCTTTACGAAAGAGAGAAAAGAAGCGAGTGTTCCGTGGGTGTTATTTATTTATATTTTTTTGTGTGTTTAAANAAACCCAAAGCCTTTAAACGCCCCCATTTCCTTTGTTCCCTTGAAGAGACGGAGAGTGAGGGAGAAGGCCATGGAAAGAGAGGATTAGCATTTAGTTTTGCTTGGATCTGGGGCTATAAATGCCCTCCTTACGAAAGAGAGANAAACCCAAAGCCTTTAAACGCCCCCATTTCCTTTGTTCCCTTGAAGAGACGGAGAGTGAGGGAGAAGGCCATTGAAAGAGAGGATTAGCATTTAGTTTTGCTTGGATCTGGCGCTATAAATGCCCTCCTTACGAAAGAGAGGAAAGAAGCGAGTGTTCCGTGGGTGTTATTTATTTATATTTTTTGTGTTGTTTAAAAACTCTGCTTTGTGGACATGCCGGCTGTGAAGTCCGGCAGCCGCCCTCCGTGGATCGGCTTGGCAGCTGCTGTCTGGGTCCAAATCGCCGCCGGCGCTGGTTACAACTTCCCGCTTTATTCGCCTGCGCTCAAAGCCGTGCTTGGCTATAATCAACGGCAACTTACCTTGCTCGGAGTCGCCAACGACATCGGCGAAAACTTTGGCATGCTCCCGGGCGTCGTCTGCAACCGACTTCCGCCCTGGCTCGTCCTCCTTATCGGTGCCGCTTCCTGCTTCATCGGATACGGCGTCCTCTGGCTTGCCGTGAGCAGGACCATTGACTTCTTGCCTTTCTGGGCGGTGAGTTCGTCTACGTCTTTCGCTTCTATTGCATTTAAGATTTGAAGTCTTAATTTAGTAATTTGTTGTTTTCGGTGAATACCATTTGATCCAATGCTTGTTTTTTGATGGGCTCGTCTTAAAACGTCAAATTTTTTAGGTTTAAGATTATTGAAGTAATTCTTTGTAATTTTGGAGACACAACAATAAGATAATATTAATACAACGTTGAAAATTTTCATTGATGTGAAATATTTTCAGTTAATTAAAGATTATTACATCATGTTCTTCTACTTGGAAAGCAATCCACCACTTATTCATGAAGTCACAAAAAAATAAATCTAACCAGCCAGAGTTTATGGAAGTTAGCTGTAGAGCATGTCCCCCCTGAAGCTCTGAAGTTCAGATTTGGGAAACAAAGGTCTTCCTGTTAGGGAAATTGAGCTCATTCCACTTGATCGAATCTGGAATTTTTATGGTTTCTTTGATTCAAATAATCATACGATCTACATTTATGCAATTTTTGTGGTTCTTAAAAATTTCTACAAGCTTTGGTAGTGTTGTGTTTTACCTTGTCATACCAAGTAATATCATCTCTACTCTAAAAAAGATGGAAGTTTCTTTTGAAGCAGTTCTTCATGGCTGTAATGTCGTGGAGAGGTTGTACCAGTGGGATAAGGATTCATTCCGGATTTTTCAATATGAATAAAAAATATTGTCAGAAAATTAAAGTTTTTGGCAGATAAGTCACTAATGAAACCTGGTTAATACTTTTTGNCATCCAATTGATCATCGGTGGTAATGGATCCACTTGGTCGTTTCTGAGTATCCCAGGCGGATTCCCCTGTCTATCGTTTGTAAAATTGTAGCAACCTCCGCACTGGATGGTGATTCTTCCTTTCCCCCGCATCCATTTCTTCGGCTCGAGTATGTTCTTTCCATGAGAAGGCCTGCTCGACCTCTATCTCTCAAATTGAAGATGCAATCCAAGATGCTTCTTTCATCAGTTTCAGAGAAAACCCTGGTATATAACTCCAGGCCTTTCAATATGTTGATAAACTTTCCTTGAACCTCTTCATAGAACTCAAATTTGCTCTTGTTTACCTTGCTTATTTTGTAGTATTCTACCATTCCGGGAGTTGGCAGTTGTCTGGGCGTTCTTTCCTCCGGGCCTCGGCAGGAATCCAAACCGGTGCTGGTCAATCTAGAATATGAGATTCAGCCTCAAGCGGGATGTATGATTCTGGGCTCCTTGGTGCGCATTGATCCGTCTCCAGTGGGACATACGACTATTTTGCCATAAAATCTGGAGTCTGAGACTTGTTGGTGCTGGCAGTGTATTCTTCTAAGGTACTGAAACGCTGTAGATGTAAAACGTTGCAATCCGGGCATTCTACAAATGCTCCTGTGACTGATGTCCTGACTGGTATCTCAACGTTGCATGTTGGGCAACCTCTGCACAAGATATCTAGGACTGGGAGTACAGCTGATCCTGTCAGAAATCCCGATTCTTCATCTGTAGTGGGCAGGCTGACAGAAGTCTCTCTCAGCTCTGGATCGTAGATATGTCCCTCTGGAATGGGGGTAAGAAAACCGTTTACGTTTCTCTGGTGCTTGCGCTCCTGTCGCAGGAAGGCTCTTTGTTTCTTTTGGCTCGCATTTCTGCGTTGTGTTTTGCGGAGTGGAGTATTTGGTAGTTGTTCGTTGTGGGCAGCTATTAAGCCCCTCGCCGGAGTAGCTATCATGGAGGGCAGTTGGCAGGGCCCCTCCATCGGATCTTGTTCTGCTATCACATTTTTCCCCTTAAGTGACGCGTCGTCCTGAGTGGTCACCCTCAACGGTGAGGGTAGTCCCTTCTTTTCTTCCTTGCTGACCATGCCCATTAGCGGATCGTCGTAGTCCATTTCAATCTGGTTGAAATCCATGTCAAAATCTATGACACCTCCTTGTGGCGCCATCTCTTCATTTAGTGTGAGGTTCCAGCCGTCCTGGAAGGCAAAGATCATCCTCTGTCCTGACATTTTTCTGCGGACGACAGAAAGAAACGTCAGTGGGTTGAAGTTTGGCATGAACAAGAACAAAACAGAGTATTCATTAAAGTAAATTTTAGTTTGTTTTGATGAAAATTATTACTCATTTTATGGAATTTTTTAAATTCAAAAGTAGAAAAGAGAACGTGTAAAGTTCAAAAATTTTCTCAAAATTTTCATTATGTATGGGGTAAATTACAAAAATTGGACCCGGTCATAGACATATGGCCATGTAGATAACCCTAAAACAATTAAGGTTTCAAAGTTTTAAAGCAAGCAAAAGCAAGAAGAGGTAAGCGGCATTAAGCAACATCAGGTCATGTAATAGGTCTTCAGGTATCGTCCATTTATCGGTAACATGGGTCTTTCACCCCGGAAGTCCACTAACTGGTAGGCTCCTCCTGTATAAACCTTCTCAATGATAAATGGTCCTTCCTAAGTTGGCTCGAATTTTTTGGCGAGCAAGAATAGGTCTTTTGAGCACAAGTACGAGGTCAGCAATTTTAAATGTCCTTGGGTGGACCAATTTGTCATGGGCTTGTACCATCTTTGCCTGGTAGAGCTCCAAATGTTATTGTGCTTCCAATCGTTTTCCATCGAGACTCTCCAATTCTTCAAGTCTGAGTTTTGTGCTTTCTTCTATTGTAAGTTGGTTGGCAACAGCGACTCTGAGAGATGGTGTCTAGATCTCTAGCAGTAGCACAACCTCGGTCCCATACACGAGCATATAAGGTGTACATTGAGTGGGAGTCCTGAAAGTCGTCTGGTAGGCCCACCGGGCTTCTAATAGTTTGTTATGCCAATCTCTTTTATTTTCATCCAATGTTTTCTTCAAAATTTGTACTAGTGTCTAGTTGAAAGCTTCAGCCAGACCATTTACTCTGGGATAGTGAATTGTAGAGTATCTCCAATCTATCTCATGTCTTCTGACGAAATTGTTGATCTTTGTGCTTTTGAAAGCTGTCCCATTGTCAGAGATTATTCTTCACGGTACTCCGAAACGGTAGACGATTTGGCTTTTAAAAAATTGAAGGACATGTTGTGTCGTAACCTCACGTAACGGTACTGCCTCTTCCCATTTGGAGAAGTAATCCACAACGACAAGTATGAAAGTTCTTTAGAAGATGGAGGGTCTATCGGACCTATTATGTCTGTGCCCCAACACTCGAATGGCTACGAGACGTAACCTCACGTAACGGTACTGCCTCTACCCATTTGGAGAAGTAATCTATAGCGGCAAGTATGAATCTGTGTCCCTTTAGAAGATGGAGGGTCTATCAGACCTATTATGTCTGTGCCCCAACACTCGAATGATCACGAGGAAACAGTTGGGTGTAGCACATTCGGAGGCTGGTGTAAGACCACCCCATGCACCTGGCATTAGTGACATCTTCTGGCGGTATCCATGCAATCGGACATCATTGTTGGGCAATAATATTCGAGTCTTTTAATCTTCATTTTCATTTTTGATCCCGACTGGTGAGCGCCACACAATCCGGCATGTACCTCTTTGACAATATTCTGTGCTTCGACTCTGCTCAAACACTGTAGCCACATTTGGTCGAACGATCTTCTGTAGAGAACATTTCCCACCAGGGCGTAAGACATGGCCCTTCTTGTAATGTGGTGCACCTTAAAACTATCATCTGGCAGCTTTCCAGTATGCAAATATTCTATTAATGACTTGCGTCAATCCTTGCTGAAGTCTGCAACTTTATCCACGGTTTCCTCTTTTCCAAGTTTGTGTAGAGTTTCGAAGTCACTTCGAGACAAGACTCATCTTCCTTGAACCGTGACTTCGATGGAATCCTCCGGGGGACACGCCATTTCCTTAGCGAGTTTTGCTAAAGTGTCGGCATGAGCATTATCTCCCATAGAAATCCGATAGAAAGTAACCTCAGGAATCTGCTTTAGGAGCTTCATCGCGTACAGATGGTATTCTGCTAATCTTGGTTTTAGAATTCTGTATTGTCCAGCGATTTGCTGGATGACCAGTTGAGAGTCACCATAAATGACAATGTTTGTTATAACAACAATAGATAAAAACACATAAAAAAAGTAAATCTTCATTCATCTTCTTCTTCTTCCTCCTCCTCCCCTTCTTCAGATTTATCTTGCACATAAGGCGTGAAGCTGGGGCATGTAAAAAATTCCACAGTATGCTCACCCCTCAGAAATCTAACCATTGCCT
Source organism: Phalaenopsis hybrid cultivar (assembly GCA_002079205.1). Taxonomy (NCBI): domain Eukaryota; kingdom Viridiplantae; phylum Streptophyta; class Magnoliopsida; order Asparagales; family Orchidaceae; genus Phalaenopsis; species Phalaenopsis hybrid cultivar. Next base: position 126,935 of record JXCR01147468.1, on the reverse strand, counting down.
CCCAATATGCAATATCATGTTGTACTATTTTCTGCTTATAACCATCTTTGTAAGCATTTCTTGATTCAAAACCACCTATTCTATTATGCAATGCTATATTATCTAATTGTTAAATCATAAGTTATTCCATAATATTTTCAAGTGAAATAGAACTGGAAGTAGATGATCCTACAACTGAAGTTGAGGGTCTATCACTATTTCCACTTGTAGATCCAGCAAATGATCCAGAGTACTGTGGGTTTTCTAATTGGCTTAAGTGGTGGCAACATTTCTTCATTTTTATCAAATTCTACTCCTGATTGTCACATAAAGTGAAAATCGGGGTAGGATAACCCAAACCACTAACAGTCCCACTTCTAGCAATACTTTAAGCATTTTGTACAATAAGAGCACCAATAACATCTTACATTTGTTGGATGCAAAAATTCAATACTGCTCTCTCCTTAGTTACTTTACTAAGGTGAGTAGTTGGAAGCCATTTTGCAGAAATAAAGTAATGACATTCTTTAGATTGAGCATTAAACTTGGAAGTGGAGAAATTGACTTTGTGATTATTCTTAATCTTCCATTCTTCCCTTCAATTAGAGAGACAGGCAATTACTTCATCAAGTGATGAATCAAAGATTACAAATGCAGAATACTCACAATGAAATTCATTTTGTAGCCTATAAAGGACATTGATTCTTGCTCGAGTAAATTCAACATGTTTACCTTTAACATAAACGTGCTTGTCTGTAGTCTTCCAAAGATTTGCATAAACTTCTCGAATAATAGGAACAATTTCTACTATTATGAATTAGTGAAAGGTTTCCCACTTCCTAGCAATTATCAGCCTTTCAATCTCTCCTCCTGGATTTTAAAATGCATTAATTTTCTGGTTCTCATCATAGTATTGTAGTTATACTAAGCCTTTAAATTTATGAATCACCTCGCAACAAAATCTTCCGAAGGCTTTCCTCTCTTCACTTTTGGAGCCATAGGAATTTCTAAATAAATTCACACAAAATTTAAATAAATTCACAATATCATAAATCAAACACAAAAAGTATGAATATTTGGTGAGAAACTTTTCACCATGGGGTCTTCTTAAAATTCAAGACTTTTTAGCCTTCAAATCTCCTCAAATCCACCAAATGGCAAGCCCTAGGTTAAGTTTCAGCCTTATTCTAGAGGTAGGTGATGACCCAAGTAGTAAAAATAGTGTTTAACAGTAGTTCTTTGCGGTTTTGGGAAACTGGCGCCTCAGGCACCAAATCTAGTGCCTCTGGTGGCAACACCAAAATTTTTTATTTTTCAATTTTCTTTTGAAAACTGTTAAATAGCAAACCATGTCAACCTCTAATTAACTTAAATAAACATATATATTCATAAATAATAAATTTTCTAACACATATTTTTACAAACAACACAATACTCACATTAATATATAAAATCTAAATGATTACAAACCAGCATTTTTCAAGCCAGTACATCTAATTCAGCATTGAAATCACATCTTACAACCTAACATTGAAAACTAAATAGTAAATACTCAACATATTACATAGATAAAGTTCAAAAACGATAGTAAATGAAATCCAATACAAACACATATCACACACAAGCAATAATAATTACAATTTTTTACTAAAACGAGTTCAAACTTATTTTTCACTTTCATCTACTTGAATGTTTCCCATGGATTAATAATGATTGTATAAGTTGTAAAAGGCATGATGAGGAAATTCATCCATTGAATCTTCTTTAACCCAAGCATATTTCTTAACATATGCACCATACCTTCTTCAATGTGCATGGTATGTTCAAATTGTTTTTTCATCCTCCAATCCAAATGATTAAATATATCAGAAATGTTTCCAATTGAATTCATAATATTTTGTACCCGTTTCTCCAACTTCTTGATCCTTTTCAAAATATCATGCAAACTTTAAGGAAAGCGGGGTTGAATAGTTGATGAATTTGGAGATGATTGATTTATAAGAATATTCATATTATTTTCCTCCACATTTTCTATACAGTTACAGCAAACCTTTGGGTCCATAGGCTTCCAAAGGAGATGCACTTTTCCCCAACTTCCATAAGGCACTTGTGACTGGCTGCACAATAGGAATATGGTAGAAAGATGTCTCAGCCCATAAGTCAATCCACTGATAATCAAACCCAAAACAAATTTTACAATTAAAGCAACCACATCAATAGGTCTTCTGGTTTGAATACAATAATTTAAAGAGCTCTTTTCTATTAATATTCATGGTAGGAAGTAGTTTTGATGGAATAAGGAAATGTCATGCCTTCGATGCAGGATTCAATAATGATGAAGAAAAACTTACATGTCCATTATCTCTTGTCTCCCAATATCTTCATCAATAAGGAATTGATAGAGTTCATTAATGTTATCTCTTGTTGGGACAAAATTTGCATAATGATAAATAGGGACTCTTTCAATCATAAACAAATCATTTATACTTGAAGGAGTAAATAATACCCATCTGCGTCAATTATAGTTGAATCCTTGGTTAATTCCAGGAAGATTAGCATAAAACTCTTTCACAACTGGAACTACTACCGCAGTAGTGATATAGTGATGCAGGTGGATTTAGTGTGTTAATGTTGTAAATATTTTTCAATATTACAAAATACACATGGCAAATATAATAGTAAATAAGCAAATTAATCCCAATAAAAAAAACTTTGGTGAAAATAGTTTTATTTTTTAAAAATATTTAAACTACCAAATCCCCTAACAATAATGCAAGCATATGTATCACTCAAGTAATAAAGGACTCTAATGAAGTTCTAGATATCGACCCCACAAGGAAGTTGGAAATGCCTATAAGTATATTCTTAATATTTAAATGAGAACTATAATTTTAAACTGCAAAAGTGAAGTGTGAAATTCAAATAAAATGTAAACGAGTGAATGCTAAATAAAATGTTATAAAAGATAATGTTAATTAAACTAATTGCTAAACTTTCAAAAGTAAACTTATGAAAGCTAAACCAAGTTTTTGTGACGAAGTGTTCAAATTTAAGAAAGCGTCATTNTTAAGAAAGCATCCTTCCCCTTTACATTGAGTATATAAATTGTGAAGAAATTGAAATCATTTGAATATATATATATATATATATTATTTTGTGCCAAATAGGAGCAATCATATTCTTTGCCCTCTTTCATGTGCCTAAAGAACATTGACTAGTCTATAGTTTGGTCCCTAATTCTGTGGTTAGGTTGGAAGGATACCGACTGCCACTCTAGAACTCGCACTACTCCCTCACCTAGGAGCTAAGAATCTCACATTAGTTTCCGATCAACTGGACCAAATTAGTGATTTTAATCTTTCACCTTAAAATCTCCAATTCTGCATCAAAAAAAGTTTATTTCTTTATTTATTTGCACTCAACTCCATGGATGACATCCTTACCCATGAACTTAAATGTGATTCTTCCTATCTTGTAGAAATCAAAGCCTTTTCGGAACATATGTTTCTCAACACATTTAATAATTCAATTGGCCAGATCGATAGGTAAATGAAGATCGGAGGTTAAATCATCACAAATTATTGACATTTACAACCGTATAAAACAAAATCAGTTCTTCACAAAACTATATTTCAAATTAGGGAGAAGGATAAAGAAGACTACTCAAAATTCATGAGTATGATACTACAAAACATGGATTTCATATATGAAAATAAGTTTGCAAAAAAAAAAGAGATAAAAGACATAACATATCTCACAATCCTTCCAAAGCAAATCCCTAAGAATTCTCTTCAAGTTTTTCCCTCTTTAAAAGTACTCTCAATTCTCTCTTAGAAGTGTAATGAAGAATAAATCTCTAACCTTCCCTCTCCACTTACAATCCTTGAAGAAAATCTCTAAGCCCTTGACTTTCTCTCTCTCTCTCTCTCTTTCTCTTTTTTGCCCCTTACATGCCACACACAAAAAACTCTCCTCTAGCCCTAGACTTACCTTTCTTTTATTAAAGGCTACCTCCCTCCAAAAGGAATTCAAAATTTCCTCCAAAAATTCTATCAAAAAGTCAACCCTTTTGAAATCTGAAGACATGTTCGTTGATCCAAGAGACGTATCTCTTCATATAAGAACCTTCCAAAGTGTCTTGATGTGTTAAATCACTCTAAGGGTTGTTTAGAACAAGTGTCCCTTTCAAAATTTGCACAAAATTTGTCCTGGACCGCCTTAATCTGCAAAAAGTTGTCTCTAGCGCATTCGGTGCCAGTTTTGGCGCATTCGGCGCCAGTTTTGGCGCATCTGACGCCAGTTTTGGCGCATCCGACGCCAGTTTTGGCGCATTAGGCACCAATTTGCTTAAGACCGTGTTGTTCTCGGTTTTGGCACTTCAAGAGCCAAATCTAGCGCATATAAAGCCAGCTCTGTCAAATGGCACTTCTGGCGTCAATCTAGTGCATCAGGCACCAGAATTCCAAAATTTGTTGTTTTGGCTCCAAATTTTGTCCTTTTTGCTACTTTTGCTCCAAATGCCTAAAATTGATATACCTACAACAAAAACATGAAATTACTCTTCTTTAAAGTGCAATATCACAAAAAATAAACATAAAATGTATACTTAAAACAACATATTATTTTGGTGTATCAAAATCCCCAAAACTTAAATATTACTTGTCCTCAAGTAACACTTTTACTACATAAAAGCATATGACTTGAGAAAGAGACTAACTTATAACTTCTATACTTTAGTTTCATAGGATGAATCTTCCGCTCATCTTTTTTTTTATTGTAATTTTGCTAGAGAAGTTTGGCAACGGCTGGGGTGCTATTTTGGCATACGTTGGCCAAAAAATTTAGGTCTAAAAAGTATTGTTGCTGTTTGGAAAGAAACCGAACACTCTCAAAACAAACTTTTCTATTCTCCCCTTATTGATCTTTGGTTCATTTGGGTGGCTAGAAATATCCATAAATATGAAAACTTTCACTACACGTATCATAATATTATTGCTTCATTGTGGCTAATGTCCTTAAAGCTTCTGGTGGTGCTCATAACTCACTTCAACCTAGGAATGGTAGGAGACCAAATTTGATAAATTGGAGACCACCTTCCCATGGTTGGATTAAAGTTAATATTGAATGAAGCTTTAATAAAGAAGTTGAAGAGATAGGAGGATTATTCTGGGATATAAAAGGGCAGTGCCTTATTTTCTTTTCGTCTCCCTGCTTTGCTTCATCTCCTCTGGAAACTGAGACATTGACAGTTTTGGTTGCTTTGCATGTTGTAATTTTTATGGCTTTTTAAATATTATGATTGAAACGGACTCTTAACAATTGTTTCACATACTAATGGGTAAGATAAAACCCCTCTGGAATCTTAGAATTTTGCTAAACCAAATCAAAAAGGTGGTGGCCACTTCTCATATTACTATTCAATACTCTTATACTCATAGAGAAGGTAACTTTCTTGTGGAATGGTTAGCTAAGAAGGGGAATTTTAGTATTATCATTGGTTACAATCCTCCTCCCCCTCTCTAAACTCTAATTCATGATGATATTTTGGATGGCTCTTATCTACGGGCTTACCATTTTCGCTTATTAGGGATATCTGGCTATGGTTTTTGGTTTCTAGATTTAGTTTGTGGTTGACTGGTTATATGCCTACTGGAATTTTGGTTTACATTTTATGAATGTTAGGGCTTATGTTATTGACCTTATGGCTTTTCTATTTTTATCTTCTTTCTATTATATTGCATCCATGCAGGATTTTTTGCACGTTATAGAGGGTTTTCTTTTAGGTTACAATTTGAGAAAGACTATTTTTTTTCTTATATGGGATTGGTATTTGCCTTTTGGTTTCTACGGGTGCTGGAATGTTTTAGATTGGTTTCACTGCCCAACTGTTTTCGCTCTTATTAATTTAAGTGCTTGAGGATTGGGATTCTTGGATGGTTTTTCAGATGCTTTAAGGTATTTTTTTAAGCTTCTTTTTATCTCTTTACACTACTTGCATGATACACCGAAAATATATGCATTTTAGACCCGCATACTTTTTTTTGGTGATATTGCACCTTAATGGAAGGTATTTTGATGTTTTCTTGCAGCTTGTTGATTTTTATAACTAAAAGCAAAAAGGAAGCAAAAAGGATGGAGTTTGGAGTCAAATTGATGTTTTTGAAGAAGTACTCAACGCCGGTTGTGCCAAGGGCAGCGTCGACGGCGCAAAACATTAGAACAACTAAAATTTTTTCTAAATGTCGACGGCGCCAAAGGCGGTTCAGCCCCCTGTTTTTAGAATGTTCGATGTATTTGGATGATTTTTGAAGATATTTTGGAGGCACCTCTTGGAGAAGCAACCTTGGGCTTTATATGGGGCCGAAATTAATCAGGAAAGTGACTCTTTTTTGCTCCAAGACATTCCTCAATGCTCTATTTTCGCCATTCTTCATAATCAATCTTCATTCCACCACCATATTGGAGTTCATTAGTGATTTTTTATTTATAGTTTAGAGTTTGTGTGGTGAGATTTAGTGTGAAACTTTCTGAAAGAGTGTTGGAGAAGGAGAAAAGTGAGAGATATCATCTTCCTGCATTTCTAAGGAAAGGCTACAAGGGATTTGCTTTGAGAAAGAATTTCAGATAAGTTTTGTTTGTTTATTAGTGTTGTATGAACTTTCTTTCAAATATGAAATTTGTGTTTTGTTGTGTCTTTCTCATGAACTCAGAGTAGTTTCCTTTATTTTTCTCCACTTTCTTTTATATATGAAATTTGTGTTTTTTTGTATCTTTATCATGAAGTCTGAGTAGTTTACTTTATCTTTCTCCCTACTCTAAAATTTGTGTTTTGTCATATCTTTCTCATGAAGTCTGAGTAGTTCCCTCTATCTTTCCCTCTACTATGAGATATGATGTATCTTTTTCATGAAGTCTGAGTAGTTTACTTTATCTTTCTCCCTACTCTGAGATATGGTGAAGGAGATAATATGATGTGCCAATATTAAAATATAAAATAAATTGTGATGATTTTTCAACTCCAATTTACATTTTGATTTGGCCAATTGAATTATTAAAATATGTTGTGAAACATATGATCTGGGAAACATAGTATGAGTTCTACAACAGAGTGAGGATCACATTTGATTTCCTGGAGGAGAAATTCGTTCATTAAATTAAATGCAAATAAATAAGCAAATATTCTCTGTTGGGTGTAGAATTGGAGAGTCTTTAGGGTAACAGACTACAATTCTTATTTCGGCCTTAGTGTTTAAATACTAAAGCAAGAGCTAGCCTTCAGGTGAAGGGAATTGCGAGCTCTAGAGTGGGAGCCAGCATTCTCCTGGCCTAGCCACAAATTTAGGGACTAAACCTAGGATTAGCCAATGATTTTCTATGCATTGTATCAGGGTAGAGAATTATAATTGCTCCTATTTGACACAATACATATTATAAACATTTATCTCATCTCGTTTCACCAAAATCTCATTGTAGTGGGAATGATGTTTTTTCACATAAGAAATCTCCATTACATAAACATAGTTAGTAGATTAGTATTTACGTTTTAAACTTAGCATTTCTATTTTGGTAATAGTTAAGTACTTTATTTTTTATAACCTCTCAACATTTGAAATTGGTGACAGTGATATTGTTTGACTTTCTATAAATTTCCTAGTAAAACTTATATTTGCCAATTTACACCTTCCCTATGGGATCAATATTTTGGTTAGATAAAAAGTCAATTATTACTTGATAACGATACGTATACTTGCGTAGAATCCCATTATTAATTGCCTATAATTATATATATTTTACAAAACTTACTTTTCATATAAGGATCTAATTTTTGGCATTGTAGTGGTGTCAACTTCATAAATCCTTACATATAAAAATTGGGATTAGGTTTTTGGCGTTGTTGCATGGAGAAGGTAACGGTTAAATTTAGGTAAATTAAATAGTTTTGATAAATTAGGAAAGTTAGAGATAATATATATACTATAAAATATATAAAAATATATAAAAATATAAAAAATAAAAAATCCAAAAAAAGAATTTTACTTTGCTTACTTTATTTGCTTATGCAAAATATTGAATCTGAAGGCTTAGTACCTTACAATTCAGAGTTAGAACGTACTATTAGAAAAAATTGAAAACAACAAAGAGAAACTAAAAATTTAAAAGAAATGGCAAATAACTTAAAAAATCCAAGGAATGAGAATCAACAAAGACCTTTAAAAGATTATGTGAATCCGGTAGCAGATGAACTTCATTTAACTATTCAAAATCCTGATGTTGCTGCTAATTCATTTGAGCTTAAACCTGCTATTATCCAAATGAAACAAAATAATCAGTTTGGAGGATCACCTACTAATTCTAACTTACATCTTGCAAGTTTTTTGAGATTCGTGCTACATATTAGCAATTTAATGTTCTAAGCCTTTTAGTTCTTCATATTAGCACCTGTAGTATTTCAGAATTTATTTGTAAAAGTCAGAATGTTCAATAGTTATGAATTTTCTTTATGTATTTATTGTTTTCTTTCACTCTTTTATTTTTAAAGTTCTTCTTGTAGATCTTTTAAGAAAATTATGGGTGGGGGGGGGGAAATTATTTTTTTTAAAAAAAGAACTTAATTTTATATGTCCTCAATTAACTATATTTTCAAAAATTTTAAATTTAACATGACCTTTGGTATTAGGGGTTAACTTTGGATAACTATATTTATGTTTCTAAATATATTGTAAATTTAAGTAAAAAAATTTTCAAAAATAAAGGTTAATTCTAAGGACTAGATATTTGGTAAAAGAGAATAAGACTATGTTTTTCTACTTTTAGTAAAGGAATTTGTACTTTTGCAGTATTAAAAATCTTAAAAGATTCATGTAAAAAGAAAAGAAGTAAACTTTTTGTAATTTTTAAGTTAATATAAAGTTGTTAAGTGAAGAAATGTAAAAATTTTCTAACTTTAAGTAGAGGATAGTGAGGTTCAAAATCATTAAAGGCTATCTATATATAGTAATCCTCACAAACATTAAAAAAAGAAGAAGAAGAAAGAAAAGAAAAGGGGGATTAACAATGATCCTGAAAAGTAAAAAAAAAGATGTGGGGAGAAGTTTGAGGAGATGCCTAATTAAAAATTGGCTTCACTTGAATAAACTTAAGGAAAAAGACTTTGACACATTTTCTAAACTTTTTATTTGAGTATTAGCTTAATGATTAGTAAAGTTTTTTGAAGTTCTTTTGAATATGAATTTTCTAAGTGACTTCAATATGACAAATTGTAATTTTTCTTGAAAGAAACAGAGGATTAGAAATCTTAGACTTAATTACTGAATATCCTAACACCTTTAATATTAACTGGAGTTGTTTTGAATTTTTCTTAAGTTATACTATTACGTTTAGAGAACTTAAATATGGAAATCTAGAAGTTAAATTCTTTACCATAAGTCATATTTTTATGTAGTAGAGGTGTTACTTGAGGAAAAATAACAAGTTTGGGGGATTTTGATACACCAAAAATATATGTATTTTTAAACACATATTTTATACTTATTTTTAGTGATATTTCACCTTAATGGAAGGTATTTTGATGTTTTCTTGCAGGTTGTTGATTTTTAGGACTTAAAAAAAAAGAAGCAAAAAGGATGGAATTTAGAGTCAAAATGATGTTTTTGAAGAAGTACTCAAAGACGGTCGTTCCAAGGGCAGCGCCGACAGCACAAAACAACAAAACAACTGAAATTTTTACTCAGTGCCGACGGTACCATAACTAGTGTTGACGCACCAAAGGCGGTTCAGCTCCCATTTTTAGAAGGTTTGATGTACTTAGACAATTTTTTAAGAGATTTTGTAAGCAGCTCTTGGAGAATCGACTTTGGGCTTTCTATGGTGCTGAAATTCATCAGAAAAGTGACTCTTTTTTGCTCCAAGACATTCCTTCACGCCCCATTTTTGCCATTCTTCATAATCCATCTTCATTCCACCACCATATTGAAGTTCATTGCTGATTTTTCTTTTATATTTTAGAGTTTGTGTGGGGAGATTTAGTGTCAAACTTTCTGTAAGAGTGTTGGAAAAGGAGAAAAGTGAGAGATAACTTCATCTAGCATTTTTAAGGAAAGGCTACAAGGGATTTGCATTGAGAAAGGGTTTCACATAAGTTTTGTTTCTTTATTAGTGTTGCATAAAATTTGTGTTTTGTTGTGTCTTTCTCATGAAGTCTGAGTAGTTCACTCTATATTTCTCCCTACTCTGAGATATGGTGAAATGAAGAGATAATATGATGTGTCAAGATTAAAATATAAAATAAAATGTGTGATTTTTTAACTCTGAACTTAATTTACATTTGAATTTCACCAATTGAATTGTTAAAATATGTTGTGAAACATATGATCTTGGAAATGGAATATGAGTTCAACAATAGAGTGAGGATCACATTTGATTTCATGGAGGAGAAATTTGTTCATAAAATTAAATGTGAATAAGTAGGGAAATATTCTTTGTTGGGTATAGAATTGGAGAATCTTTATGGTGACATACTAAAACCCCCAATTCGGTCTTAGTGTTTAAGAACTAAAGTGAGAGTTAGCCTTCAAATGAAGGTAAGTGGGAGCCCTTGTGTGGGAGTTGATATCATCCTAGCCTAGCCACGGATTTAGGAACTAAACCTAAGATTAGCCAATGATTTTTTATGTACTGTATCAGGGTAGAGAATTATAATTGCTCCTATTTAGCACAATACATATTATAAACATTTATCTCATCTCATTTCACCAAAACCTCATTTTAGTGGGAAGGATGCTTTTTCACATAAAAAATCTTCTCTACATAAACATAGTTAGTAGATTAGTATTTACCTTTTAAACTTTGCATTTCAATTTTCCTCATAGTTAAGTACTTTAGTTTTGATAACATCTCAACATTTGAAATTAGTGACAGTGATTTTGTTTGATTTTCTGTGAATTTCCTATTAAAACTTATATTTGCTAGTTTACACCTTCCTTGTGAGATTGATATTTGGGGCTTAAATAGAAAGTCCTTTATTACTTGATAATGATATGTATACTTGTGTAGAATCTCATGATTAATTTCCTATATTTATATATATTTTACACAACTTACTTTTCATACAAGGATCAAGTTTTTGGCGCTGTAGTGGTGTCAACTCATAAATTCTTCTTTTAAAAATTGGGATCAACAAGTTAAACCACTTTGTAGAGTTAAACAAACCAAACCATAAGACTTTAAGGTTGTCCGCCTAGTGTGACATAAATCCTAACTTTCCTTTAGGCTTTTGTATGGCTCTGTTATACATTATAAGCCCTAACATGTTTTAGGATTTTGAGGTTGTCATTCGTTACGACCTAAATTGTCACATCTTCCAGGCTATTTGTGTGATCGTTTCACATGAATGTAAGCCCTAATTAATAAAACTGGTAAAATGAGACTTTCAAAAATTTCTCCTCTAAATTGAAACCAAACCATAGGATAGCTTGGGAAGTCACCGAGGTTCTCCTCAAGATCTGTGACATCCCCTAGTCTTTCTTCCTTTGGATTCCATAATATGTTCCAAATTTGAGCTATTCCTTCTTCACGCCTCTTTGTCTGATATCTTTGAAAAGTCCTACCCTTTAAAATTCTTGAAGACAATAACCCCTAACTTTTATCAAGAGTTTTCTTAGGTGACTTCGGTTATCTAAGATATAATTAACTATAAGGGCTTGTTTTTATAGGAAACTTTCAAGAACCCAACTTAATATAAACCCTATTTAATTTTTCATATTAAATAGAGGAACTTGTCGGCTTATAATAAAATGGTTTCACAGATTAAACAGATGTTATATATTTGTTAGTTTATTTAATTGAGCCTCACCGTCAAGCCATGTGTCTATCTTTCGAGATAGATACATAGCTTATGGTGTCGTGTTCTTTCATTTAAAGTATGAAAGATTTGAGATTAGTTTGATTTATTATTTTTTTAAAATTAAATATGTATGTAAATTAAATGTCCCTCCGAAGCGGTGACAAGATTCCGATTACGACAATAGACAACTTCTACAGGATGACCTCACCTAAAATTGTGTCGACAACTTAATAAAAAGGTTTAGGTTTAGACGTAATCTGAACTTATGTTTAGTCTCAATTAGGACAAGTTTAGGTATGAACCTATTAGATCTAGGATTGAATTAGGTTAAGCCTAAACAAGGCTTAGGTTCAAATTAGGCTAACCCTAGGTAATTAGGCGGCAAGCCTATGGTTAAAGGAGATAACCTTGCTCTTAGTCCCTTAGAATCATGGGTAAGATTGATTTAATGTGTTAAACTAAGTTTGGGAACAAGTTTTTGGCTAAAGTGTTAATTTTAATTTTTACAATTTTACTCCTGATTTTTAATTTTTCATTTTAGGGTTTTTAAAGATGGGAATTTTAAAAAAATAGGTTTAACTTTATTGCCTCAATTTTCCCTATTAATTTCTATCTTTAATTTTTTATTTTTAGATTTGTTATAAATTTTTTTTAGGATAATTATTAGTTTGGCAAGAAATTGATCATTTCAATGTTAAAGAGATCCCCTGGCCTTGGAAAATAAGAAATTTTCCTAGGTGAAGAGGGAAAAGCCCGTGAAATTTCAATATGTTATTAATGAAAAGTTATATATTATTAAATTATTTTTTCTTATATTTTTATTATTTTCATCTCTATTCACTAAGCTCAGGTGTATTTTTATTTTATTTTTGTGATTCTTCTAAAAAAGTTATGAATTTTTAACGTTATTAGCCTTTTTCTAAATTTATTTAAGTAGAAAATTCAGATTTTTCCTACTTATTCATGTGGCATATGCGTCATCCTTGGTGTCATCGAAAGCCCTCGCAACCCATGCTAATCTTTTGTGCTCTCTATGTTGATATTGCACTGTCTTGTGGTATGGTATTCCTTCCCTGTATTGTTCGATGGTTTGACATGATCCTTGTTGTTTGTTTTCAATAAATAGAAATGGAAGACATCAGTTTATCATCCCCACTGGATGAAGAATCGAGAACCATCGGTAATCAAAGGTTAAGATCTCTCTCATTTCTCAGCCAAATCACTCACCTTGTGTTCCTACAGCTTCACCTAACCTAGTCAAACACACCAATACGGTTTAATGAACATGGTGTATCCTTTTCTTTCACAAAATACCAAACCTAAAGCTTTTTTTAGGGATTTTTATCCATACCTTTTCCCAAGATTATTGGCCTCAATTGAGCTTAATAAAGATAATCACCATGATACCACAAAGCTTCTCCTTATCTCAATTTGAATTAAAATTGGCCCTAACCATAAGCTAGACCAAATGGTGGGTCATGCTTGTGTAGGGATGGGTTGGAGACTCCGGGAAATCCTAATTTTAATTATGGGAGAGTTGTAGAGGTCCTAGGAAGTTTTTGGAAGCTTTGAATTCAAGTTTGAAAAGATTTCATGTTGAGGTAAGAAATTGTCCTGGATTAGGTTTGGATAATTAGGGTTTTCTAGTGGAGTTTTTTGCCTGAGTAGATGGGGAATCAAATGCTTTGGTCAATGGGGACATTATTGTTGCATTGACCAAGAGGATTTAGGGTCCTTCTATGAAGTTCATTGTGTACTAGGAGCTTTTAGGTTGGCCTCTAAAGTCACCATGAGAGGCTTTAAGGAAGCTTTGGAGTGATTAGAGAAGGTTGGGTAGCTCCTTAGAGGTGTCTTAGAGAAATCTCAGTAAAATTTGAGCAAGGGATAGTTAACTTAAAGTTTCCATGATGGGCTCATCATGGTAGTAAGCATGATGAAGAAGAAGGCTTGGGGAGGTGTTTGAGTAGATTGGATGGTTTTAAGTTGATAATACAGATCATAGATGAGCTGGCTTGACTCATTAGAGATTGGTCCAAGGGAGACAGGTTAAGTTCCATGTATAGTNCCCCCCCCCCCCCCCATCAAGAGCCATGTTGGATGAGGCTAAGCCACTAACCAAGAGCTTTAAATTCTAATTTATCTTGATGGGTTCTCCTCGTGTTCTGTTGGGTATGTTTTGGGTTATGGGTTACCCATTAAGGATGAACCATGGACCATAAGTTTAAGCCAAGATTTTAGGTTTTTAGGCTTAGGCAAATGAGTTAGATTAGCTCAAATTTCAGGCCCAAAGGAATGTCGTAATCCCCTTAATTAGTTAATTAAATGATTATGGGGTTAATCCCATGGTGCCAACTAAATTCCCTACATGGAATGATGTGATGATCATGTTGGGTAAGGGTTGATAACCAAAGTAATGTACAATTTTATGTATAAATTTTATATTTAAATTTGGTGAAATTGCATTTTAAAGAAGGGTATTTTCATGTTTTGTTCCATGTGTATCAGTTTTAGGCATTTGGAGCAAAAAGTAGCAAAAAAGAGTAAATTTGGATTCAAAATGGAGATAAATTAAGTCGGAGTAACCATAACGCCAGAAACTAGTGTCAGAGGCACCATTTTACAGAGAAACTGCTCCAAAAGCACTAGAGCTAGCACCAGAGGTGACAGAATCTAGTAAATAGTGTAGAACTTCAATACACTTGTGCTAGAAGTTACATAGATAATTTAAGATAGAGTAAGGCGGTTAGGAACTATTTTGGAGCGGTTCTAGAAGTCTCCAGTTTATTCAAATGCCCATGGATTGATTTAATGTATCTAAAGACTTTGGAAAGGCTCTTGAAAAAAGAGATATGTCTCTTAGATGAAGGGAATTTTCTCTTTGTGTAAAGAGGTGTACCTTTTGGGGAAAAAAAGAGGAATTTTGATGTCTTTTTGAAAGGAAGGCTGGCCCTAATTAAAAAGAGGAGAGTCTAGAGTCAAAAGGGGGACGTGCGTGAGGTTTGAGAGATAGTGGTTTTGGTGTGAGAGAGATTTTCTTCTAGAGTTGTAAGAGGAGAGGGAAGGTGAGAGATTTCTTCTTTATTATATTTCTAATAGAGAGTTGAGTGTGATCTTAAAAAGATAAAGTGCTTAAAGGGATCTTTAAGGGATTTTCTTGAGAAATAGTGTGAGATAAGTTTTTTTCTTTCCATTATTTGTTTTGTAAACTTATTTTTATATATTAAATCTATATTTTTTGGTATCATTCTCATGAATTATGAGTATTCTTATTTATCCTGCACCCTATAATAAGATATGATTTTGTGAAGAATTAATTTTATTATAAAAGGTTTTAAATGTTAATAAATTGTGTTGACTCCAACTCTGATCTTTATTTACATTTTGATTTAACCAATTGAAATTTTAAAATTTGTTGAGAAATATAACATCCGAAAGGAATATGCTTTCTACAACAAGGTAAGGGTCACATTTACTTTCATGGGTGAGAATGTAGTCCATGGGTTTGAGTGCAAATAAAGAGGGAAATATACTTTGATGGGCACAAAATTGGAGACTTTAGGGAGATAAGAATAAAATCCCCAATTTGGTCCAGTTGCTTGAAAGCTAAAGCGAGATTGTTAGCCCCCAGGGAGGGAGAAGTTAGAGCTCTGGTGTGGTAGCCAGTATCATCTCAATCTAACCAAGGATTTAAGGAACAAACTCTAGATTAGTCAATGTTCCTTTTGCACTCTCAGAGAGTAAGAAATAGGATTGCTCTTATTTGGTACAATACAATTTTATATGTATTTTAAATGATTTTAATTACTTCACAATCCATAAACTCATGGTAAAGGGTATTGATGCTTTCTTAAATTTGAAATCTTTGTTATAAAACTTTGATTAGTCTTAGTAAGTTTACTTTTAAAGTTTAGCAAATAGTTTAGTTAATCTAGTTCTTTTAACTGCTTTTCATTTATCATATAGTAAATTTACTTTAGATTTATTTTAGTACTTAAATTTTATAGTTTTAATATTTTATTTGACATTATGACCGTAAGATTTTCCAAATCCCTCTGGGATCGACACTTAGGACTCCATTAGAACCATTTATTACTTGAGTGATACATATACTTGTGTTATTATTACAGTTCGATAGCTTAAAGATTTTAAAATATAAAATTATTTAAACTGAATTTATTTTTATTGGGATTGAATTGCATATTTACTATGTCGTGTGTGTATTGTAATATTGAAAGATATTTTTAGCGTACCACAAAAACTTTAAATGCAATAAACAACCAATATAATAATCCTTATACAAATTATTATAATCCTGGTAGGAAAAATCACCCTAATTTCAGGTTGACTAACAATAACTCTAATTCTGTAAATTTACATTGGGGGAACAATGTTGCAATCACATTATGAAACTCCAACAATCACGGAAATTCTAACTATAAACTTTATCATCTTCCATGTTTCAATAAAAATTCATAGAGTAAGGAGAAGAAATTGTCAATTGAAGAATTAATATTGCAAATGGGAGCACAATTACAGGTCAAGGAGCACAATTATAAAGTCAAGGAGCTACCATTCAAAACATGGAAAATCAGTTGAGATGTACTGCTACTGCACTTAGCAATAGACCTCCAGGAACTTTTCCTAGTAATGTTGAAGTTAATCGTAAAGATCAGAAGAAAGAGAAAATCAAGACTATTCAACTAAGAAGTGGAAAAGAATTGGAAACAAAAGTTCAAAATAAAATTGAAGTTGAAGTTGAGAAGGAAGGGGTGGAAAATGAAAAGTCTAGTGAATATTTTCATTTTAAGTCACAATATACTATCAAACCAATAAAAATTATTGTAGAAAGATGACCACCTCCATTTTCTCAAATATTGAAGCAGTATAACATTGATAACCAATTTACAAAATTTTTGGAAATATTGAGGAAATTAATAATAAGCATTCCATTAGTTGAAGCTCTGGAACAAATTTCAAGCTATGTGATGTTTATGAAGGATATACTTAATAAAAAAAGGAAGTTTAAAGATAATGAGACTATTGCACTTAGTGAGGAGTGTAGGGCTATGATTTAGAAAATGCTTCCTAAAAACCTTAAAGATTGTGGTAGTTTTACTATTTCTTGTGCTATTTGTGAAAGAATCTTTGGGAAAAGCTTCATGTAATTTGGGAGCCAGTATTAATCTTATGTCTTAGTCGATTTTCAGAAGGTTGGGTTTAGGAGAAATTTCACCTAATTGATCATTTGATTATCTATCCTAAAGGAGTTATTGAAGATGTTTTGGTAAAGGTTGATAAATTTATCTTTCCTGTGAGTTTTATTGTGTTAGATATGGAGGAAGATAAAGAAATTTCTATCATTTTCAGAAGACCATTTTTTGTCACTAGAAGAGCTTTGATAGATTTGCAGAAAGGATAATTAACAATGAGAGATACCCAACAAAAGTCAAGATAAATCAAGAAGTTAAATTTAATATTGCAAAGTCAATGAGATACCCAACAAAAGGAAGAGATGATGAATGCTTCAGGACGAAAACTAATGACTATTTAAGTAATGAATATTTCACAAATACATTTGAAAAGAAAGTTGCAGAAGAGTATTTGGAGTACAAGGATGATGATATAATTTAAGATAAATCTATGGAAGTGAGTAATGAAGAATTGGATTATGTTCATGAACAATTTGAATTGTTAGATCCTATAGATAATAATAATAATTTGATTTCTTTGATAGTAAAACCTCCTGAACTAGAAATGAAAACACTTACTACTCATTTAAAATATGCCCTTTTAGGAGATTTATCCACATTACCTATTATTTTATCCCCAGAATTATCTAAAGCACAAGAACAAAAGTAGTTTGAAACCTTAAGAAAATATAAGAAAGCTTTTGGATGGATGTTATCTAATATTAAAGGAATCAATCCTTAGATTAGTATGCACAAAATTTTATTGGAAGAACATCATGAATCAAAAGTTGATACTCAAAAGAGATTAAACTCTATGATGAAAGAGCTTATTAAGAAAGAGATTTTAAAATGGTTAGATGCTGAAATAATATATACAATTTCAGAGAGAGCTTGGGTGAGTCCAAATCATTGCGTACCTAAGAAAGGGGTTGTAATTGTTGTGATGAATGAGAATAATAAATTAATACCAACAAGACAAATCACTGGTTGGCAAATCTGCATTGATTACAGAAAACTAAATTTGGGCACCATGAAAGATCACTTTCCTTTACCCTTTTCGGACCAATTTTTGTGCTCTCTATGTTGATATTTCTTCTTTATCATATATATATATGTGTGTGTGTGTGTGTGTGTGTGTGTGTGTGTGAGAGAGAGAGAGAGAGAGAGAGAGAGAGTTGTAAGACCAAAAAATCTTCATTCGAAGCAGGTGGAGTTATCAAAGTAGCGAGATAATTACAGCTCATAGCCTCTGAGAAGGACCTGTATAGAAAATCAGAAGCAACATGGTGGCAGAGCATTAATGTAGTAAGCCATAAAAGCCAAGTGTCATAGTTGTTGTAGGAAAAGTAAAAACTGAGGCATCCACTCAAAATTATGGAGCCATGGGCCTAAAAAAATTGATGGGGGGTATGTGATAAGAGGTACAACTGAGTAAAGGCAGAGTTACTAAAATTATGTAAATCTCCATAATGAAGTCTGACCTTGCCAGATAATAGAAAGCAGCAATGGAAGAGCAGTTGCAGGGATAAAATAAAAAGAAAATCATCATAACATCCTCGTAATTGCCCATAAACTATCAATAAAGAGGCCATAGTAGGAACCCCATTAAAAGGCCAAATTACGTAGCCCGTATTGAGACTAAGTGGTTGCTTACATGCAACACAGTAAAATAAAAAACTCCCAAGCTTCCTGACTGAAGAAAAATAGCTCAACAAGTGTAAGAAAAGTAAGCTAGCTAAAAATAAAAGGAGAAACAAATAATATCCCCTCAGTAAGCATCCAATAGTGTCCCCATCTTGATAAATTCTTAAGGTAATAGAAGGCTTCTTAGGGCTCATCATAAACCACATAAGGTTTTCAATAGTGCACTGATCCAGATTTTTATATGTAAGGATTTATGAAGTTGACACCACTACAGCGCCAAAAACTTCATCCTTATATGAAAAGTAAGTTGTGTAAAATATATAGAATTATAGGCAATTAATAATGGGATTTTACACAAGTATACGTATCTTTATCAAGTAATCAAGGACTTCCTATTTTAGCCCCAAATATCGATCCCATATGGAAGGTGTAAATTGGCAAATATAAGTTTTACTAAGAAATTTACAGAAAATCAAACAAAATCACTGTCACTAATTTTGAATGTTGAGATGTTATCAAAACTAAACTACTTAACTATTAGCAAAACAGAAATGCAAATTTTAAAAAGTAAATATTAATCTACTAACTGTGTTCATGTAATGAAGATTTCTTATGTGAAAACGCATCCTTCCCACTACAGTGAGATTCTGGTGAAATGAGATGAGATAAATGTTTATATTATGTATTGTGCCAAATAGGAGCATACATATCGATTATTTCTGCTCCTCCACCTGAAAGGTTCATTTGACAATATGTATTTAATTGTTTAAGGAATTCAAATTGCAGGAGTAGATGAAGGTATAGCTACCAAACCCTAAGTTATGACTTTATTGAGTCCCAGAAGATCTTAGTGGATGATTTTAGAACAAGATATAGTAAGTTCAATTTGCCCTTCAAAATATTCAAGAGATTTCAAAGTGCTCTGAGCATGACCCTGAATCACTTTTAAGATTTCTTGAAATATTTCGAGTTTATTTTGAACTTACATATAAATTTATTAATCATCCAAGGTTAAGCTAAGGTTTTCCCATTTTAAGGAAACTTGATGTTTTATTTATCCCGAGACTAGGACACTCGATTAATTAATTGA
The DNA here is from genome assembly GCA_002079205.1 of Phalaenopsis hybrid cultivar. NCBI lineage: Eukaryota > Viridiplantae > Streptophyta > Magnoliopsida > Asparagales > Orchidaceae > Phalaenopsis > Phalaenopsis hybrid cultivar. Next base: position 107,191 of record JXCR01147468.1, on the reverse strand, counting down.
TATTTCATTTAAGAGTTATGTGTGTGGGTGCCCCTAAGGAAGATTTGAGTCATTAAAGGTTTTGGTACCCACAGGTAAAATTAGGCTTGTAGTGTAGAAAAAAAAATGTTAATCATCAATCATGTTACCTTCTAAATCCAATCAAATGAGTTTAAATTTCAAGCCTAGGTCACTACCAAGCCCTGAACAATCACAATAAGTGAAATGGTAACTAGCAAAATTTTGATTTAAATTACATGCATTCTTATTGAAAGATCACATTGTTATAAATTATGGGCTTAAAATTAATGAAATATTATCTTCCTAACTTGAACCCATCACTTGAGAATCATTTAATTTTTATTGACATCCAAGTCATGATACTTAGGGAATATACTTTTGTTCTTATTATAGAAAAGGTGGCAAGTGAGTTCCTACCTTTTAATCACATTGTATTTCAATCACCCAAACATGTTTGATAGGATCAAAATTACCCATTTTCCTTTGTTAATCCTAAATTTTGATTAAGGCACCAAAATTTAAAGTTATCCCTTTGCCTTTGAAGCTCTTCACCTCATAACTCATTAATCAAAATTCAAATGACTTCAAAAATTTTTAGAGTGTCCTATCCATGAATCAATTAAAACATCAGAGGACAAAATGTAAATTTTCAAAATTTAATTAATTCAAATAATTATTTAAATTTAAACAGTATTATTTTCAAAATTGATTTACTTAACTATCCAAAATAAAGTTTTTATTCATGAGAAAATTATTAGAGGTCCCATTATGTCAGAGAAACATTAAGAAAAAAATTCATGATTTTTTTGAATTAAATCTCTATCATTATTATTTGATTATGAAAATATTTTAATGATTTAATTCAATATAAAATAATGTTTTAATTACCAAAATTATCTTTATATTTTTATTAAACCTCTCTGAGTTTAGAGAACTTAGAGAAACAAATTTTGTATTTTTATGATTTTTTAATTTATTTATTATAGTTATTTTAATGATAAAATAAGAAAAATTCATTTTTAAGCTCTTAAAAATTTATTTTTAACTTAGAAAAATTAAGAAAAATATCCTAATGAGTTATAAGTTATCAGGGAACAATTAGGTACATTTTGAAGTATTTTGATGTTTTTCAGATTATTAATTATTTTAAACTCAAAATAAAGCTCAAAAAATCAAGTATTTTCTCAAAAATAAATTTTATTTCTCCTTAGTGCCCCTGATTATAAGGAACTCAGAAAAACATTTTTCATAATTTTCCCAAGTGTATTTGATTTAATATAAATATATTTGTACAAAAATACTAAGTTTCTTAGAAAATCAACTTTAGTGCTCAAACTTAGTTAAATAATTTTTAAATTTCTACAATAGGTAAACATGATTTTTATACACAATATGGAATTGATTTTGCCAAATTTTTATTAGCATTTAATTTACATAAATTAAAGCAAGATATATATATTCACTTAACTATAGAAATGTACATAATAGTTCAAATTATCATGACATTTTCCTAAGCTTCTCTGACCATAGGAAACCTACTAAAATTATTCCCATAATTTTCCAAATGATATTTTAATTTATATAATTAAAATAAGTCAAAATAGTCATCCTAGCTTGAGAATTAAGGTTAGAAGCATAGGGATGCTCTCTGACCTTGAAAAAATCAGAGAACATTCCCTCCGTCATAAGGAATGAACTCGAAAAAATTCAAGCCTAGGTGAGCAATGTTTGATCATAATGAATTAAAATCCTCTAGAGAGTATTTAATTCATTAAAAAATTAGAGAATCAACAAATGATTTTATTTTTAGTCCTGATTATTCTCCTCTATTCACTGAGCAAGAGGGTATTTTTATTCTTTTTATGATTTTTCTAGAGAAAGATATGGATTTTTGAAGTTCACGCATTTAAATAAATCCAAAAAAATCTTATTTTCTACTTAAACACATGGCGCCACCTCATCCTCATCCATGTCAAACTTTACACACGGCGCTCCGCTCAACACCACTAGCCACCTCAGCTACCATGTGACCCGCCTTTTCGTTCCAAGCATTCATTCAGCTTAATCTCCTTTATCCATTGAATAAACGTGAGATCAGATGGTTCTCCTTAATCGTCCCTAAGTGTCTAAACCCAAGAACCGTTCACACTAAAACCTTAAGATCTTCATCTACACTCAACCAAATCACATGGAGATTGTTTCTAAACGTTCATCTACTTGAGACGAACATATCTATGTGGCTTATATGGTATGAAATTTAGTAAATATGTATGGAGAATTAAAATAGGCTCGAATTAGGGTTGAGGTTCAATACCTTTGTCTGAGGGGGGAGGCCTCAATCAAATGGTTTTGGTAGCTTTGAATGGGTCCAACAAACCTCCAGATGAAGTCCTACGCTCTAGTAAAATTTCTAGGTATGATTTCGATGAAAGTGGATTTCAGGTGTTCGTCTATAGCAATTTTAGAGGTTGTTTAGGATGGGGCTTTGTGGGGAATTAACTCCTCTCACTATAGGGATGGTGTGTGCACAATTAATTGGACTTTGATGGACTTTGGTGATGTGAGGAAATATGTCTTGGTTTTCACTGAATTTTGAACTCAAAATTGAGCTCTCCCAAGAGAATCCCGAGGGGGAAAATGGTGGGCTTAAGCTAAGGAGTTCTTCGAGAGTGACTGGAAGCAATTAGACAGAGTCTCCCTCAGGAAATTTATTAGCTCCTATTTTGGCCATGGAGGAGGTGGTTTAAATAAAGGAGCTTGGGGTGGAGTTCAGGGTTTCAATTCAGGTGCAATTGGGTGCTTAGGTGGAGGGCAGAAAAATGCAAAGCTAATTGGAGCTGACCAGCTGGATGGGTGAGACTGCATTTGGATGGACGCATGGGGCTCTCGATTTTGGTGTTTTCCAGTGACTAGGGTGGCTGGCCAGAGTAGGGGAGGTGGTCAAGCAGCCGCGTGAGACAAGGGAGGTTTACTTATGATTACCCTAAATGGTTTGGTATGATGGCAAGTATTTCTTTGTTTAGGCCCAAAAAAGGATAAAATACCTTAAATCAAGGGAACATTGGTCTAGCCTGGTCACTATAATCCATTTGGTGGTCGTGGTGTCATTAATTTTGTCATTTTGGCATGGTTTAGTCAACTTTAGTGCATTGGTTCAATTTGGGTCGAAAGGTCTTGAAGTTGGGTTTGGGTTAGGCTATCCATGACATTGAGTCCAATTGATTGATCAATTTTGTGTGGATGATTGTCATGAGGTTTTATTAAATATTTAGAGTGATTTTGAATTGATTTGGAGGTTCAATTTGAGGGATTTTAGGCACTTAATAAATTTGGGGATGTTGGGTTAAACTTGGATTAGGTTGGGCTAAAGTTGGGTTAAGTCCAAATTGAGAGTTCAAAATGATCTAGGGGATTGTCATGAAGAGTTCTCAACATTAATTGAGTGCCAATTTTGTGGTTAGGGCATTCAATTTGGTTGAATTTGGGCACATGGCTAAATTGGGTCAAATTTGGGAATTTTGGATTTGGGTTGAATTTGAATAAAATTGAAGCTTGACCAAGGTCAATTGAGGGTTCAATTTGATTTTTGGAGATGTTTTAGAGAGTTTATGATGCATAATTGGGGCAATTGAAAAGATTTGGGGTCCAATTAAGTGGGATTTTAGCTTTAGGACAAATTGGGGCTTTTTGATTTAGGTTGAAATTAGACTCAAATGTGGGTTAATTGGACTTGGATTTGGTTTGAATTGAGATTTATCATGATTAATTTGAATTTAGAATTGAAATTAGGGGGAAATTGTGGAAATGTACATTTAGTGTGAATTTGGGGAAATTGAGCCTTTAAGGGCAATTTGGGGCTTTTGGCCAAATTGATCAAATTGACCTCAATTGAGGGGTTCAAATTTGTTTTAGGGACATTTGAGATAATTTGAGGGTTTTGGGAAAGTTTGGGCCACCATATGTATTTTTGTAATTTTGGCAAATTTAGGGGTATTTTGATAATTTTGGAAATTTTGGGAAGTTTTGGGTAATTTGGGTGGTTTCAAATGGTTTGAGATGGTTTTGAACAAATTTAGGTTATTTCGGTAATTTTGGGAATTTTGGCCAAACTTAAGGTTTGGGGGTACTTTGGTAAATTAGGTAGATTTTGGGGGCAAAAGGCTAAGTTTGGTATTTTGGTGAAAGTGGGGTGCCAACCACCCTATTTGAGCCATGAACCAATGGAATTTTCATTTGGGTCCTCTATGTACTTGTCTTGGCTAGACCTTAACCTAGGGCTAGTGGGTCTAGGGGGCCATCTACAAGAATCTCCCAAAAGATCAAAGGATGAAATTCAACAAGCTTGGGTTTAGGGTTCTGAGTGAATGTGAGTGAAAGTAATTGTAAGTGAGTTAACTAGCTCTAGACCAACACTTAGAGTCAACCCTAAGGCCAAGCAGTCATATGGGGACTTCCCTTTAGCTCCCCTATAATGAACCCACCTACCAAGTGCTAGAGGCCAGGACCAATATGTGGAACATCAAGTTGAGCAAAGAAGAGTTTAGAATTTATAATAGTGAGGGTTCCTTTTCTAGTCCTATGTCTAGGCCTTAAGCTACTAAAGAGGAAAGAGCTAGACCTCAATCTAATGTGAGGTCAACATAAGTATAATCTACATTTTATTTAAAACTCAACCCTAAGTCTAGTTTAACTTAGACTTAGCCCATAAACCTTAGGTCTAATCCAAATTAGACCTAACAAACTCCATCCCTAAGTCTAGCTTACATTAGACTTATTATAATTCTGAACTCCTCTAAGTCTAACATAAACTAAACTTAGTTCAAAATTTTAGGTCCAACCAAAATTTTACCTGATCTCATCTCTTAGGTCTAACCAACACTAGACCTAAACCATAAATCTTAGGTCTAACCAAAATTGGACCTGACCTCATCTCTCAGTTCTAATCAACACTAGACCTAAACCCTAAGTTTTAGGTCCAACCCAAATTGGACCTAATCTCATCTCTTAGGTCTAACTAACACTAAACCTAAACTCTAAACAATAAGTTCAGCCTAAAATGGACATACTCTCATCTCTTAGGCCTAATCAACACTAGACCTAAACCTTAAATCTTAGGTCAAACCTAAATTAAACCTGATCTCTTCTCTTTGGTCTAACCAACACTAATGTAAACCCTAAATCTTAGCTCCAACCCAAATTGGATCTAACCTCATCTCTTAGGTCTAACCACCATTAGACCTAACCATAACTCTAGGTCTAACCCAAATTTGACCTAACACAATCTTTACTTATAACTCATTTTAGACCTAACTCTAACCCTAACTTTAAGTCCAACCAAAACTAGACCTAGCTTAAACCTAACCCAACTTCTAGATCTAACGCATCTTAGACCTAACCCAAATCCTTAGGTCTATTCCAACCTAACCTTAGTCTAACTTAACTTAGTCTTAATTCAAATTGAACCTCCTTAGGTCTAGTCCAACCTAGACCTAACATAAGTCTAACCTATAGTTCAACGTGAAACCCTTCAGGTATAGCCTAACTTAGACCTAATCCAAGTATAACCTAACTTAGAATTAGTACAAACTGAACCTTTTTAGTCTAACTTAACTTATACTTAAACTATATCCAACCTAACTTCAACTTAAGTTCTCTCGAGTCTAATATTAACTTAAACTCTAATTCAACTAAACTACCAGGTCAACCATACCTAACTCGGGTTAACCTAATTCAACTAAATTACAAATCAACCTGGCCTAACTCAGGTATAACCTATCTTAGACTTAGTTCAAATGAGTTAGCTACTACAGCAGGAGTTTGAATAATTAAGTGAATTTCATCTGTCGTAGGGTTTGCATAATCCCTTAAAGGTTTTTTGTAAATTATGATGTTCATTTTCACAAATTTGGATTTTAATATTATTTTGTGAAGTGTTCGTCATATCTTGAAAATTATGAAGTTTTTCTCGTTTTCAATTTTTTCTTATAATGCATTCTAATTCAAAACTGTGGACCTGTATAAATTTTCATTTCTAATTTAATTTTCATGCATCTAAATTTTTACTTTATCAAGCAAAGAAATTTCATTTTTGTAAATATTTTGCAAAGTAGTATAGTCACAGGCTAATTACTTCGATCAAGCTAAGACTACGGGCAACCTAAAAGGGCGATCACCTTCACAAGAATTGTCGAATAATATCATCAGTCCTTACCCTCTCCTTTTATTAAGGGTCCTTGAGGTAGGAGATACTATTCTAAATCCCACATCATATCCCTCATTTAACACACATTAGCATTATCGTCATTGCCCTGGCCACATAGACCTCAAACTTACACAAGTCTGATGATCCATATATGGTAAAAAACAAATATCCCCAGTTGATCACAAGGATTTAAATACCTTAGAGAATACTCAAATCCTTGAGCATTGGGTCAATTGATGTAGGATAAGTAGTGTAGGACATTTTTATTGATATAGATGAGTTATCGAGTCCCGAGTCATAACTTGGTGGGTCCCTAAAATTTTTAATGAATTATTTTCTAGAACAAAGCACAACAAGTTTAGTTGTCCTTCAAAATATCCAAAAAATCATAAAAGTGTTTGGGGCATGACCCTAAACAACTATTGAAACTTCTTGACCGTTTAAAGTTGATTTGAACTTATTAGGTTGTTCAGTTATTCATCTAAAGTTAAATTCAGATTCAATGAATTAATCTACTTTATGCTCAATGAACCTTAACATTTTAATTATCCTATGAGCGGGGTACTCAAACATTCACTTGACATTCAATTTAAGAGTTATTTAAGCGGATGCCCATAAGAGCAAACTCAAGTCATTAAGGATCTTGTGCTCACATTTAAAGTTGGGCTTGTAGTGTTTTAAAGCTTTTTATGATTAATTTTTTTTCTCTTTTCTAATCCCTATTAAACAAACTTAAATATTAAGCATGGCTCCCTTAAATCCAATTTTTTGGGTAAATTTGCAATAACCAAATTATTACATTAAGCGGATTTAATTTTTATTAAAAGATCATGTTGATCATTTAATCACCAATAAAGGGGCTTCAAATGGGTAAGTTATTATCTTCCTAGCTCAAGCCCACTACCTTAGGATCATCCAACCAGGTTAACTTGCAAGTCATTTAAATTTAAGAAAATTACAATTTTACCCTTGTCGTAGAAAAGTGGTGAGTTGGTTTCCAACTCTTAAAACCTTATATTTCAAACATATAAATGAATTCCTTACGATCAATATTACCCATTTATATTTTATTCAACCTAAATTTTAATTAGGGCATCAAAAACTCAAATTATCGTTTTGCCCAAGGGCTTTTCACTTCATAAATCATTAAATTCAACTCAACTTACTTTGAAACCTTCATGGTACCCCTCTCAAGGGTCAATTAATATAAGAAAGGTGAAATTATATTTTTCTGATTTTTTTAAATTCTTTGTAATTGCTTTTACTCAAAAAAAAGGATTTTCAATGTTAATTCAATCAAATATCATTTTTTAAATTTTTTGTTCACATTATTTCCCTCTATTTACTGAGCTTAAGAGTATATTTATTTTATTTTTAATATTTATGTACACCAAGTTATGAATTTTTAAAGTTTTTGTAATTATTTAAATCAAAAATACCCCAAAATGTTTTACTTATCCACTTCGGCACCATCCGCGTTAGTACTTTGTCAGACCACGATTCACAATCTGTAGCTTCGTCCGACGTAAAGTTTTATATCATCTATTTTATCCGCTTCGAGGTGTAGCTTCACTATCGTCTAACGCCTTGACCACATCCAGGTTCACCTCGCAAAGACTCGCCAAAAATTTGGGAGAAGTACCGCTTATATTATTGTTATGAATTTATTATCATTTACATACTATCATTAATAAAATTATTATTATTACCATTGTTAATGTTATTATTATCATTATCATCAATATTGTCATTACATCATTTATACATGTATTTTTATTGCTTGTTTACTCTTCATATATACATATGAGTTATTATCATTATCACCACCCTTTTATTGTATTTGTTATTATTCTTTTTCTATCTATTATCGTTTTACATAGGTATATGTGTATGTATTTTCATTTATTTAACATTATTGTTATTAACATTATTAGTTATATATTAATGTATATCTACATTTTATTATTACTTTCATTATTTTTTTATTCACTATTAACATTATTATCACTTATGTTATTGTTATTAAGTTATTTTTATCCATATATTGTTGTTAGTATTATTAATACTTAGCTTTTATATATATATATATATATATATATGGCAAAAGATAAATCTTTATTAAGATCAAAAAGAGGGTACAAGTCTGAGATGTGGGGCATTAAAAATGTCCCCCTAAAGCAAAAAAAAGAGAAGAGGTCGGTAAGGTAGAAACACAAACACTTTGAGACTCTGCACCACTTTTAGCTAAGAAATTTGCAGGTCTATTCTCTTCCTTGTAGATGAATTTGAAAGTGTCATCATGTTTTGCATCTATTTGATCCACTGAAGTATATGTCAAGGGGGGTTTTTTTTCCTGTAATATAGTCCAAAAGCTGAGAAGAGTCCACTTCTAACTGTATGTCTGTCATTTGTTGAGGCTGGCCAGCTTTAGAGCCTAGTATATGGCCACTGTTTCAACCTCCATTGCATCCACATCAATGATAGGAGATTGAAAGAAAAGCAAGCATCTTCCCTGGTGATCTCTGAACACCCCACCTATACCAGCTCCATGTGAGGAAAAGCTTTAGAGCCCAGTCTGTCTGGAAGAAATTACAGACAGAATAAGCGGTTAGTAGACTCCAAAGCATTCTTGCACAAACAACACATGGAAGGGCCTCTCATTCCCTTGAGTTTAAGGATGTTATATGTAAGTAGCAATTTATTAAAAAATCTCCAGAAGAAAAAAGACATGGAGGAGGTTAGAAACTTGTTCCACAAGCTTTCTACCCAAGAAACCTTTTCCTGCTGATACAACTTATCATAGATTGCTTTAGTCAAGCTTTGAGTAGAGCATGAAGTTAGAACCAGTTTATCTTTTCTGTTTCTATAAAAAGGTATCCTAGAGATTAGTTCAGCTAAGTTCTCATTGAGTAAGGAATTAAGAATATGTGCTGACCAGGAGTTCTCCTCCCAACAATCCTTCTCAATGAATTCAGCTTCAAGATTCTCTGGAATGGGATTCAATAATCCCTATGGACACTATCTATCCAACCAAAACTGTAGATTTCGTTGACCCATATCCCATAAGTATAGCCTTTCAGCATCCTCCCTTACATTGAGCAGATTTCCCCAGGTTCTAGAATCCCCAATTCTCCTAGAAACCATATTGAGGTGAGCACAACTCATACTTAGCCAACATAAACTATGTCCAATCCTCCCTACATTGAGCAGAACCTTGACCTAGGAAACACCATATTGGGGTGAGCACAACTCATCTGCAGTATTCAGCCAACATAAACTATGTCCAAAGTGTTTCCTGTTATATGAATCTGAGCGATAATCTGCATTGACTAATATGTCGAAGCTTTCGAAGACCCTTGAACCCCAAACCTCCTGCTAAAAAAGGTTTAGCTACTTTTCGCCAGCTGGACCAAAGCATTTTTTTTCTCTGCCCAACCCAGAGAAGTCTGTTAAAGGTTCTTTCTAAGAGGATTTGCGTGCTTTTCTTCATTACTGCCATTTGTAGAATATCGGATGGGAAGGTAGTAAGGATGTTTTTTAGCAGTGTAATCCTGCCTCCATTTGAAAAGAAAGAGTTGGTCCAACAATGTAATTGGGAATTTGTTTTATCTACTACCTCATCAAAAGGGGTGAGCTTAGTTCTTCCTTTGAGCAGTTGCACTCCCAGATATTATAAAGGGGGTGTTATTGGGGTAAAACCTTTGAGATTAGTAATTCATTGCTTGCTGGAAGGGGGAATTTGTTTGCTGAAGAGAACTTGGCATTTTTCTTTATTTAGCTGCAACCCAAAAGTGTTTTCGAAATCCAACTGACAAGTGTGTAACAGCTTAGCAGTAGCTTTGTTGGCTCTGGAGAATATAATTATGTCATCTGCATACACCATGTGGCTTATATCCACTATGGATTTGTGATGATATTTGTTGTACTCTTTCTGTGACTGGGTTTATCAATCAATCTAGAAAGATAGTCCAAAGCAAGGATGAAGATAGTGGGAGATAAAGGGTCCCCTTGTTTGAGAACCTTAGAAGCTTTGAAAAAACCGTGGGCTTTCTCATTGATTAATATTTACTTCACATTCCCTTCTGGCCATCTTTTGATGATCAGAAATGAAGCACTAGAAAATCCCTTGGCTACCAGTGTTTCCAACACAAACTTCAGTGTATCATATCATAAGCCTTCTTTAAGTCAAGTTTGTAGATTATGTTACCCCCTCTGCATGGTTTATCTAAGTCATGAAGAAGTTCTTTTGTAAGAAACACATTATCCCCTATGTATCCCCCCTTAACAAATGTTGTCTGTTTTGGATTTATTAAATGGTTCAAATGGGGTTAGAGCCTCACAAGTATTTTGTTGATAATCTTGCTCATTACATTAGTAAGACTAATGGTTCGGAAATGTTGTCTCTATTCTTTTGTGGAGGATTTTGGAACAAAAACAATTGTGGCAACACAAAATTAATTTGGTAACTCATGGCCCTTGAAAAAACATTGTATAGCTGACACTACATATTCTTTGATGATGTCTCAAGCCTTCTTATAGAAGCTTGAGGTATAGCCATCTGGGCCTGCATATTTGGCACTATCTATGGTGGAGAAGGCCTGCCAGATTTCCTCCTCAGTAGAAACTTTAGCAAGGTTTATATTGGCAGCGTGTGCATGATCAGAGAGAAACTGTTCAGGGTCTAGTTGCACTCTTCAATAGAATGAGCATTGCATTAGTTTCTTACAATAATCTACTGCACTTTCAACAATATCAGATGAATTCTTAATCCAGCTGTCATGTTTATCTTTGATTGAGTGAATTGTATTATATTTTCTTCTATGCTTGATGTAAACATGAAGGAACTGTGTGTTCTTATCTCCATCAGTGAATCTAATGGTGGAAGACTTCTGTTTCAGAAATTTCTCCTTCTAGGCCACTGCTGTGAGCAGTTTTTTATTGGCTTCCAGAAGTGAAACCTCATCAACCAGCCCATTAACAACAGTAATTTTTACTTCCTTCAGTTCCTTATCAGTTTGTTCCACCCTAGCCAATATATTACAAAGATGTTCCAGTTCTAGTGATTTAGGGCCTTAACAACTTTTTTCTACAAACCTAGAGGTTGATTAAGGGGTTTGGGTGATCACATACCTTTCAATGTTCTTTAACAATAGTAAGGAACTCTTTATGAGTGGACCAGAGATTTAAATATCTAAAATGAGTTTTTCCTTATTGTTGAGTAGCAAAAATAGTGATCAAAAGAGGTCTGTGATCGGATCCAGCCAGACTAAGATGAGTAACTGTGGTATACAAGAAGTTCTAAAGCCATTTTTCATTGACAAGAAATTTGTCCAATCTTTCCTATGGTCTCCCCCTTTTTCAAGTGAATTCAAGTCCTTTGTAACCCAAATCAAATAGACCTAAAGCCTACATATTATCATTAGAAGTGGTCATAGTGGAGATTTTAGGGGGTCATCCTCCCTTCTTTTCAGTTGGAGAAACCAGACAATTAACCCCCCCCC
>JXCR01147468.1:25081-93245 GCA_002079205.1 Phalaenopsis hybrid cultivar | reverse complement strand
TCTATATATATATATATATATAATCAAGATGGTGGCAACACTAGAGGGAGATCTGCTAGGGTTTCCAGGGAGAAGATGAATCCTTGGTGTAGGCTGGCGGCGTGGGGAGTGACTGAGGTGGTCTCTTGGAGTTCATTTTCTGTTTGGGTTCTCTATTGGAAGACTGTATCCGAGTTTTCTTCTTCCCTGGTTCTGTATTTTTCAAATTTTTATTGTTCAATTAGAGGTTGAGGAAGTGCTACTTTTGTGACGGTGCTATTATGGCACTACCTATTGATATTGACACCAACATGCAATGGACAAGGGCCACCTAGGCAGGGGTTGTCAACAAAGCCAAGAACACACTCCAAGATCCTAAAAATCTTATTTTCACTCATGCTTTCAATGATACATTGGTCGGTAAGGGGTCTTCCCCTTGCATTCATCCTGTTGGCCTAAAGGATGGTGAATCAGCAGTGTTTTTGTTTGCATAAGAAATCACTAATTTGAACATAGAAGTGAAGTTTACTCTCATTGGAAAGTTCCTGTTGGGGCATCCTGAAATGGAATTGGTAAGGAACTTCTTTGATTCTCTACATTTTATCGAGGCTTTTAAGATTTGGTTACTGGATGGGAGACATCTGCTAATCCAACTTACTGTGGAGGAACACTATGCAAGGTTGTCAGCTAAACAATCAGTTATGATTGCTGGATCATCAACGAAGACATTAAAATGGAATCCTCACTTTGACCCTAGTAAGGAACCACCTGTGGTTCCTATTTGGTTCAAATTTTTAGGCCTACCTTTACACCTATTCAAACTAAATGCTCTATTTAACATTGGATGTGCTATTGGCACACCCCTAAAGGTGGATACTCCAACTTACAACAAAGCTAGACCAGCCCTTGCTAGAATTCTCATTGAAAGGGACATTACCCTCCCTGAGATGAAAATAGTCTATATAGGAACTGATTCAGAAGGCTTTTGGCAAGAAGTGATCATTGAACAAAGGCCTTATTACAGCCAAAATTGTAATATGTTTGGACACACTATGGATAGATGCTACAAGTTACATCCCCCCTCCATAAGGAACCTCAATCACAATTTAAAAGATTCTTCAAGTGATACTGCTGAGAAGATAACAAACCTTTCTGCTGAAGGAACTAACAACTCAAATTCTAGAAAACATGATATGTTGAATCTAATTAATGCTGAGTTGGTTAACGTTTCTCCCACTCAACAAAATTTGCATACAAAAACCCCCATGAGGATCTTGAGTTCTACCTCACCAATCGATACACAGCCGGAAGAAGGGGGAAGCATTGCTGAAACTCCCACTCATATCAGTGCAAGGAAGAATAAACTTATTGTTGTTTGTACAGGAGAAAGTAGCAGGGATTCTTCTCCTCAGGAAACTAGAAAAGAAATTGAACAGAACACTGTTATAGAACATACCACACCAGCTGCATAGGTACTATTAGAGATGACTCAACTATTGGAAACAGACTGGCAAACTCAGAATGCAAAGAAGAAAAGGAAAGCCAAATTAGAAGACAAGAAGATGATGGAAGAATTCTCTACCCATACTATTGGTAGCTCTCTGAATCCTCAGAAGATTTCCACCATCCAACCCATAAGGGGGAGAACCGGATCTAAGCCCTCCTTGCATCCACCCCATACACATGATTAATTTATTATGTTGGAATATAAGGGGGATTGCCCACCCCCTTTCACTGAAAAGGCTTAAATATCTTAATAAGAAACATAAATTTTGGTGTATTGCCATCTTGGAACCTTTGGTTCACCAATCCCCTCAGAAATATTTAAAATCATTCTATGGATTTTCTTTATTCCCTAATCTAAACAATAAAATCTGGGTTTTATGCAGAACTGAAATGGGGTGTGTTATTCAAAGAAATCATATTCAATTCACGCACGTATCTTTCAATATGGCTGGCATGGTTGGTTTTGCCACTATTATGTATGCAGAATGCTCCAAAAGCTAGATAGGAACTTTGGAATGAATTACATAATATCAACACTCATTCTGATAATGCCTGGTTAGTGGGGGGAGACTTCAACTGTTTGGCATCACCTGCTAAAAAAAAGGGTGGAAGGACTCCTTGCATGTCCACTATGACTACTTTCAATGATAATATTCAGAAATCAGGTCTTTTTGATTTTGGGTATAATGGTCTTGGTTTCACATGGAAAAGGGGAAGATTATGGGAAAGATTGGATTGAGTCTTAGTAAATGATAGCTGATAATTCCAGTTGATCACAATCCCTCCAAAATTTTCTGATTTCAATCACCCACCTCAGCTTGGTTGGATCTGACCACATGCCTTTGTTGATTTCTCTATCTGCTAATAGGAATATCAAAAAATTCTTTTAGATACTTGAATTTCTAGTCTAATCATAAAGATTTCCTTTAAACTATTAAAGAATATTGGAGGGATTGTGATCATTGTAACCCACTAATCAAACTCCAGAGATTGCATAAAAAGATTGGAAAAGCTCTAAATAACTGGAACTGGAACACTTAGCAATATCATGAATGGGGTTGAATAGGCTGAGAAGGAACTACAAGCAATGGGGAAGGCTAGTATTCTTGGACATGTGGATGAGGCATCCATTTTGGAGGCTAATGAGAAATTATTAACAGTAGTGGACTAGTAGGAACAATTTCTCAAACAGAATGCGAAAACAAAATTTTATGATGGAGACAGAAATACTAAGTTTTACCATGCTTGTACAAAATATCAAAAAGAAGTGCAATACAATTCATTATATTAAAGATAAACATGGTAAGTGGCTTAAAATTAATGGAGGGATTGCTTCAAGTGCTGTTGAATATTGTCAACAATTAATGCAATGGACTAACACAAAGAGGGAAGGTAGATCCTAATCTATTTATTTCTGATCATGAATTCACTGTAGGAATACATCTGGCTGATGTCCCAGGGGAGGAAGAAATTAAACAAGCACTTGAATATATTGATAGCTCCAAATCTACAGGTCTTGATGGATTTACAGCCGATTTCTACATAGAATGCATGGGAGATTATCAAGGATGATGTTATCAATGTTATACAATATTTTTTTCAGGGCCATGATTTACTAGATTATTTCAGTGTTGCAACCATTATGTTTCTTCCAAAATCTTCTCTTAATACACAATGGAATCACTTCAGAACTATAAGTTTGACCAATGTGGTTAGTAAGATTATTAGCAAAATCTTAGTGAGGAGATTGCAACCTAAATAAACAGCTTTTGTGAATGGTAGGAGCATTGGTGATAATGTGCTCTTAGCTCAAGAATTACTGCTGGATTTATAGAAACCCTGCTAAGGGGGGAACATGATATACAAGCTTGATTTAAAAAAGGCTTATGACATGATTCGCTGGGATTTCATAATTGAGATTCTGAGGGCAAGGGGTTTCTCTACTGATTCTTTTCAAATTATCACCAGATGGCTCAAGGGGAATGTCAATTCAGTATTCATTAATGATACTACTCATGGGTTTTTCAAGGCCACTAGAGGGTTGAAGCAAAGAGATCCCCTCTCCCCAACAATTTTCATCCTAGATTTGGACTACCACTCCAAATTGTTTGATAGACCTTGCCACATGAAGAGCTACGATATGTACCATCACAGATCCAAATTGGACATTAGCCACTTAATCTATGTTGATGACATCATCATCTTTTCTAGAGCCAACAAAGCTGCTGCCAAGAGTCTACATAAATGTCTACAAGAGTTTCAACATAGATCGGGACCCATGGTAAACAAAGATAAATGTCAAATATTGTTCAACAAAAGAGCGTCCCAGTCTTGCAGACATTGGATTCTTGAGCTTACAGGTTTCACTATTTCACCTACCTCTTTTAAATATCTAGGGGTTCAATTATGTAGAGAAAGAACCAAATTAACTGAATTTGGTGAGATAGTTGACAAAATTAACTGCACGTTACAATGCTGGACCAATTATTTCCTCTCCAATGGGGGCAGAAAAACCTTATAGAAGAGCATCCTCACCACCTTCCCTATGTATATTCTACAAGTGGCAGTGATGAAGAAAGCACACAACTAACGTTGGAGAGAATTTTCAATAGATTTCTCTGGACTGAAAAGAGAAAGCAGATGATTTGGGCTAGTTGGTATAAAGTGGCCAAGCCTTTCTCAGCAGGTGGACTGGGTTTTAAGGGGCTCCAATAACTACAAGAAATCAGTGTGTGCATACTCTAGATTAAATTCAGACAACAAGACACTCTTTGGGCAAAATTCATGTTTGTCAAATACTGCAGATTTGATCACCCAAATTTGGTCTAAAAAGGGTTGGAAGATTCTAGAACTTGGAGCAAAATGCTGAAGGTGAGGGAAACTGCCGAACAACTCTCCATATGGGAGCTAAGCAATGGAAACATTAATTTCTGGCTTGACAGATGGTGCCCTGATGATTTCCTGGAACCCTTGTCTGGTATTCTTGACAAGAACACTATGGTAAAAGAATGTTGGGAGGGGCAGTCTTGTTTTGAAGAATTTATCCACACCTTACTAGTTGAGACTTTAGAGGCAATGAGGATAGCCCAATAGATAGCAATAGCTTCAGTTTCTAGTACATCTTCAGTAGCAGGATAGGAAATTAAGGAGGCAGAAACCTTTTGAAATTCTAAACAGGCCACCAATGTCAGCATTAGACTTATAGAAACTCCCATCAGTGTTGGCTTTCATCCAACCAATAATTGGCTTCATCCAGTACACAAGGGTATGCACAGAATTAGGCTGATTAGACTTGTAACCAGTTCTAAGTAGATCTAGATGTGCTTTCCATTGAACAATCTTCTTCACAAAATCTAGGCAGTTGGAGGCCATCTTAGAGGGAATAAGTAGTTGCTCCTCAAACATGATCTTGTTTCGGGCCAACTAGGAGAACCAAGCCACCACACAAGGTTTAGCCATGAGACTCACCTTCTGCCACTTTTTCCAACTGAGAAGAAATTGTTGCCATATGAGAGTAATGGTTTGGACTTTCAAATTTGAGAGCACAGTAGACCAAACTTGTTGAATAAAAGTGCATTGGAAAAATAAATGATCAATGGTCTCCTCATAATCTTTGCATAGCACGCAGCAGGAAGGGCCTCTCAAACCTTTTAGTTTTAATATGTCATCAGTGGGGAGCAATTTGAAAAATATTCTCCAACAAAAGAATGACATGGAAGGTAAAAGGAACTTGCTCCATAGAGGTTTCCCCCAGGGGATGGCCTCACAATGAGGCTGCAAGGAGTAGATATAAGCAGAAATAGATTGTGCAGTACCTTTTTTGGTGTTCGGTTTATCATGCTTGGAGGGATCCGAAGGGATTCTAGAAATTCTTTGAATGGTTGAAGTGTCTAAAATGTTATGAAGGGCGAGGAGATTCCAATGCCCCTCATTCCAACAATCAAAGACATTAGTACTAGTGGGAAAAGGGGAAGTGGCCACCCCATAAAGTTTCCCCTAGTTGACCTCACTTTTGGTTGAGGTTCAGTTTTTCCTCTTTAGTAGCCTAAGGTCTAGCCATATGACTTGACCTCACTTTTGGTTGAGGTTCAGTTTTTCCTCTTTAGTAGCCTAAGGTCTAGCCATAGTGACCTCATTTTTGGTTGAGGTTTAGTTTTTCCTCTTTAGTAGCCTAAGGTCTAGCCATAGGACCTCACGTGTGCTTGCCCAACACACCCCACCTATTGGGGGTCCATTTATTGACCTCACTTTTGGTTGAGGTCTTCCTCTTTAGTAGCCTAAGGTCTAGCCATAGGACTTTTCTATTGACTATTCTTAGAAAACTGAACAAGAAACCCGCACCATTAGAAACCTAAACTCTTCTTTACTCAACTTGAAGTTCCACATATTGGTCCTAACTTCTAGCACTTAATAGGTGGGGTCACTATGAATAAACTCAAGATGAGTTACCCTTAGGACTGCTGGACCTTAGGGTTGACCCTGGGTGTTGGTCTAGAGCTTAAAGTACATACTTGCACTCACAATCACTCACTACCCTAAACCCAGAATTTCTAGGCTCTGGTCCATTGATATTTTTGGGAGACTCTTGTAGGTGGTCCCCTAAACCTATTAGCCCTAGGCTAAGGTTTGTCTAAGACCACTACATAGAGGACCCAAAATGGGGTTTCCATTAGTCCATGACTTATTAATGGTGTTTGACACTCCAACTCTACCAAGACACCCAACCTAGCCTTTTGCCCCTAAATTCCCCAAAATTACCAAAATACCTATCTTTACCCCAAAATTCCAAAAATTCCAAAAAATCCCAAAAATTCCCAAAGCCTCCCAAATATTCCCAATTTCATTTTTCCAACTATCACAGGACCCAATTTTGCCAATTTGGCCATCTTTGACCAAAACCCCCAAATTGCCCATTTAAAGGCCCATATTTTCCCCAAATTACCCCAAATGTCTATCCAATTGGTCTCAATTTTACCATGGATATAACCAATCTAGACCAAATCTAAGCTCAATTGGTCCATAATTTGAACCCAATTTTGAGCTTAAAAAAAAACCCATTTTTGGCCCTATGACTTGGTTCCACCAAATTGAATCCATGGCCTACTCCATTTGCCACAATTTATGCTAAAAAACATTCATAAAATTTCTACATATCAAACTTGACCTTCAATTGGCCTTGGTGAGACCTCAATTTCATTTGATTTCAACCTAAGTCCAAAAGCCCCAAAGTTGCCCCAAATTGGCCATGCC
This sequence comes from Phalaenopsis hybrid cultivar, assembly GCA_002079205.1. NCBI lineage: Eukaryota > Viridiplantae > Streptophyta > Magnoliopsida > Asparagales > Orchidaceae > Phalaenopsis > Phalaenopsis hybrid cultivar. The sequence goes on along the minus strand of JXCR01147468.1, from coordinate 86,510 downwards.
CCAAAATCTCACCAAATTGCTGGCCTTAGCCCCAAAATATCCACTCCATCCCTTCATGAAAAATATTCACAACATCTCTCTTGATCATGTGAACCATTCCATTTGGACTTAGCCCAAGGATAGCCCAACCTACACCCATGTCTAACCCAACATGCCCAAATTGGCCAAATTTCAAAAATCCCCCAAATTGACCTACCAATTGAACTCAAAATCACTTCAACCATTCACCAAAAATCTTCATAACAACCATCTACACAATGTTGATCAATCAATTACGACAATTGACATGGCTAGCCTACCCCAAACCCAAGCTTTGATCACTTGAACCCACATTGAACCCATGCACTAAAGATGGCCTAACTACCCCAAAGTCATCAAATTAATGACTCCACAGCCATTAGTTGGACCCTAGTGACCAGCCTAAACCTCTTAAAACCACCTAAACTAAGCCATGGACCAAAGGTCCCATAAATTAAGGGATTTCATGCCATATTTGCTTAAGCTTAGGATATTTTTGCCAAAACAAAGCCTAAACAATATAAGTTGCTTTGATAGATTCCCCTGGATGCTTTGAGCACCTAGCCACCTCCCCCTGCCATGGCAGGCCATCGTAGTCATCGGAGAAGCTCAAAACCAAGAGCCACCCCCTTGGAACTTCACCCAAATCAAACCTAGAGGCCAGCTCAGCCAAGTTAAATTGTAGAGCTCCTCTGCCCTCCACCTAAGCAGCACAATGCACCCCCTAATTAAACATGATAGCCACCCCTTAGCCATTTTTTAAAAAAAAAACACCTCCCACGGCCATGGGAAGACGTGCTAAAAATTTCTTAGAGAGACCTCTCCAAACTGATCATGGATCTTCTCTAAGATCCCCTCAGTGCATTCCAATTGTTTTCCGTCACAAATTTCCATTGCAGGAGTTCAATTTTGAGCTCGAAATCTTGCCAGAAATCAGGACAAAGCCCAATACACCTCCACAGTCCACCAAACTCAAATTATCTTCACCCACACCTTCACATCAGTGAAAGAAGCTTAAGCCCTATGAAATCCCCCTCTCACACAGCCTCTACCATAACTTTAGACCAAAACCAAAATCTGCCCTGATCAAAATTATACCTAGGGCTTACACCAAGACCAGAGACTCAATCCATAGTCTCTTTGGATAAGAAATGATAGAGATCTTAAGGCTAGAAGATGGACAGTTCTCAGGCTAGGCTATCGGGGACGATGACGCGGAGCCGTTCTATCGCCCTTGTTTTGGATGGATGATTGAGATCAAGTCGGACAGCGCTTCGGAACATAAATCGTGGGTTGAGTCAGCACTGAGGTGGATGGCGGTGTCGAATAGGAGCGCGCCGCATGGAGCTTCAGAGCCGCCGTAGGATGATGTCGCGCCGCGCGTTTAAATAGTTAAATAGGGATTTAAAAAATCACAAAATTATCCCTAGCTTTAAAAATTCATATCTTGGTGTAGAAAAATCACAAAAATAAAATAAAAATATCCTCTTGCTCAGTGAATAGAGGAGAACAATGTGGAAATAATTTAAGTCCATGTGATGCATATTTTATTTTTAATTAACTAAACACTGATTTGAATGTTTTGATTCCCCATGCATGTAGTGATATAACCATGACTTGAAATTTTAGCATGTTGTTGCCTCTATCTTATGGAACATTCCCTGTTTTTTCTAAAGTCAGAGGAGGTCCCTAGACAAAGAATCTTATTTTTTAAGTTTATGTGCATTATTTGCTTGAAATAATTATGGATGTTAGCAGTTTTCTTAAAAAAATCCAAGAAAATTTTGGAAGGTTTATAATGACCAGAGAGCCTTTAGGAAAATTTCTTATGAGCCAAGTTATTCAAAATAAACCTAATCTTCACATACCCTAAATCACTAAGACAATGAAATTTTAAAAATGCAAACAACAAAATAACTTGATTTTTTATCTCCACTATTATTTAGGATCCAGAAAACTCACCATAAAAATTTCAAAGTATTTTGAGTCCATTTGATGACTAAATTGATTTTTAAAGATAAACAACATTTTTGGCACTTAAATGATTTTTAAAGAATCAAAATATAACTCAAAAAATTATAAAATCTTGTTTTTTGAGTTTTCTGTGATCAGGGATATTTTCTAAAAATAAAATGGTATTTAAAATTAATGCTTGATTTTTAACCCATTTTAAATATTTAAATAATTAAAAATTCATAAAAATCACAAAATTAATAAAATTCATGGAAATGTTCTAAATTGCCTCCTAAACACTTAGGAACTATTAGAATATTTTTCCTAATTTTCTAAATAAAGATACTAAATTTCAAAGCTTAAAAATAATTTTTAAAGGCTAAAATTGTTTTACACTAAGAATAATTCCAATAAATCAAATAAAACTAAGAAAAATATAAACTTTTCTCCTTTGAGTTCTTTTACCTTAGGAGGATTTTTCCAAAAATATGCAACTTAATTTTCCCCATTTAAAATATTTTATATTTAATAAATACCTCATAACTTAAAATAATTCTTAAAATTCAAATAAAATTTAAAAAATCATAAATTTTGGTTTAAAGGCTTCTCTGGCCTAGGTCTACCTCTAGTAAAAATTTCAAGGGATTAGAATTTACCTTGGTTAAGTTAGGAATTTTCATTAAAAAATCCTATTTTTGCATGAAAAATAATTATATAAATTAAATTAAATTTTGAAAAATCACATTTTCTCCTATGATGTCTTAATTGACCCATGAATGAGGTATGATAAAAATTTCAAAGTCATTTGAATTGAATTTGACAAATTATGAGGTGTTAGAACCTTAAGGGAAAATATGTAATTTTGGAAATTTAGTCTTAATTAATATTTATGCTTAATTCAAGGAGGGAAATGGTAACTCTTATCTTAAAGAGGTTAATTGGTAGAAACCAACCTCACTTTCTTAATTGAAAAGATAAGTTAATAAATTTATAAAAATTATTAGAATTTGGAAGTTTATTAAAATAAAATGAACCCAGGACTTAGGGGTACGAATTTTGACGTCAATAATTAATCAATTTAATACCCATATTTTGATTTTCAAATAAAATTCAAATCATGAATTTACCACCTAAAGCTTAATCTTTTCAAAATTAATTAAGACACTCACCTAGGTCTTAAGGGCTTAATAGTGACTTATGTTAAATCAAGTTTCATTTAAATGAAGATTAGAAAAGTAAACATCATTTAAAATTAAAATGCCTTTCAAACACTATAAGGCTAATTAGGACAAAAATTTGGTCAAGTGTTACAATAACACTAACTTACCTCTTGAAGGGTCTTCACCCACATTTTCTTCAAAATTAAATTACAAATGACAATTACCTTACACTTAAGGATAATTGATACATCAATGTTCATTAATTATTAGAGTGTTCATAGGATGAATTATTAAGCAAGATAATTAGTTTAAATGAGCTCGAGGCTTTTCACCAGGTGCTAAGAGGGAAGCATGGACCTGGTTCTTCCTCTTAACATGTTGGATACCTCAGAGATCTACTAAACTTAATATATTTTGCTTCGCAACATCATCCTTAATTAAACTCTTAAGGACCCACCAAGATATGACCTAGGGTTAGGTAGGTCGTCAAAATTTTACTTTCCTATTTCAAATAAATTGCCTTAACATGTCGTTTGAGTTTCAGGTGATGGAACGAGAAGACTCGACATGTACGCTTTTACAGTTTTTAGCATTGTCTTTCTTGTACTTTCATACTACATTTTTATACCTGCAATTTCCATGCTAAATAATGATGCCACCCTGCATGAAAACTAAAACTATTAGGATAGCCACAAAACAAAAACCAAAACCAAAATCAAAACTAAAACTAAAACTAAAATCAACCAAGATAAAATTCACCGCCACAATATTCAAAAATATAAAACAACTCAAAATTTAATCACAAACTTCACACAAAACTACAACTTCAACTAAATTAAGACCGCTCTATCAGATAATCGGAAATTCCTCGGAGGAGGTAACCTACAGTTGCTAACTAGGCTTCCCACTGTCTAAATGAAATTATGGAACTCGTTAAGTTAAATTTAATAAATTCATTTAGACTAAGTGAATCCAATAGAAAATTCTGGTGTCTAAACGAGGGAACCGTAGGATCCTCACCTGTGTCGCTCTAATCAATTTTAACATACTCCCATAAAATTTAAAGAACTTCAAACATAGGGATACCTGATTTGACATTATAACTTGACACACTAGAAAACTCAAACTCATCGCGGGAAATAGCTTGAATCTAGCATGTGGGGCAGCACGACCATCTTCAATAGCAAAACTTGGCTTTCCCAACTAAACAAATCTTCCTTCTGTAGATATAAACAACAAAGTCATGCGTATTCAAGGTTGCTTGCTTATGCAACGTATACTCACCTTATCTTTAGGTCTTTGTATAACCCTGCTATACAATATAAGCCCTAACTCGTCTTAGGATGTTGAGGTTGTCGTCCGTCACTATCTAAATCCTCACATCTTCCAGGCTATTTGTGTGATAGTTTCTCATGAATGTAAGCCCTAACTAATAAAACTGATAGGATGAAACACTTAAGTTTTTCTCCTCAAAACTGAAGCCAAACATTAGGATAAGCTTGGGAAGTCACCGAGGTTCTCCTCTGGATCCATGACATCCCCTAGTTCTTCCTCCTTTAGTTGGGAAGTCACCGGGGTTCTCCTCTGGATCCATGACATCCCCTAGTTCTTCCTCCTTTGGACTTGGAAGTCACCAAGGTTCTCCTCTAGATCTATGACATCCCCTAGTTCTTCCTCCTTTGGACTCTACAAAATGTTCCAAATTTGAACCAATCCCCTTTCACACCTCTACGTCCGATCTCATTGAAAAATCCTACCCTTTGAAACTCCTTGAAGATAATATTCCTAATTTTTATCAAGAGTCTTCTTAGGTGACTTTGGTCATTTAAGATGTAATTAACTATAAGGGTTTGCACTTATAGGAAGCATGTACGAACTCAACTTAATATAAACCCTATTGATTTATTTATATTAAATAAGGGAAATTGTCGGGAAATATAAATATTTCGCAGACCAAACAGTTGTCATATATTCCTTAGTTTATTTGATTGAGCCTCATCCTCAAGTTTTGTGTTTATCCCTTACGATAGATATAGGATTTGAGGTACACTGCTCTTTCATTTAAACTATGACAAATGTGGGGCCAGTTTGATTTTATATTTTTATAAATATATATGTAAATTAAAACGTCCTTCTGAAGCGGGTGACAGGATTTCGATTCCAGTAACCGACAGCTTCTTACGGGCAACTCCTCCAACACAAAAATAGCGTCGACAGCTTCTGGCGACTCCGCTGGGGACAAGCTTTTCTATCCATACAAATAAAAAATATTATCATCACACATCGGTAATGCGCTCATGTCCCTCTTGGACCAAATTACCCTTCTTCCGTTGGCATACTTTACCCATTTCTATCTTGGGAAAGTAAAGTTAACTCTTTGGACTTCAGGACTAGCTGTTCAACCATCATTGAACAGACGGGTTCAGAAGGTCATTAAGGACTCTTTAAATTTTTATGTGAGGTCCGACCCCCGATAGGTGTGTCCGTCGACTAGTTCCACTTGGGCATTGTCTGCCACTAAATGTGTCCCGCACTGGATCCTAAAATACTTCACTTCTCCCTTTCAAATTTGATTTTCTAATTTGCAAATTGTGTTGTGTTGCGCGCACTTTGAAAATTTCTTAGATTAATTATATTTTACACCTCTTGATTTTTCTTAAACAAAACTTTAAAATACTCATAAATTATAACCTGTCCAGTCTATAGATCAACCTCTAGTCTCAATTCCTACACTAAAAATTATGAGGTTTTTAACCATATAGCTAACCCTGAAACTTTTTGTTTTAAAGCCTGCTACAATGGCCTACCCAACGCTAACCTTTCCCTGCAACCTGCCATCGAGCCATGAAGCCCGTAATCTCGCTCCTACCATCAAATTTGGAGCCAGATTTAAAGATCTCAAGGTCATCCTCGGGAAAACCCCGTTTGTAGTGATGAAGATCGCCGCACCGGAAATACAGGAACCGTCTGCATAATTCAGCCTGAACTACCTTCAAGATTTCCCTGCCTGCAAAAAGTCTAAAACCACTACCATCACGGTACCCACCAAACCTCCTAGCCCCGCTGCTGCTAAGGGGAAATAAGTAATGATTATTAAGGATCCGACTAAGGGATTAACTATCCCACCACCCGTGTTTGAAATCGGATCAAGTTCGGGGACTGTACCGCTGACCCAAACTCAAAAGAGGAACCGTAATAGAAGAGTTCAGAGGGCCATCAAAGCCCGGGCTCCCAAGGAGACACCAGTTGAGGAGGAGCCTCATCAAGTTGAAGAAGTGTTACCGGAAATTTATCCACTCCTACAATGGAGTAGATTCTATCCTCTAATGGATACCGATGGATATGAGAGTATCCGGAGAATTGCCGCCGCATTACCACCACTTCATGGACATGGTGAAGAAGGAAAGAAATTCACTCCTATAACCCAAGTTAGTGCAGTTTTCAAAAAGCTAGCTACCAAAGAAAGATGTTTGGTTAGCGTGTCACTTAAACGAGTAAGAGATACAATTTCTCTTCGCATGAAGAAGGAAATTTTGAAGGGTATCAAGTTCACCAGACAGTCTCACAAGACAACTGGAGTGCCACCTACTCGCATCTCTGCTTGGTTCCTTTTAGGGAATAGAGTTGATACCATAGTAATTACTACTAATTATGCTGCTACGAGGACCGCAGACCATCAACCGATTAATTCGAGACCAGGTCCAAAAGTCTTACCCGACACCCATTATGAAGACATTCCTACAATCCCAAAGGCAAGGACAAGATGATTACCTGAAACTGTAGTCGGTCTACACCACGGGGAGCATATTTTCCCTCGACATACTGATGTTTCTACTAAGACACTCCATCCCGAGACTTCATTGTCAAAAAAGAAAAAGGTATGGGTACCCAAGGTCGCTGCACCGATACAGTCTGGTGAACCGGTGGGACAGGAAATGAAACCAGGATCTGAAATATCTGACATCATCACAACAATAGCCAGTGAGATGGAGGAACAAGTAAAGGATGTACATCAGGGTCCTCCAGATCTTAAAGCGATTAAGGAATCAATAATTGAAGAGAAAGTTGAGAAACTCAGGATCAAGATTTTCGAGTTAGCTTAAGAACACAGAGTTTCCGTTTATAGCGACGATGAAAATTTTGATTACAATGATTACTTGAAGGAAGATTTCATGGATGTCCATGTAATTGAAACTAGAGCTGCCATATCTGCAAGCGAGGCTCAACCTCAGACTGAAGAGAACACCGTAGATGAGCTGTGTAGGGCTGTCCTCCTAAGGGATGAGCAAGTTAGTCTGCTGGAGAAAAGAATAGAAGAGATGACCGCAATCATGACCACTATGGCCATGATTCAAGGGCAATTACAAGCGCCGCAACCGGCTTATCCAAAGATCAATTAGCCAGAAATTATACACATCACAGATGACAGAAGAGAGGTTGCTTCAGCAAACAGAGACGAGCAGCATAGAAAGGATTCTCCATCAGGTGCTATGCCAGAAATAGAACTCAAGCAAATGGTTGAACAAGTGCGGGATTCCTTAACCCAATCTAATGGTGGTGCATTGGTTCTAAAGGGTAGACCTTACCCGGAGGAATTCGAAGCCGTGCTTTTCCCCAAGGGTTTTGTGGCCCCAAATTTCAAGATATTTGACGGAATTGGAAATCCCAGACAACATATAGCACATTTTTGAGCCAGCTGTGGCAATACAAGAAATAGTGAAGCTCTACTCTTCCAACAGTTCGTCAACAGCTTGTTAGGAATTGCTTTCGACTAGTACGCTCACTTGCCCAACGGATCAGTTAAAACATTTTCTGAGTTGGAACAGTTATTTGTGAAAAGATTTGCTGGGGTGTAGCATCATGTGTCTATTGGAGAGCTCATGATGGAGAAGCAGAAGCCTTATGAAACCTTGGCAGACTATATTTTGGGTGGAGAAACCTTAGCATGAAATGTGAACCTCAGCTACAGGAACATCAAGCGATTGAGATTTTACTCAAAAAACCTTAGCATGAAATGTGAACCTCAGCTACAGGAACATCATGCGATTGAAATTTTACTCATAAGCATTCATGGGTCAATAGCTTTCATGCTCAAGGGACTCACCATCAAATCCTTCGAGAAGCTACTCAGTAAAGCCAGCAATCTTCAAAAGGAAATCAAGCACATGGAGCCACACAAAAAGGCTAAGGTGACCAGAGTGTTCGAAAAGAAATCAGGAGTAGTAGCGACCATCGATAAAGGAAAGCAGCTGATAAAAATATATGCAGAAGATCCTCTGTAGTTTTCATCACAGTACGCTCAGAAACAGAGTAGTCAATCTAACCAAAGACCACCTCAAGAAGGATCACCACGAACTGGGGATAAGAAGATGTCCCTGTCAGAATGACGTAAAACGAAGCATTCTTTCAAAGATGAAGTTATACCTAAAATATTCAAAAGTCTGATGAAGAAGCCAGAGTTCAAACTACCAGATCTGAAGAAGCCCGAAGAGGTAGATAAGAAGAATGAACCAAATTTTTGCCCATACCACCGGTTGTTTGGGCACACTATAGAAAAATGCTTCGTCTTTAAAGACTGGCTCGAGAGGAACCTTACAGAAGAAAACATAACAATCCTGATAGAATATTTAAAAGAACCTGAAAAAGGTTCCATAAATATGATTTTGACCAAGCCAATCTCTATCAGATGATCTGGAATTCCTTGGAGGAGGTAACCTACAGTTGCTAACGAGGCTTCCCACGGTCTAAATGAAATTATGGAACTCCTTAAGTTAAGTTTAATAAATTTATTTGGACTAAGTAAATCCAATAGAAAATAGTGGTGTCGGAACGAGGGAACCGTAGGATCCTAACTGGTGTTGCTCTAATGAACTTTCACATGACCCCATAAATTTAAAGAACTTCAACCATAGGGGCACATGATTTGACATTATAACTTGACACAATAGAAAACTCAAACTCATCGTGGCAATGAGCTTGGAACTAGCATGGTTGGCAGTACGGCCATCTTAAACTGCAAAACTTGTTTTCCCCAATGAAACTAATCTTCCTTCCTTAGATATAAATAACAAAGCCATAGGACTTCAAGGTTGCTTGCTTATGCAACGTAAATCCTCACCTTATATTTAGGTCTTTGTATAGCCTTGCTATACAATATAAGCCCTAACCCGTCTTAGGATGCTGAGGTTGTCGTCCGTCACGACCTAAATCCTCACATCTTCCAGGCTATTTGTGTGATAGATTCACACGATTGTAAGCCCTAACTAATAAAATTGACAGGATGAAACACTTAAATATTTCTCCTAAAAACTGAAGTCAAACATTAGTATAAGCTTAGGAAGTCACCGGGTTCTCCTCTGGATCCATGACATCCCCTAGTTCTTCGTCCTTTGGACTCTACAGCAAAATGTTCCAAATTTGAATCAATCTCCTTTCACGCCTCTACATCCGATCTCATTGAAAAGTCCTACCCTTTGAAACTCCTTGAAGATAATATTTCCTGATTTTTATTGAGAGTCTTCATAGGTGACTTTAGTCATTTAAGATGTAATTAACTATAGAGGCTTGCCCTTATAGGAAGCATGTCCGAAACCCACTTAATATAAACCTTATTTAATTCTTTATATTAAATAGGGGAACTTGTTGGCAAATATTAATATTTCGCAGACAAAACGGATGTCATATATTCCTTAGTTTATTTGATCGAGCCTCATCCTCAAGTCTTGTGTTTTTCCTTCGTGATAGATACAGGATTTGAGGTACAGTGCTCTTTCATTTAAAGTATGAAAAATATGGGGTCAGTTTGATTTCATATTTTTCTAAATATATATGTAAATTAAAACGTCCTTCCGAAGCGGGTGACGGGATTTAGATTCCGGTAACCGACAGCTTCTAACGGGCAACTCCTCCAACACAAAAATAGTGCTGACACCCTCCCCATCCAATTGTCAAGCAAGAAATTCAGGTTGTCCTCCCCTAAATCCTAAATGAAAAGGTCCTCAACAAAGCCCTTAGTTTTAAGCATTTGAGACCAGATTTTAGAATCACCCAGTTTGGGGGAGGCAAGGGATGGGTGGGAACCCCTACAGTACTTGCCCTTCAAGAAAACAACCCAAAGAGATTCTTGTGCTCTAAAATGAATCCAAAGTTTGCTGAAATTGATATGTTGTAAGTGCTTGAAGCTTCTAAATCCAAGACCCCCATTTTCAGCTGGTTTGCAAAGGGTGTTCCAGTTTGTCCAATGCTTTTGGTTTCTCTGACCAGACCAAAGAAATCTGTTAAATGTTTTCTCCAGTAAGTGTTGAGTGCTTTTCTTCAATGCAGCCATTTGTAGGATGTAGGAAGGGAAGGCTAACAGTACATGCTTTAAAAGAGTGATTCTACCACCATTTGAAAAAAAAGAATTGGTCCGGCTGATTAGTTTTGTTTGAATCTTTGTAACCACGTCATCAAATTGAATTTTTCTGGTCCTTCCCTTCAGCAAGTGAACCCCTAAATACTTCAGGTGAGAACTGGATTTATATCCAATGAAGTTAGAAATCCACAATCTGAAAGGCTTGCATTTATGTTTGTTCAGAAGCAGGCCAAAATAGGCGAGAAATTCATCCAGACATTTCTGAAGCTATTTAGCAGCATGTTTAGTAGGCTTAGGAAAAATGATGGCATAATCTGCATAAGATAGATGACTGATTGCAATATTGGATCTATGTTAGAACTGGTTTTGAGGTGATTCAGTTGAGGTCTAGTTTAGCAAAAGAGAGAGGTAATCAAAAACTAAAAATGGAGATAATAAGGGAGAGAGGGTCACCTTGTTTGATTCCTCTAAATGTTTAAAAAAATCAGTCGAAGTACCATTGATGAGTAAAGAGAGAGCATTATTATTAAGCCATCTCCTGATTAAGAGTCTGAACTCCAGAGAAAAACCTCTAGCCTGTAAAACCTCCTCAATAAAATCCTAATGGATTGTATCATATGCCTTGCTGATGTCCAATTTGTAAATCAGATTCCCCCCCCGTAGCTTCTATCCACTTCTTGATATAATTCCTAGGCTAAAAGGACATTATCCACAATGCTTCTCCCCTTAATGAAGGTTGTTTGGTTCTTGCTGATGATCCTGTGCAGGTGAGGTTCAATTCTAGCAACCAATATTTTACTAATGATCTTAGTGACCACATTGGTAAGGCTAATAGGCCTGAATTGTTCCCATTTTTTGTAATTGTTCTCCTTAGGAATGAGAATGATAGCTGAGGAGGTTAAATAGTTTGGGGGATCTTGACCTTTGAAAAAGGCTTGCACAGCTTCAATCACTTACATTCTGATGATATTCCAAGTTTTTTTGTAAAAGTCTGCAGAGTAGCCATCAGGTCCAGCTGCTTTGTTGTTGTCAATGGAATCCAAAGAAAACTTGATTTCCTCATTAGTAGGTATAAGAGTTAGCTGAATTCTGGAAATATACTATCTGCAATGATAAAAAAGGTTAGCTTGAATATCATTTCTTGTCACAATGTTTTGAGTGAAAAGATTTTGATAATATTCCATTGCATTAGTGGAAATGTCACTAGCAGTATTAAGCCAAACTCCCTAGGAATTCTTAATTTGGTGGATTTCATTACATTTCCTCCTGTAATTTATTATGGCATAATAGTATTTGGAGTTTCTATCACCAAAACAGAAATGGGTCTGAGCAGCTTTCTGTTGCAGGAATTTTTCCTGCAAGTGAGTGGCATTAAGCAGATTCTCATTTAGCAGTAAACAATTCAGCTTCCAAGGTAAGGTTATCAAAAAGTTGGGACTGTAAATTTTCAACTTTAGCCTTAGCTTCAACAACCTTAGTATGCAGGTTGCCAAAAACCTGTCAATTCCAAGATTTGAGCTTGTTAGCAAGTTTTTTTTTTAGTATCCGTAGCTTGACCCATGGGTTTCCATGATGGTAGCTGGTCCACAAAGAAAGCACCTGATTGAGAAACTCTAGATGGGAAGACCAGACATTGAGATATTTGAAGGGGGATTTAGGAATAGAAGAGGTGCTTTGGATAGTAGTAAGAAGAGGCCTATGATCAGACCCAGTCATAGGCAAATGAGTGACAGAAGTGTGTAAAAAGTCATTTAGCCAGTGCTCATTAGCAAGGGACCTATCAATCCTTTCCCAAATTTTGCCCCTTCTCCAAGTAAATTTGGGGCCAGAGAAACTCAGGTCAAATAATCTTGATAAATGCATATTATCCAAGAAGCGGTTCATTTTGTTAACATCAGGAGGTCTACCTCCTGCCTTTTCATCAATAGAGGCCACACAATTAAAATCACCACAAACCAACCATTTAGAGGACATGTTGTGACAAAGTTGAGTGATTTCCTTCCATAGCTCAAGCCTGCCATGTGAATTGATGAGAGCATACACAAAGGTGGCATGAGCATAATGCCCAGCCATTGAAAGGGAAATGTGAAGAAATTGGGGATGATCAAGTAGAATTTGCCAAGTGACTTCGTTCCTGCATAGGAGCCAAATTTTGTTGTTGCAATTAGAAGAAAATTGAAAACCCAGAAATTTCTTGATAATTTTGCACTGATGTTAGAGACCATAGGTCCAAAACTTGTGCATCCTATTTAAGTTGATTAACCTGCTAAGGGACCTAGGATGGGCCAATCCCCTAACAATCAAACACAAGAGGTTAATCGTTAATTATTTTTCCTCTACTTCTTGTTCTAGGAAGAGATTCAAGATCTTAGATAAAAAATCCCCATTTACAGAATCAGCAGCCTGCACTTCAAGTAAGCTTTTCTTCTTCTTTTTTTTTAGACTGATGAATCTGCCATTCTTCTTCAAGGTTTAAATTCAAATTGTGGACCAGGTTATCATTAAAAACTTCTATGTTAGGGGGAGTAAGCACAAGAGAATGGGCCTTGCTGGAGGCCGCACCAGTAATATCTTCTCTCTCAGGAGAAGGATATTGAAGTGAAGGGACATCACAGGTGGGAGGAGATATCAAAGAAGTGTGGTTTGGGTTATGCCCAGAGGTTGAATGGGTAAGGGAGGGGGAGATATTGGTATGTGGGAGGTTAGGACTGGTAGATGGGTCAAAAGTGGGATTAGTTGCAAGGATTGGAAAATCAAACTGATCTGTAGATCTCTGAGGGGATACCTCTTCCAGTATTGGGAAAGTAGGTTCGGTAACATGAGCCAGACCTAGAGAAGGGATGGGTAAAAGGTTCATATCAGTAGTTCCTTCAAAAGAAGCCCCAAAAGGAACTTCCCCATCAGATTGAGGGTTAAGTTCAAAGTTTCCAAAGGTTGGAGGTTGTGTGGGTACTGCAAGTTCAGCATCAAGGTTTGATTCCAAATTCTGAGTGGTGAGTTCAAGTTCTATAAGTAGATTGGTATTATGAATTGGAGGGCTAGGAAGTGGTCCAGAAGAAGAAATCTTTTTCTTTGGGTGAAGTCTGAAACATCTGTTGTCAGTATGTGCAAACATTTTACAGTTATGGTAGTACTATGGCTTTTGCTCCATAACAATTTTCTACCAATAACCATTGTTAAACTGTGCCAAGCCAGATTTCCTCCACATCAGGTTGGGTAATGTCCCTTTCCACAAGGATTCTAGCAACTGAAGGCCTAGAGAGGTTAAAAGTATAAGCATCCAACTTCAAAGGTCTGCCAAGAGCAGTACATATAGCGAACAGAACTTGGTGATCGAAAAAGTGTAGTTTCAGCCCAGGTAGTTTGAACCAAATGGTAACAATTGGAGGTTTCTTTGAAGGATCAAAATCAATGGTCCATTTCAGCAGTTTCATGGAGATACCATCCAGATATAGTACTTATTTAGCAAAGAACCTTGCATAATCCTCTTCTTTGGCCAATTGGATCATAATATGTCTTCCATCCATCAAACCAACTCTCCAAGCACCAGCAAACTTCAAATCATCAAAACACTTTCTGATTTCATCCATTTTAGGGTGGCTAAATTGAAACCTACCAACAAGAGTAAATTTTTTGTCTTCAGCTAGAGAAGTAATTTCATTATAAAAAAAAATGCAGCCACCTTGCCACCTTTTCTATGTAAAGGCTTCACAAAAGGACAATCTCCTTTACCAAGAGTAGCATCATGATAGGATTGAGGGAAGACAAGATTCTCAGGTTTTTGGAAGGTCTCAAAACCTTTCCCCATAACATCTTGCTTTTAACCATTTTATGTTGGTTTCCATATCAATGGGGATGGGGGAGGCCATCACCAGCAAAAAAAAAAAATGAATAGAAAAGGCACATAGTAGAAAACCTTCAGCAATGGAACAGTAAAACAGAAGTAAGAAAGAAAGAAAGCCAAGAAGGGGGGAGAATCTCCACCCAATCTCCAAACTAGAGACTAAACCAAAAGTAGACAGCCAGCCAACAAGAGGGAAGGAGACAAGGGTCACCATTGAAGCAGAAACCCTAGCNATATATATATATATATTTCTGTTATCGGAAATACGCGAAGATATTCACAAGGAAGAAGAAAAAAGTGGGGAGGAAGAGTACCCGATCGAAGCCTTGTCGGAGGGAGGAGTTCGCCGGAGGGAGGGTTTTGCTGGCCAAAGAAGGAAGAAGAAGGGAGAGGAGGAAGATTGGGCTGCCTTGAGGAGGAGTGGATAACAATAATTTTTTTTTTACAGCTTCAAAGGGGGATGAATGAAGTTGGGTTGAGTGAGTGTAATATATAGGGAAGATGGGAATTTTAAATTAGAATTTTAATTTGGAGTAATGATCTAATTAAATTGTAGATCAAGTAAATTATAAATTTATATGATATTATTGCCTGTTTGATGTGAATTATGGTGCGTCGAAGGATGAAACTCATAAATCAGAAGGGCTTTCTAAGGCACCTCCATTTTTTATGGGAACTCAACTCGAGTTTTAATAAGTTGGTCTCAATAAACCCAACTAGATGTTGAGGATTTGAAACCATACATATGAGACTACAAAGAGTTAAGAAGTGGTTCAAATTTTTAATTAGTGTGGGTCCCAGTACTAGTCCTTTATGAGAGTCAACAGGAAAGTTCAATGGTTAGATCCCGGGCTTCCAAAGAAGAAAGATTAGACCTCAATAAAAGAAAGGTCAACAAAAAAAAGAAATGCAAAAAGAAAAAAAATATGTAAGGAGAAGCTTGAGAAAATGTCTAATAAAAAATTGGTTTCACTTCAATCATCTCAAGAAAAGAGACTTAATCACATTTCTGAATTCATTTTTAAAAGTATTAGCATCCTTACTAATAAAGTTCTTATGAAATTATTTTTTCTTTTGAAATTCTTCTAAGAATCCTTAGTATGACAAATTACATTTATTCTTGAAATTAAAAGAAAATCAGAACTCTTAGACTCGACTATTAGATATTCTTACATTTTAGTTTTAACCTGAGTTATTTAAAATTTTTTTAAAGTCTCACTATTGCATTTATAGGATAAAAACTATAAAAATCATTGTGTAAAACTCATTACCATAAGTTATGAATTTTTACATAGTACAAGAAGTTACTTGAAGACAAGTAACATTTAAATTTGGGGTAATTAATATACCTTAAAATTACCTATTTTTAATATACATTTAGTGTTCATTTTATGCACCCTTTTTATGATATAACACTTTAAAGTAAGGTATTTTGCATGTTTTTGATTTCAGGTGCAAAAAATGGATCTTTAGAGAAAATGAGGGCAAAATAGAGCAAAATGACACAAAACCATGTGGCACAATAGTGCTAGTTCGTGGACGTGATGGGCACCATAGCGCCCCAGAGTGGTGTCATAGCACCAGAAACGGTTTCCCTATAAGATGCAATGAATTTGGATGAATTTTGAAGGGTTGCTTGAAGTGACTCTGGGTTCTTTTCAAAGTTTTATTAAATGGGTCAATGATTGTTCAAAAAGGAGGCTTTTGAAGGAGTTAGAGAGCCTTTAGTGAGTGTGTGAGTTCATATTTGAGAAAGTTTATACTGTGTAAGAATAGCTTGGAGATTGCTTGATAAAAACTTTAGAAATTTCTTGGGGAGAAGACAAGATAAGTATTTTGTATTTGTGTTAGAGCTTTTGTTGTTAAGACTTGGCTTTCAATACAAATCATATGTTTTTGTTTTATCTCCATGAATTTTGAGTAGTTTTTCTTTTTTTCTCCTTGCATATGTGAATTAATCATGTTAGATGAGAATGATTTAAAGATTTCTTTTCATTTTTAAAATTTGTGATGACATTTTCACCAATTCTTAATTTACTTTGCAAAATAGTCATTGGTTGTGTTAAAATCCGTTGCGAAACATAATGACCCAAGAGGGCTATGATTTTACTCAACTAGTAAGTACCACACTTAACTTTGGAAAGAGCCATCGAGAATGTCTGAGGAGTAGTGCAAATAGATATGAAGATAAGTTTTGATGGGCGTAGAATTGATATTTCTATGGTGATAGGCTAGATTTTTTATCAATTCGATTTTGAGTTTGGATTTAATGGTCCCTAGTAGGTCATATAGAGATGGCACAATGGGTAATCTATAAGTGAGAGGCTAGAATCTACTCAACACTACTACATAAGTTAGAATAAACTTAATGTTAGCCAATGTTCTTTGAATAAGTATGCTACTATTTGTCACGATACTTCATTTTATGTTTTTAATCATTGGATTCCTACACTAATTAGAATCTCTTTGCAATGGGATAGATTTTTTCTTAATACTCGACCTCTTTTAAACTTTATTAGTATTTTAAACTTTGTTCTTACGTTCTGCTTAAATTTAGATTGCACATAAATTTAGTTTTAATCCTTTACAAATATCTCAACACCACTATTATTTTTATCTTAAATTTAGATAGAAGTTTTTCTAAGTCATTATTAAAAATTTACAGCTTTCCCTATGGATTCGATATTGGGACCTATATTACTTTAAACAATACATATAGTTGCATCGTACCTCTAGTGTTAATGCTTATAATTTCTTTTCTAAATTATTTTCCTTATTCACACTAGCCGCTAAATATAATTTGTACTAAGTTCTTGGCAACTTTTTAGAATATAATATCTGTGTAAGTAGTGGTCAAGTCAAGTCCTCACAAAAGTTAGATCAACAGTGAGTATGAGTGTGAGAAGTGATGGAACATACCTCTCCTTTTTACGACTCCGAGTGATGATTAAAAAGAGGCTAGATGGTTAGCCAGGTCATACTTTCTTTATAAGAATTGAAGTGAGGAATCCTTAGCTTCATAGGGGGGATACTCTTTAAGATTCACCTAGAGAAGGCACTAACTATGTCGGTCTGGTGGGTGCTCCCTTCTCGGTCTTCTCGGTTTTTGAATATCGTTGTATACCCCACACTTTCAATGCACGGGGAGTTTGCTTGCCTTTCGGTCGGCTGATCATTGGCCTAACAGTTAGGCGCTGGAGGAATGCACAGGGAGCTCTTTAGGGGCGAGTTCCCTGAGATTCTCACTCCCACTGTGGTGATTGGATGTTCTTTTGCATTATTATCACTTGAAGGGACATACATTAATCCATAATTTTTGCTCACAACATCTGGATCTCTTTCTGTATTTCTCGAGGCATCGTCTCTCTATTGAATTCTATGGGCACTATTTCTCTCTATAAAGATTCTCCTTTATAGTTGGTTGTGCTTCTCGTATGGGGCATGTCCATGCCGATCGTGCCACCTTTCAGGATATTGAGTCTTGATTCGTCTTTATAAATACAAGCCTTGGGAGTTAGAGCACGGAGAGGGAGGAGGAGAGAGAGAAGAAAAGTGTTTGGATATTATCAGTAGGGAGGACGAGAAGAAGTCCATCATACCGCAGTCCCTTTAATCGTTTTTCTTGACTCTATTTATATGGTGTATTCATATAGTTATATAAAAGAGGGATTGATTATGGAAACAACCCTTAATGCAATCATTGTGCTGATTTAATACTAAATTTATATTACAATTAAAATTGAATATGGCGGTAATTAACTCGTTTACTTGTTTTAGTTCGGTTAACTGAGACGATCGTGCCCGGCAAAGTAAAAGCCGACTAGTCGACTAATGGCAATCGGGTGCCCTTGTAAGGAGTTTAGGTGGTCGTGATCATAGGCTTGGTCCACCGATTGAATTCCTTGTCATGGAATGATAGTTGACTTTAACTAAATGTTTGATCATTGAACAGTTCAGTTTGATCATGTTTCTCTAGTTTGATGCATCAATTCCCTGGTCATCATCCCGGGCCGCTTGATTGCTTTGATATTCATGCTAACAGTTTTAGTGCATCCATATTTTAATTTATTTTTGTGCTTTAAATGAACGAGAGTGACGTGCTGGTTTCAATGGACTCAGAGCAGTGTTTTATCTAATGTTGTATTTGAGGGCTTTTTTCTCGCGCGACATGGTTCCAACCTTCAAATTTTTTTTTTCATTTGATTTTTGCATTTCGGAGGGCATTCGTTGATAATTTCGTAGAAACAGGGGCCGCGGGTTGATAATTCAGGTTGAACCCGCGACCCGTGTTTCCTATTATTCGAAACACACATAATTCCTCAGTTGCCCCACACTCCCTCGAATCCCTGCCCTAGCATCTTGCAAAGCCAATCGTTGCTCCCCTACTGTCCTCGTGTCCCCATTTCTGACTCCGCAAGAAAGGAAGCAAGTTACCGTGTTGCCTTTTCCTTCTCCGCGAGAGAGCACACACTGAACGTTGCTCTCTCCAACAGCTTCCCGAAGGCGATCCCAGTGCTTATTGGGTTCCTTTGTGTGCAACTTTATGCACCTTTATGATTCTTATGCTATTATTTATGTCATTTGGCTTGATAAACACAGAAATCATTGACAAATAATACATGATTGATTCCTTCCCTTCCATTTCTTCTATCTATAAAGCTTTCCTGTTCAGACAACTTCATTTTGTTTGTCTAGCTAGTAAATGCATTTTCTTAGAGATTCTTGGAAAACAAATGTTTTTATTTGGAACCTTGTTGTTTGGATGTTTTCATAAACCTTTGCTGGTCTATTTTTCTTGACCAAAACAGAGAGGAAAGTAGTAAAGTGGGTCAGCTTGTTCTTACAGTTATTGACAGAGAGGGAGAGAGAGGAATGGTTAGTTAAGTTGGGGTAAAGAAACCCATATATGAAGAGATTTATTTCAGTTGTAAAAAATCAGCAATTGTGACATTTTCATTGTGATGTTGAAGATTTGATGGGTATGTGTGGAAATATCTAAGATTATATGCTATACATGTGCATACATAAGAATTATGTAGTTTGTGAGTGAATGCCCCATCATATTTCTAATTGCAATTTTAATAGCTTTTTTTCTTTATTTTAGTTATCTTGGCGCTCGTTGTTAATTGGAGTATATATCTTTTTTTTGCACTATTTTGAAGTGTTTTTTTGCTTCATAAGTATCAAATATATTGTTATAACAATTTCTATTCAAACAACGCTACTGCACATGACATAAAAATCATTTATCCAGAAACAACTACAAAACAGTTATTTTCCAACTGCATAAGTCAAACACTCAGCTAGCTCATCAAGATCAGCTATTGATCAACAGCTTACTTGGATTAGTTGTTCATCAACTGATTATTAATAAGCTACAGTTGCCCCTAACAAACCCAAATTAGCTGCCCCAAACAAAACCAAGTTAGTGTGCCGTTTTTTTCAATGGACACAGGACACAACAATAGTATATTGTGTGCCCACAGAGGTCAGAACTAACGTAATAGATGAATATTTTACTGGAGAAAAAAAAAATATATATATATATAAATGGATACGTAGAGGGAGAATGAAGGCGTGTGATAGATTTTAAATATTTTCGGTAGTATATATCGAAATTAATTTAGGTCCTAGATTTGTTATTTAAGATATTTTGTGTGGTATGTTTACAAATTCCCCTTTATTTTATCTTGAGAAATTTTTATAGAAGTTCTGAAGCGGAGCCGAATGCANGTATTTTTTTGCTTCACAAGTATCAAATATATTGTTATAATAATTTTTATTCAAACAACACTACTGCACATGATATAATGATCATTTATTCATAAACAACTACAAATAAGTTATTTTCTAACTGCATTAGTCAAACACTCAACTAGCTTATCAAGATCAGCTATTGATCAACAACTTACCTGAATCAGTTATTTATCACAACTTACCTGAATCAGTTATTTATCAACAGATTATTAATAAGCTGCAGTTGCCCCAAACAAACCCAAATTAGCTGCCCCAAACAAACACAGGTTAGTGTGCCGGTTTTTTTCAATTGTGTGCCCACGAGATCAGAACAAACGTTATAGATGAAAATTTTACTGGAGAAAAAAAAATATAAATGGATACGTAGAGGGAGAAGCAAGGCGTGTGATAGATTTTAAATGTTTTCGCTGGTATATATCGAAATTTTTTTAGGTGCTAGATTTGTTATTTAAGATATTTTGAGTGGTATGTTTGCAAATTCCCCTTTATTTTATCGAGAAATTTTTGTAGGAAGTTCTGAAGCGGAGCCGAATGCTACTATATCTCATCGTATTCGGGTAAGGAAGACATCCAGCGAACGCAGTACTACGACCATCCCTTTCTCGCCTTTCCATTAATTATTTCTTTTTTTTTTTTTCGATTTTCTCCTAGGTGTGTGCTGATCATTGCCGTCAATTTCATCGGAATTAAGTCTGCATGATTGTTTCTTATTGCTTGGGTGTTGTGTTCTGCGAGATACTATTGGATTTATCGTCGTAACTGTTTGATAAAACCGGGGCTCTTTACAGTCTGTGTTGCGTGCGCGCGAATTGGGTATATTTTGTTTATTTTCTTGGGAACTTTGAGGTCTAGGTCTATTCGTGTTGAAGGATCACATCTAGAAATTTTGATTTCACTCTATGGCAGAATTGAGCTTTTCTTGTGGAGAATTTGATAGGATGGTCGTTTTTTCCTTTTTACCTCTTTTTTACTTTTAACTTCCATGTATTATACTTGCGGCTTGTGAAAAATTGCATTTTTTTTATTGCTTTGGTTTGAATGAATGTGAAGAGAATGATGTGAAATTCCAATACTTTATGGACTAAGAATGAATTAGTTGACATTGATTTCAGCTTTTCAAACTTATTTTCATTCTTTTTTCAAATTCNATTGCATTTTTTTTATTGCTTTGGTTTGAATGAATGTGAAGAGAATGATGTGAAATTCCAATACTTTATGGACTAAGAATGAATTAGTTGACATTGATTTCAGCTTTTCAAACTTATTTTCATTCTTTTTTCAAATTTCTAGCATTGATGAGAAAATATAGGTTCTTATATTGTTCTTGGTTTCTTCCGTGACGATCAAGGAATTTTATTTTTATTATTTTTATTTTTTTGTTTTTTGTTTCTTTCTCTTGTTTTCGGGAATCATTTTGGTTTGTTTTATTTCCATGGTCTTGTTCTCATAGTTTGTCTCTGTTTGCTGAGTGTTGTTTGTTTTGCTTATTTTCTTCATTTGTTTTGTCCAAACTAGTTTATTGTTAAGGAAGGATTTTGTCTCCAAATTTCCTANATGAGAAAATATAGGTTCTTATATTGTTCTTGGTTTCTTCCGTGACGATCAAGGAATTTTATTTTTATTATTGTTATTTTTTGTTTTTTGTTTCTTTCTCTTGTTTTCGGGAATCATTTTGGTTTGTTTTATTTTCATGGTCTTGTTCTCATAGTTTGTCTCTGTTTGCTGAGTGTTGTCTGTTTTGCTTATATTCTTCATTTGTTTTGTCCAAACTAGTTTATTGGTAAGGAAGGTTTTTGTCTCCAAATTTCCTGCTCACCTGAACTTTAATTTTTTTCTTTGATTTGGCCCNATTGCAGTTTTTTTATTGCTTTGGTTTGAATGAATGTGAAGAGAATGATGTGAAATTCCAATACTTTATGGATTAACAATGAATTTGTTGACATTGATTTCAGCTTTTCAAACTTATTTTCATACTTTTTTCAAATTCCTAGCATTGATGACAAAATATAGGTTCTTATATTGTTCTTGGTTTCTTCCGTGACGATCAAGGAGTTTTATTTTTATTATTGTTATTTTTTGGTTCTTGTTTCTTTCTCTTGTTTTGGGAAACCATTTTGGTTTGTTTTATTTCCATGGTCTTGCTCTCATAGTTTGTCTCTGTTTGCTGAGTGTTGTCTGTTTTGCTTATTTTCTTCATTTGTTTTGTCCAAACTAGTTTATTGGTAAGGAAGGATTTTGTCTCCAAATTTCCTGCTCACCTGAACTTTATTTTTTTTCTTTGATTTGGCCTTGGCTAGATTAATGATTGCCTCACTTTGCAGGTAGAGAACACAAATTGGTGTTTATGGTTCATTCTCTAGTGAAATTACCTAGGTTGATGTTGAAGGAAGTTTGAGGTGAGTTTTATTTTGATGATGGAACAAAGTTATGATCCAGTTTTCAAGGAAGATTCATCCGCTGCTGGTGGGATGATCATCATGCACCCTCTTTACCTTCCCAAGTTACCACCTTGGCTCGATCTGAAGGTCTTTTACATAAGAATCTGCAACTGTGAAGTTGATGAATCTACTCCGGACCATCTTACTGTGAATCACATTCCATTACACCCTGATACTGTTCTTGAGGTGAATGGTCGAAGAAGTAGCATCTATTCGGATTGTGTCTCTTCTTATCTTAGGAGGGACAGATTTGATAAAAAATCTGAAGAAGCCACTTTTGTGAGTACAGATAATATTAGAATTACTGGCAGTTTCAGGTTTGAGGTGTTTGATGAAGATGAACTCTTACTTACTGGAGTCTTGGAGTTGTGCAAGGAGAAGGATGATGAAGGGGATTCAAAATGGGATCAAAAGAAATGGAGTATAAAGTGCCAGTCCTTGGTGTCAGCTGGTGTTAGCTTCTTGAAGGGAAAACAATATAGAAGTCCTGAAATGCCTTTGCCAACAATGGAAGTTTATATTGCTGGTTTTTTCTCTGGTACTCCTATCATCCTCACTAAAACTCTTAAAGTTGGTTTGCAGAGGAGAAACCAAAAGTCAGTTCTGGACTCCATTCCTGAACATGATACAGTTGAGCTGAAGAATGATGTTTTACAGGTATCACCGCTTCTTTGGTTTCTACATCTATATTTAATCTAAATTACAGTGATTGGCTTCTTATAATATGATGACCCTTGATGAATGTAGCACTTCTATTTTATTTATCATTCTAAATTTTGTTAGGACATAACTAAGCAGAATCTGTCTGTGCAGTTCTACCAAAAAAATGTTTACTTGAGTTCCATTTGTGAATCTGTTTAGTTCTTGTTCCAGTCAACATCTAAGCTTTGACTTATTGTCTATGCACTTTTATATCTATCATATTTATTCCATCTTTTTATCATTTAAAGTGTAGTAGGACTTAAATTAGCCTGTTCTGATGTTGATTGATAAAAAATGTTTTGCAGCTGAGATGTTTTGTTGGAGAAGCCTGCATTGAAGGGCTGTCTGATAACAGCTTTACTAAATCTGGTAAATCGAAATTTACTAAATCCCACCAACATTAGGATTGAGTAAATCTGGGATTTAAGAAAAAACTGAGAGGAATTGAGAGGAAATTGGATTTTACTAAATTAAGGATTTAAAATCTGCTTCTTTTTTTTTTTTTTTGTCTGATAGATTTAAATTTATCCCACTTAAATCCTTTACCATACAACCCCTAAGCAGTCTTAAAATAGCTTTGTGAGCTAATATTATCCTGTATGCCTATTGATATATTCTTAATCAGTGTATGGTTTGTTTAATAAAGTTTACTTTGGCCAAACAGACTAGCCATTGATTGCTATATGCTGTTGGAATGCGGCAGCAGAATATACCAATATGAACAAAGAAGAGATTGCAACGTAGTTTAGTGTCCTTGCTAGTACAAATAAGTGGCTAATGAAGAGTAAAGATATTTAAAATTTTTATTTTATTATTTTAACAGAAGGGGGGTAAATACATATTGGTGAAGGTTAAAGGCCAATTGCTATATTCCTTTTTTTACCTCTTGTTATGTGCTCAACTGTATCTCAACTATTCTGCAAAGTATAGTAGGGAATATGGTTGTTTTTATGATGTTGATGCCTATTATTAAGAAGAAAATTATGTTTAACAGAGTGGTAATTATACAAGGATCAAACCAATGTTATCGACACAAAGCACAATGCGATTCGTAAGACTTTTTTTTTGCTTCAAACCGTAAAGTGTAGAGTGAAGCGACACTTTTATTTACTAAAACTCTAATATGGTATATAAAACATTATTGTATAAATATATTCATTAACAGTAACAAAATAATATATTCATTGACTATAACAAAATATAAAATATGACTTAAAAATCGATATAAATAAAAAAGAATGTGGTACAATTCCTAACTTGAAGGCAAGCATTGAGGGTAAACCTACAAATTAAAATTTTGAACAATTTCTAATAATTTGTTCCAATAATTAAGAACTTGAAAATTACAAAAGAAGAACCTGTAAATTAAGTTTAGCTCTTCGAAGCGCTCTTTAAAGCACTTTTTTAAAAGCATTGGATCAAACATGATTTAGGTTGATTTCCCACTTGACCAAAATCTAAAAATTTTTTTCCCTCATCTATTTAATAACAACCTAAGTCTAAAAATTGCATCCTCCTCTGATGACGACAAACTTGATAAACTATTATCTTTTGCAATTTTTTTATTTAAATTGACATTCTCAGAAAACCCATCACAGTTTTGGAAACAAGACGAGTTTGTAGCTATAATTGAACCAATTAATTCTGCACTCATCATAAGCGTAAGACACATGAAATATACCTCTAAAGATAAAAAAAAAACCAAATTCAAATTAAGAGATTACGTGTTCTTAAACTAATAAAACTCAACAACAATCCACATAGTAGTCCAACCTTTTTGGTATGAAATCACGTAGAACAAATAAGAGGAGAAACAAACCTAGTAATTAATTATTAAAAACTTAACAATAATACCAAATTTGACGGTCATTTTCTACCAAATAAAGAAGTATTAATCAATCATATTAAAACTATCAAATGGTTCTCTAAATTAGATTGCAAATTAGTATTCAGGCAAATTAAAATGCATCCTGATAGTAAAAAAATTACTTCATTAAGACACCACAAGAACATTATCAATGAAATGTAATGTCCTTTGGTTTAAAAATTTCCCTCAAATATTTCAGCGAAGAATGAATAATATTTTTAGTGAATTATCACATTTTTGTCTTATATATATAGATGATATTTTAATTTTTAGTCAAATCATTACTGAACATTTAAAACATTTAACTTTGCTCGCTCAAAAAGTTCAACAGCACGATATAACATTAAGTAAAAAGAAAACAGCTATTCTAACTAACAATATAGAGTTTTTAAGACTTGTAATAGATAAATGCTCTATTGAATTACAAGAGCACATATTAACAAAAATAGACCATTTTAAACAAATAATTAATCAAAATGATTTATAATGATTTCCAGGATGCATCAATTACGTTGAATCATTTGTTAAAAATCTTACAAAATTAAAAGCGCTTTCGCAGAAAAAATTGAAGAAAAATATGTTCTGATATTGACACTAAAAAGATGACAAAACTTTAAACCAAATTAAAACATTATGTAAAAATCTTCTAAAACTACATTTGCATATACCACGAGACTATCTAATTATAGAAACAAATAGTTCTAAAATCTCATGGCCCGTTTTAAAAGCCAGAAGAAATAATAATGAACTTTTATGTAGATTAACTCAGGAACTTACACCACTATTGAGCAAAATTACCATATTAACGAAAAAGAATTATTAGCAATAAAGAAAAAAATTAAAAAATTTGAAATAATCTTAAATGAAACATTTTTAATAAAAATATACATTAAAACTACAATATTATTTATAAAAGGAAAAATTGTGGATTCTTTGCTAAATTAAAGATTAAGCAGATGACAAAGTTGGTTTTCAGCTTACACTTTTGATTTAGAATATATAGAATCTAATAAAAATGTTTTAGCTGACATTTTATCTCGTGATATATGCAGGAAATAAATATGGACATAGACAGTATGAAAACCTATGAAGTATCCAGCGAGGCTGAGAAAAAAACTTAGTTCAGATTTAAATAACTATTTAGAAATTGTTGAATTACAAATTTGAAAAATAGAATGTGAAATGACTCTTGCCAGCAATGTTCTGAAAGAATTAAAAAAATTAAAGAATTATTTGACAGGAGAAGTACTGGAAGGAGATCTACCTTTGACTTCAGAATTAAAGAAGATAAGAGATTTTGCTAATCTCCGTACCAACGGAGAAGAATCCAAAGGAAATAACTCTTTCGAAAGATATAAAGAAAGTAGAAGATACTACTAAGAGAAGAGGCTTCATCCTCAAAAAATATACGTAGTTATGCAAAACTATTACAAAGAGAATTACAAATATTGCTGAAGAATGATAGTAATTATCATTAAATGAAGAAATAATTAATCTTCAAATTAATTTTCACACAGTAGAAAAATATCAAGTTATCTACATTTATGGAAACACTGATTAAAAACTCGTATCAGAATTGTATAAATGCAGATTAATCCGAATGTTGTATCTAGAAGATGAAAATTTCCTCAAAGAATTACCAAAGTCTATATTTGAAACTGCAGTTGTCTTTCATCAGGTAGTGAAATATTGAAATTTATATATAAAAATGTATCAAACTTATCCAAAATTAAAAGGAGTTGTATCTCTTATACAACTTGGAATAAACAAGGAACCTTACACTCCTAAATATAAACCTACGAAATTATTATAGAGATCTACTGCTGAAGATCTATATCAGATTTGGATAGAAATCAAGAAAATAAATACCACATATATTTGAGTTTATTATTCATCAAAATAATTATTTATTTACAGTCTTTGTAAACAACCACAAAAAGGTGCATGAATGTATGTATAAAAAATGAATTGCTACACTTAGTCGGAATAATGCAGTAGTAAACAAAAAGGTTAAAGATTTATTTTGTCATAAACTACACAGAGAAAAGATATACAAATGTATGTATTGTCAAAAGAAAAATACAATACAGGAAATACGGTTTAAACTTGATGAAAGGTCCAACAGAGTACAGATGTAAACAAAGGATAATTAATGCAGAAGAATATTCTTAGAATTATCCTCTATTATCGACAAAAGGTATAATTAGAGCATCTTTTCAGCTCAAAATATCAACCACAGATGTTTGTACAGAAGAATATTCCTAGAATTATTCTCCTCCACAAGGAAAAAAACAAAATTATTAGTTTGTTTTCTACCTTATGCGTAGCTATACAAGATTAGAATTAAGACAGAGTAAAACATATATTTAAACAAACCAGCAGAATCATAATAGCCATTAGTACATTAAAAACAAATTTACACACATTGAGCAAGAAGATAATATTTAGCCGTTGTGACCAACAAACATTATATTACAACTAAGGGAGAAGAATAGAAAAAAGGAACCGAGGGAAGAAGTTCTTCCATATTACAGCTGCCATTTATCTTCATGAATAATTCAAGCTGTAAAGTGGCTTTAATTATTGTCCTTGTTATCCCTTTTCAGGAATAATTCGACCTGTAAAGTGGCTTTAATTTTTGTCATTCTGGTTTGAAAAGATGCTTTGATAATTTTACTTTTTCTTGTTGAAGGAGAATAATTCTAAAAATATTCTTCTGTACTAACATCAGTGATTGATATTTTTAGTTGAAAAGATGCTCTAATTATACATTTTGTCGACAGCGGAGGATAATTCTAAGAATATTCTTTTGCATTAATTTTCTTTTGTTTACATCTGTACTCCACTGGACTTTTCTTCAACTTTAAGTCATATTTTATGTATTGCACCTTTCTTCTGAGAATATATATATTTGTGTATCATTTCTCTTTGTAGTTTCTGCCAAAATAATTCTTTAACTTCTTTTCTTACTGTTGCATTATTCTGACTAAATGTAGCAATCCCGTTCTTATACATAACTTCGTGCAACTTTTCTGTGGGTTGTTTACAATTACTTTAAATAATTATTCTGATGAGTAATAAACTCAAATATTTGTGGTATCTATTTTCTTGGTTTCTATACAAATCTGATATAGATCTTCAGTAGTAGATCTCTGAAATAATTCTATAAGTTTATATTTAGAAGTGTAATGTTCACTGCTAATTCCAAGTTGTATAAGAGATACAACTCCTAATTCTGGATAAATTTAATACATTTTTACGTATAAATTCCAATGTTTCACTACCTGGTGAAAACATCTACAACTTCAATTGTAGACTTTCATAATTCTTTAAGGAGACTTTTATCTTCTAGATATATCATTCAAATTAATCCGAATTTATATAATTTTGATACGAGATTTGAATCAGCGTCCCCATAAATGTAGACAACTTGATATTTTCCCACAGTGTGAAAATAAATTTGTGGATTAATTTTTTCTTCATATAATGATAATTGCTTTCATTCTTCAGCAATATCTGTAATTCTCTTAGTGGTATATTGTCATATTTTTGCATAAGTAGACATTTTTTTAGGATGAAACCTCTTCTTTTGTGGTAATTTCTTTATTTTTTTTCAAAGAGGTTTCTTTTGGATTCTTCTCAGCTGATACGGAGATTAGCAAAATCTCATCTTCTTTAATTCTGAAATTGAAGGTGGATCTCTTTAGTACTTTTTCTGTCAAATAATTCTTTAATTTTCTTAATTAATTCAAAACATTACTGGCAAGTGCTATTTCACATTCTATTTTCCAAATTTATAATTCAACTATTTCTATATAGTTATTTAAATCCAAATTAAGTTTTTGCTCAGTCTCGCTGGATATTTCATAGGTTTCTATACTTTCTATATCCATATTTATTTATTGCATAATTCACGAGATAAAAAATCAGCTAAAACATTTTTATTACCTTCTATATATTCTAAATCAAAAGTGTTGGCGGAAAACCAACTTTGCCATATATTAATTTTTTGTTTGACAAAGAATTTTCAATTTTTTCTTTTATAAATGAGATTGCAGTTTTGCTATCTAATCTTATTAAGAATGTTTCATTTAATAATATTTCAAATTTTTTAATTATTTTCTTTATTGCTAATAGTTTTTACTCGTTAATATGGTAATTTTGTTTTATGGTGGTGTAAGTTCCTGAGCTATATCTATATAAAAGTTCATTATTATTTCTTTTAGCTTTTAAAACGGCACCCCGTGAGATTTCAAAACTATTTGTTTCTATAATTAGATAGTCTCCTGGTATATATAAATATAATTTTGAATGATTTTTACATAATGTTTTAATTTGGATTAAAGCTTTTTATCTTTTTCGTCCCAATACCAGGACATATTTTTCTTCAAGTTTTTCTGTAAAGACGTTCTTAATTCTGCAAGATTCTTAACAAATGATTCAACGTAATTGACATATCCTAGAAATCGTTGTAAATCTTTTTTTCACTTATTTGTTTAAAATGACTATTTTTATTAATGTGTATTTTTGTAATTCAATACGGTTTTTATCTATTACAATGATTGTTTTCTTTTTTACCAAATATTATATCATGTTATTGAGCTTTTTGAGCGAGCTGAGTTAAATGTTTTAAATGTTAAGTAATGATTTGACTGAATATTAAAATATCATATACATATATAAGACAAAAATGTGATAATTCACTAAAAATATTATTCATTATTTGCTGAAATATTTTAGGGGCATTTTCTAAAGCAAAGCGCATTACATTATATTTAAAATGTCCCTGTGGTGTGCTAAATGAAGTAAATTCTCGACTATCTGGATGCATTTTAATTTGTCAGAATCCTGATTTGCAAAGTAATTTAGAGAACCATTTGATAGTTTTAATATGATTGATTAATACATCTTTATTTGATAGAAAATGTCCGTCAAATTTGGTATTATCGTTATGTTTTTAATAATTAATTACTAGTATTGTTTTTCCTTTTATTTGTTTTGCGTGATTTCGTACCAAAAAGGCTGTACTACTATCTGGACTGTTGCTAGGTTTTATTAGTTTAAGATCTAGTCATTTCTAAATTTGAATTTGGAATTCTTTTTTATCTTCAGAGGTATATTTCATGGGTTTTACGCTTATGAGGACTGCAGGATTAATTGGTTCATTTATAACTATAGGCTCGTCTTTTTTCCAAAACTGTAATAGTTTAAGTCAATTTAAATAAAGAATTTGCAAAAGATCATAGTTTATCAAGTTTATCATCATCAGGGGAGGATGCAATTTTTAGACTTAGGTTGTTATTAAATAGACAAGGGAAAAAGTTTTTTTGGATTTTGGTTAAGTGGGAATCACCACTCTGACTATGGAAAATAAGAATTGTTGAGTGGAATTTGGGTATTTTTATAATTGGGCAGTGGAGTGAATGACCGTTAGGGCGGACAAGAATGATGTTATTTTTAGTTTGTGTAAACGATGAAATTGTTTTAAAGAAATCATTTCCTAAAATTATATATGGACCGTCATCGGGAAGACATTGATTTATCCAATATTGATTTATGGTTCGTGTTCCATCAAATGTTTCGAGTAACAATTGGTCGGATTGGATTGGTAGATGTGGTGGAATTAGACATTTTTTACATACAGTGATGTCACTTCCAGTGTCACAGAAGTTGTGTAAAGGAATAAGTTTGTAGGTAGAAATATATAATTCTATCGTAATATATTTATGAAAGAGTATTTCTTGGAAGTATATAATTGTCGATATTAATATTTTCATGTGTAAATATTATAGTATGTTGTTGGAGAAAGTCCATGCCTACCAATATATAGTTTGAATTTTTATCATCAGTTAAAAATGAATGTTAAAAGTATATTCGAAGATTATTTATATCCCAAAAACCAAAAAGGATATTTGCTTGGTGTGTATAAAAATGTCTTTGTTCTAAATAACCTTGATAAATGTAGGGTTTATCTTTTGATACGAAATCCATTCCGAGCAATTTAATGTGAAAGACTTTGTAGTCCCACCAAAAAATATATGTTTATATTTCTCAGGATTTTTTATCTTTTCTAAATCTTATCTTTTTATTTGTTGGTTATAAAGTGGTATTCTGGTTATTCTTTCTATATTTATTATATCTATTAGATGTTCATCTTGTCGGATGTTATAATGTATGCTTCTTTCCCATAGGATAATAGACATATCGAAACAATTATTTGTTCTTAAAGATAATTTTCTTTTTCTTATTTTATTATAGGCTTCTTCGGATAAAGTAATGTCTTTCATATTCAATTGAGCTATCATTAATAATATCTGATTTTGAGTTTTCTTTCATTAATCAGAATATAAATATTCTTCTATTTCTTCGTCAGTGTAACTTATATTTATTAAAGCATCTTCAGTTTCTGATAATTGCTACAATTATTCTTCGCCGTTAATGTCACAGATATTAAAAATAGGTTTTAAATTATTTTTTTCAGTTATGGCTACAGATTTTACATGGTTTATTTTATTCTTTTGAGGACATTTGTTAGCATAGTGTTCTTATTTACAGATGACAGAATTATACACTTTAAAAAAGACGTTTTACTAGGAGTTATACAAGGAAATCTATGTTACCAAACTCTAATGTTTAATCTACACCCCAATTATGCAGTTAATATTAATGATAGACATCTAGATAAATCTATAACACAAGCACAAATTAAATCGAGTAAAATTAAGAGATGGAAGTGTTGTTTACAACATAACTTATCATACTACATATGCCTACAATAATCAACATAACACTGTAGCATTTAAACCAAATACTGATCCGATCCAATTAGACCCACTTTTTTCTCATATAGGACAAACTATTCAACCTAAATAAATAGATGAGCTAGAAATAACAATACCCTCATTTAACCTTCTCCTTGACTTTGAAGACGATAGAAATTTTGGAAGCCAAAGACGCCCAAAAATAACCTTCTTAGAAAACGACAACTTATTGTACATACAACCTAAACGATCTCTAGATACAAATAGATCTCTTTCTTTGACCAACTCTAAAAATAAAAGAATATAATAATAATCAATTATTAGTAACTGGTTATTGCATCTCATCAGATAAAAAATATAATATTCAACTCGACACAGGATCTCATAAGTCACATATAGACCAAAACTTAGTACAAAAAAAATTACAAAGACCAAAAGATAAACCCTACATTTATCAAGATTATTTAGGAAAAAAACATATTTGTACACATGAATCTAATATCCTTTTTTTGTTTTTGGGATATAGAAAATCTTCAAATAAACTTTCAACATTCATTTTTAACTGATGATAAAAATTCAAATCATATATTGGTAGGCATAGACTTTATCCAATAACATACTATAACATTTACATATGAAAATATTAATATCGATAATTATATGTTTCTACGAAATACTTTTTCATAGCTATATTACGATAAAATTATACATTTCTACCTACGAACTTATCTCTTTACATGCCTTATGTGACATTGGAGCAACATCACAGTTGTAGAAAATGCATAATTCCACCACATATACCCAATCCATTCTGAATAATTGCTACTCAAAACATTTAATGGAACACGAACCATAAATCAATATTGGACAAGCCAATTCTTTGTCATTCAATCCGTCCCACTAAAAATAAACAAGTTATGATGTTTTCCCGACACAGTCCAGATATAATCTTAGGAAATAATTTCTTTAAAACATTTTCATTGTTTACACAAACTAAAAAGAACATCATTTTAGTCAGCCCTAACGGTCATTCACTCCACTGCCCAATTATAAAAATACCCGATTTCCACTCAATAATTCCTATTTTCCGCAGCCAGTCTGGTGATTTCTCACTAACAAATTCTTTCCCTCATCTATTTAATAGCAACCTGAGTCTAAAAATTGCATCCTCCCCTGATGATGACAAACTTGATAAACTACAATCTTTTGCAAATTTTTATTTAAATCGACATTAGTAGAAAACCCATTACAGTTTTGAAAACAAGACGAGCATGTAGCTATAATTGAACTAATTAATCCTGCACTCGTCATAATAGTAAGACCCATGAAATATACCTCTAATGATAAAAAAAATTCCAAAATCAAATTAAGGAATTACTAGATCTTAAATTAATTGAACCCAACAACAGTCCACATACTAGTCGAGCCTTTTTGGTACGAAATCACGCAGAACAAATAAGAGGAAAAACAAAACTTCTAATTAATTATAAAAAACTTAACTATAATTCCAAATTCTAAGATTTTTTTTCTGTCAAATAAAGAAGTAATAATTAATCATATTATAATAACCAAATGGTTTTCTAAATTAGATTGCAAATCAGGATTATGAAAAATTAAAATGCATCCTGATAGTCGATAATTTACTGCATTTAGCACACCACAGAGACATTATCAATAGAATGTAATGCTCTTTAGTTTAAAAAATGCCCCTTAAATATTTCGGCGAAGAATGAATAATATTTTTAGTGAATTATATCATTTTTGTCTTATATATGTTGATGATATTTTAATATTTAGTTAAACCATTACTGAACATTTAAAACATTTAACTCTACTTGCTCAAAAAGCTTAAGAACACAGTATAACATTAAGTAAAAGGAAAACAGTCTTTCTAACTAACACTAAGAGTTTTTAGGGCTTGTAATAGGTAAATACTCTATTGAATTACAAGAATACATATTAATAAAAAATAGATTATTTTAATCAAATATGTAATAAAAAAGATTTACAATTTTTTTCTAGGACATATCAATTATGCAGAATCATTTGTTAAGAATCTTGCAGAATTAAGAGCGCCTTTACAGAAAAAGTTGAAAAAAAATATGTCCTGGTATTGGGACAAAGAAGATGAAAAAATTTAAACAAACTAAAATATTATGTAAAAATCTTCCAAAACTAGATTTACATATATTAGGAGACTATCTAGTTATAGAAACATATAACTTTGAAATTTCATGGGGTGCCGTTTTAAAAGTCCGAAGAAAGATACAATATAGGAAATACAGCTTACACTTGAAGAAATGTCCAACGGAGTACATATATAAACAAAAGAAAATTAATGCGTAGGAATATTCTTAGAATTATCGTCCATTATCGACAAAAGGTATAATTAGAGCATCTTTTCAGCTCAAAATATCAACCATTGATGTTACTATAGAAGAATATTCTTAAAATTACTCTCCCCCACCAAGAAAAAACAAAATTATTAAAGTATCTTTTGAGACCATAAGGACAAAATTAAAGTCACTTTACAGCTTGAATTATTTCTGAAAAAGGATAACAAAGACAATAATTAAAGCCACTTTATTGCTCGAATTTTTCTTGAAGATAGATGAAAACCGTTCTATTTAAATGGGACTTCCATAAAATGGAAAGACAACTTCTTCTCTCGGTTCTTTTTTTCTTAGCTATTATATAATTTCTATTGGTCACACCGACTAAAATTATCTTCTTGCTCAATATCTATAAGTTTGTTTTTAATGTACTAATGACTATTATGATTCTGCTGGTTTGTTTAAATATAGTTATGTGCCAGATTTTTTAGTAGTGAAGTCTGTAGTCTGCAGTGACAAAGCACTGGTCTGGAGGTCATTGAAATCCTGGAGTTCACCTTTCTTGAATTATTAAAAGGTCAATCCATTAGCATAACAGAGGTTGAAATTACTGAAAATATTATTTAAGTACAGTTTTTTGTTGACGTGAGGTCTCAAAAAATCCAGCATACCAACTAACAAATCTGTCACTATAAAAAGACAACAATCCTTATAGAAAATGATTTCTTGGTTGCTTTTAACCCATGTGAAACCAACCTCCCTTGCGTCACACATGCATCACTAAAAAAAACCATTCTAAGGAACCTTGTAAATCGATGCACCGAAAAGAAGACATAAACTTGGTTGCCTTCATTTAAATTTCACATGTAACACTAACCAACACGCCATCCAGAAGAACCCACAAGGTCAAATGTTTCATCATTGACCTCATAAGCCCAAAAAAATAATAAATAAAAATCAAATGAAAAGGAAACAATAGAAACACGTTAAAATTACAAAACTAAAAATATCCATAATACATGTGACATAAAATAAACATAGAGTTTATAAAATAAACAAGATAAATCCAATCAACATCGAACAATGGCATCCATTATTTACTTTTTCAATTCATCCATTTCGGTGGCACCTTCGTCATTCTGGGTGTAACTTTTCTGTGATTCCACTTCTGGTTGTGGTATAGATTGTCCGACCTGAAATTTAAATGCTTCCTGCGGGACCTGCGTGTGATCATCGTCATCCACGATGTAGCCTACATCCGATCTAGAATGATAGTCGTCGAATGTAATTGTTTAGTGTCATCTTCAGTCACAGTGAAGTCTACATCCGAACATTGATCGAGTTCTTTAGTAACTTCAAGGAGTTCAAATAGAACAGCGTACCCGTCTTAACTTCAGGATATGTATCCAAAACTCGAATAAAGTCGTCTATGGTGGTGTCATTTGAAGGACCGGGTTGACATTTGCATACTTCTATCAACTTAATTATTGAGCTTATGATGGAAGGAAATCCTTCCTTTTTCCTCTTTCCGACCTAGGCCGCTTTGACTAACATGTGGACTCCAGCTCCCTCTGGTTTTGGTTGGGGCTTTCACCTGACCCACCAACCTGCTTGACCCTCACGGTATCTGGTATGCTTGCAAACCCATACTCACTTGGGGTGAACGCATGTATGCCCGTCGCAACAACTCTCAACATGAGGTCCAACTTCTCCTCCAGGCCCCGCTCAATGCCACTTACCTTGACTTTTTTGGCTGGCATTACCTGCGAAATACGGGAAAGTATATTAGTTAAAACAGATGAATGGAAGAACAAATATTTATGGGTTTACTTATTACCTCCAACTTCTCAGTTCACCAATCCTATAAAACATCAATGATCCGCTTGATAAAATCATACCCCAAGCCCGTGGATCCCCATTTCAGCTCCTTCCATTACTTCTAGTCCTTCAACTGGTCTCACTTTTTCTTAAATTTTAACTTTTTGTTGTCCCTATCATTTTATGGAACTTCTTCGCAACTATTTCTAAGCTCGATCTCCTTAATATAGAGGTTGCAAAATATGATTTTGACTTCCCTATCTTACATCAATATATCAGAAACCTTTGCAAAGGCCAGCAACAAGATCTCCTCAGCTTCTACTTAGGAAGCCCGATAATTCGAAAATGATACAATAGATTCTGATTCATATAGAAGATGAAAGCTTGCTAAAACCCAAGCTAAAGTATCTTTTGAAGTTCCCTTAGCTTATCAGATCAACAGCTCGAAATCCATCCAGAATATTGCAAAAGACAAATCACAAATCTCATACAGACATAAAGAATCACATGAGGAAAGCCAAAAATCTCTTGAGGAAAAAATCTTAGGCACAAATATGTAAAATATCACAAAAATTCCAGCACAGAGAGCCAATAATTGCACGAGGAAATCCACAATTCCATTGACAACCACATGATTATACAACCAAAATTTGCTGGAACTTACAAAGAAACGTAATCGGAGCACCGAGTGAGAAGAGAGAGAGGAGAAGGGCAATGCAAAGGGCGAGAGTGGTGTGGGTGAGGGAGATCGATCGCAGGGCTAGGGCAAGGAGAAGGACGTGGGATCGAGATAGAAAGGGCAGATAGAAAGGGCAGCGGGATAATAATCTGTAAATGAACACGACCGCAAGGTTGATCCTGCGACCACGATTTTTCGAAAATAATCCCCATCTCGCCCGAGCGTTTCCGGATCCGCCCACCAAATGCAATTATAAAACAATATGTCTGCGTTTTGAAAACGCGATATGCGTAAATAAGCTGCCCCAAACGGGCCATACATATATAGTTTTAGATTATGGAAGAAACTCATAAACATGTATGTGTAGATTTAATTACTGCTCCAATGAGATTAATGTTAGGGAGAGAAAACTTAAATTGAGAAAGGTATTAAAATACACATGATTATGACATAAACTCGTCTCTATGACAACAATAAATGATTGGGCCCAGTTTTGACATCTATAGGCTCTAATGGTAGCTAAGATTGAGGTGTTTAACCCTCTCAAAGTTCGGAGCTTAAGGGTGATCTTTATAAGTCTTATATGAATGTGTTTGCATTCATGCATATATTTATGTAAATCTACTTGGATTAATAAAGAAATGTTTTGTCTCTGCCGTCTATATATTGACCATTCTACAGTTCTAATTGAATTTTTCCACCTACAATCAAATGGCCCAATTTTTTACAAATAATTTATTATTATTTTTGAATTGATCATTTCTTTTGATCTTCTTTATTTAAAGGATACTCAATAAGTTCAGTATTTTTCATTTCAGATTTTCCATAAAAAATATTCTTTTTAATTTAAACAAACAAGAAGTAGAAGAAGAAGATGCCGTGAAATAAGATATGAATCCTTGTAGATGAAAAAGTATAATCTAATCAAATAGTCAATCTCAGAAATACCATGACGCATGAAGGTTAAAATAGGTTATGA
This sequence comes from Phalaenopsis hybrid cultivar, assembly GCA_002079205.1. Classification (NCBI taxonomy): domain Eukaryota; kingdom Viridiplantae; phylum Streptophyta; class Magnoliopsida; order Asparagales; family Orchidaceae; genus Phalaenopsis; species Phalaenopsis hybrid cultivar. The sequence goes on along the minus strand of JXCR01147468.1, from coordinate 48,847 downwards.
AAGAAAACCAACATATTCTAGGTTTTACTGTCATTTCTATGGGTTTTATAGCCATATACAATGAAGTCTCAACAATTTGTTCAAACATATATATGTATATCAGGATCATTAATACATAAATGATCATTGATAATTTTTTGTTGATCAGTCCAGGATTTATAGCTTACTTAAAACTTCTTCGACTTTATTAACGCATAACTATTGCAGACCAGACTTTACATCATATCATTTTGCAATAATTCCTAAGGTTAATTTAACCCAACATGACTATAATACCAGAAACGAGTAGGATCTTTTAACGAAAATTAAACGGATTAAAATACAAATAAAAAATAAGCTTTAAAATCAAGCAGGAATAAGTATTTTATTAAATAATTTTCTTACAGATTTATAGGATAGAAGGACAAACTTGCAAACAACTAGAAACACATACTAGCAAACACCATTTAACATAACTCAACTCAATGCACTCAAACATATAAACAAGCCATACATATATTATAAACTCTTAGAGTCAGACCAAACTCCAATTTATTCATTGTACTAGACTATTTGAAAAGGAGATAAGCGGGAATCTCTTTTACAAAAGCTAAAACAAAGTAAAAAGCAACTTTATGGAAAGCAAAGGGAATCTGAAAAATAGTTTATGTTCTTTCTTTACGAAGATTCTAATTTCATACATTTCAGGTAAGTTTTACTTTTTTTTATAGCCTCAACTTCTAAATTTCCATTGATTTTCTTTGGTAATTTTCTTCTTCAGAATTTTGAACACTTCTTTCATCTACTTCTACTATTTTTGAGCAGTTATTTTCTTGATTTGAATTTCTTACTCGTGCAGATATAGTCTCTTGAGATCATCTTGAATTTTTTTTTTTGTGCTGAAGTCAGGTACCTTAGTCTTGTGCTATTTACAAATGTAAGTAGAAAGAGTAAATAATTGAGAATTTGTAGAGAGTAAGAATTTTCAGATTATTGAATGAAGCTTAGCATATGATATGCAATTTTAATGCATGTTTGTTTATTTTAAAATGATACATCGATTAGATAGGTTCTGTGCTCGGACCTATTATGTACATAGGAATGAAGAAATCATCATAACTTCTAGACTTGAAAATTATCTTAATAAAATTGGTGAGTGGTTAAGTGTTTTTATGCTACGCAAATATTATGAAGAATAACCAAGCTGAGTGTTGTAAAAATGGGATTATTAAGATGACTACATGATGAATTTGGATTGATAAAATGAGAATAATTATATCAAAGGGGCAATAGGGCATATTAAGCAACTGCTTTGTACGGGTCTCTATTTTGTTCCTAATTGATGCATTCCTTTATCATCAAAGGATCTGCAAAAGGGCATATTGAGCAACTTCTTTGTGCGGTTCTCTGTTTTGCAGCTACCGGATTATGGAGACTACAAGATGGACAGCGATACCAATATCGATTATACCAGTATATATCCCAGTACAGAATACGCTGAAGAGGAGGATGGAGAGCTATCATGGTTCAATGCTGGTGTTAGAGTTGGCGTTGGAATTAGCCTTGGCATTTGCCTTGGTGTTGGAATTGGCGTTGGTTTATTAGTTCGCTCATACCAAGCCACCAGCAAGAATTTCAGGAGGCTACTTTGATCAATGGTCATCCTGGCACATGCTATTGTTTCATCTGTTCCTAAATTTTCTCACGAAGTAAACTGTCAGATGGATTCGACGGCGAAGCTTGGTCTTATCTGAAGATGAGGAAATCACTTGGATGTAGATTTCTCTTGTATAAAGTCATGTTTTTTATTGTGGAAAGTGAGATCTGCTTATTTGGTACCATCACTATGTTATTTTTTGTATGGTTATGAACAAGTGTGTATTGCATGGTTGTTTTGCCACTTAGGCTGTTTTTTAGTGCTGTAGATGTGATAAAAAAGAGAAAATTTTCTTTGGATGAGAATGCGATTAAAATTCAGTCAGACCTTTGTATAAATTGCCTGTGGTTGTTAAGAAGTTATTCTAAACTGGACGTCTGTTTCATTTTGTTCCCATCGATAATATTCTACTGTGCTAATTCTGTAATTTCAGCTGTCTTTTTTTAGTTAAAAAAAAAAACAATATATATCTATAATATCTTTGTTTTTTTTTTTTTTAAATATAACTTGTTTTGATGAGATGCTAAGTTTCGGTGTATCGGAATGTATTCAGATACCTGATAATTTCTTGAAATAGATATTTTATACAATTTGAAGCTACAATACAACTAGCATAAAAATTTTTTCGAAAAAATATGACAAGTTTTTTAATTTTATTAGTGATATGCTTTTCAAATAGGTTTAGATAAAGGTTTAAAAGAAAATTTTGGATTTACGTAGAAGAATTAATATAAATGGTACCTCTTGAAGAAAGAATTTTAATTGGAGGTGATTTAAATTTAAATATTGGTAGAGTAGTAGAAGATTTTAGAAATATTTATGGTAGCTATAGTTTTGGAGTGATTAATAAAAAATGTAAAATTATATTAGATTTTATTTTAAGTTATGATTTTATTATTGCTGATACTTTATTCAACAAAAAAAGAGATCACATTATTACTTATGAGAATGGATCTATAAATAAAACACAAATTGATTGTTTTCTTAGGAGAATAAGATATCGTCGAGAATTTATTGTAAGGTCATTCTAAGTGAAAAATTAAGTATTCAACATTGATTATTAGTTCTAAATTTTAAAATAAAAAATGGGAGATAAAAAGTACAAATAGATATTTCCATAGAATTAGATGAGACCACCTAAAAGAAATAAATCAAAATATTTTTATGGGTGAACTTCATGATTTTCAAGTATTGGGATGATCATGAAAAAGCTAATTTTTTGTAGGATAGTTATAAGCACTACTAAAAAATTGATCGAAGATATACTTAAAAAATCAAAAAAATTTATTAATAAAAAAAGTTGGTGGTCAAATAATAATGTGAAAGAAAATATAAAATATAAAAAAATTTATTATAAAAATCGGTTTAAATGTAAAAGCTTAGAGAACTGATAAAAATATAAAGACGTATAAGAAATCTAATAGATCAATTTGTGATGCTAAGAATTCTGCTTTTAATGATTTTTATAATATATTAGATACTAAAAATGGTGAAAAATAAATGTATGAATTAATCAAAAAATTAGAAAGAAAACTAAAGATTTAATTCAAGCGTATCATAGATGAAAATAAAAAAATTATTTTCCGTAGAGGAAAATATTCAACATAAATGAGTGAAACATTTTCATAATTTTTTCAATGAAGTTTCTAAGAATATTATTGACCTAGTGAGATATTGTTAATAGTAATAAAAGTTTTTATTTTTACCGTCACATTAGTAAAAAGGAAGTTAAGAAGACTTTAAAGAAAATTAAGGGTGGAAAATCAGTAAAAGCTGAGGATATTCCAATTGAAGTGTAGAGATTTATGAGTTTCTTGGCTTAATAAACTCTTTAATATTATTTTTAAAACTAAAAAGATGCACAAGAGGTGGAGCAAGAGTATTTTGGTCCCCATTTTTAAGAATAAAAGAGATGCACAAGAGTGTGCAATTTAAAGATTAATTAAGTTAATGTGTCATACATCAAAGTTATGAGAGTAATTGAATATAGGTTAAGACATGATGCAAAGAGTTCCCATAATCCGATTTGATTTATGCTCGACAAGTCTATGATAGAAGCTATACATTTATTGAAAGGTTTGTTGGAGAATTACAGAGAAGTAAGGAGGATTTACATATTTTTTTTATTGATTTAGAAAAAAGCTTACGATAAGGTTCTAAGAGAAGTTCTTTGAAAACTTCTAGGAACGAGGGGTGTTGATATGACTTATATTCAAGTCTTTAAACAAATGTATATTAGAGCTGTTTCTTGTGTTTGAACAGAAGAAGAATTGGATGTGAATCCTAGAGTTTAGCTGATAAAAGAGAGAAACCCAAACACACAATGAAGGAAAGCTTTGGGACTCACAACTAATCTTGGAAAGTAAAAAAAGGGTTGACTAGATTGAGAGAGACTACCGTGGACTCACATCAAACTCAAGCGCCAACCAAAGTGATCAGTTTAGGAATGATGGCCAAGGGACATATATCCATCTTAAAGAAATGACTAGATCAATTGGGCAGCATTAAGCCTCATATCTGCCCTGAGAGCTGATCACAACCTATGTGCTCTACCTGACCGTATTTGAAATGATAGAGAAGAACGCTCGATCATCTTATGTGATCCGAGTCATCTATTATGCAACCTCATAAGAAACTGACCAAACCTTTAGTTATGGTTCTCGTCGAATGAAACAATTACCCAACATTTGCTTGACTGTATTCGTAATGGAGATGAGGAAAAAGCCTAGTCGTACTATAAAAAAAGCGTGGAGACTCATCTCTGCTCTAGGGAGTAAGCAAGGTGATTAGTTTAAACAAGAAGGCCAACAGACTCACATCCGCTCGAGAGCTAATCAAAGTGTTTGCATTTATTGACCTCATTTTTGGTGAGGACTAAATTCTTCTCTAAAAACTTAGGATCTATCACTATGACTTTTCTATTGATTATCCTAGAAGACTAGTGATGGGACCCACCCCACATAAAAGTGCAAACCACCTCTTGGCTCTTCTGTGAAGTCTCACATGGGTGGTCTCAACCCTTCAACACTTGGTTGACTTGGTCAAGACCAACATGATGAAATTGAAATAGAGTTCCCATAAGATCAAGAGGCCTTAAGATGACCTTGGGTGACTTGGTTGTCTCACACTCCATCACTACCCTCACATCAACCAATTCCCATTAAAATTCACCAAATTTCTCAAAAATTCCCAATACCCTAATTCATTTCAAATCCACCAAAATCCAAAATCAAATCCAATCCCACCCAATTTCAAGCCCAAATTCAAAATGACCAAAAATTCAAATTCAAACTCATCTCATGTCCACCCTGAATTCAAGACCACCAAATTCAAGCATAATCTCACCCAGTGTCCAAAATTCACCAAGTTTAAACTCACCAAGTCCTAAAACCAAATTCAGACCAATTCAAGACCATCCAATTTCAAGTCTATAATCAAATCCACCCACATTTACCCTAAGTCCAAAACTCACCAAAATTGAACCCTCATACCAAATCCAGCTTCACCAAGCTCCTGTGTAAAAAATCATCATGATAAACTCTAAATTCCTCCAAGACCACCATGAATGGCTTAAACACCATCAAGCCCAAAATCAACATCTCATAACCCATTCTAAAATCCCACTAAAATAAGCCCAATTTTCAATTTCTTTTAAAACCAAAAGCCCACCTACCTTAGCATGAAATTCTTCACCTCATCCAGTTGAATAAAATCAAACCCTAAATCCTAAAATTCATGAGGTAATTTTCCTAAAATTGGCATCCATAAGCTTTCGTAAGCTTCCTTATAGCTAAAACCATCTCTACAATCAAAAGCCCCCTATCTCGTACCCCCTAGCCTAGTACTAGACCAAACCCGATCCACCATTTGGTCTAGGTCATACTTAAACCCATCCACAGAGAAAACCAACACTTGGAGGAGGTTGTTGGGACCAAGGAGAAGCTTGTCAACCAACTCAAATGAGGCCTCCTTTTGGGCAAAGGTATAATCTCTAAACTTCTATTTATTTTTCCACGGTTTGGAATTTTGTGAAGAAATGAACAGTCCATGTACACCTAGACATATGGATATATTCATCTCACTTAGATAAATCTATAGAAATAAATTGCACTTAATTTGGTTAAGTACCGAGAGAGATCTTAGATTTTGAGTATGAACGGTTCTTGGGTAGTTCATTTGGGATGATGACCGGATGCCATCCATTCCCATGTATTTGAAATGAATGATGGGATCAGTTTGGATGATAGAATGGTTCGATTAAGGAAACCAGACCATGGGGTGATGAGGAAGCTCATGTAGAAAGCGCAACAAATGGGAGGGCGCTGCGCGGAGCTTCGGAGATGCTGAGGATGAGTTGGCGCTGACGTAGTTAAGTAGGAAAATGCAGGTTTTTTTGATTTATTTAAATACAAAAAACAAACTATAACTTTAAATAAATCATAACTTGGTGTAGAAAAATTAGAAACATAAAAGAAAAATACTCCTTATGCTCAGTGAATGATACACAAAAAATAAATGCATTTTTAGACCCATATTTTATACTCATTTTCTATGATATTGCACTTTAAAGGAAGGTAATTTTCATGTTTTGTTACAGGTTATTGATTTTTAGGACCTGGAGCAAAAAGGTAGAAAAAAGATGAAATTTGGAGTCAAAATGGAGTTTTTGAAAAAATTGTTCAGCGCCAATGACGCCACTAGGTGTCGTTTGACAGAGAACACGGATTATAATTAAAGGGTCAGGCGCCAGTGTCGGTGCAGACCCTGTTTCTAGATGATTCGACAAATTTGGACGCTTTTTGAAGAGTTTTTGGATGCACCTATTGGAAAACCAACCTTAGGCTCTATTTAGAGCCACATTTGATCAGAAAAGGACCCCTCCTTCACATCTTTTCATACTCCTCCGCTCGCTCTTGGTCTTTCTTCTTCCCCTTTCATGCCACTTTATTTCCTTCCATGCCATTCCACACCATTAGTGATTTATTTTCTTTATAGTTTTGAGTTTTTGTGGTGAGTTTAGGTGTGAATTCATCTCTAAGAGTGTTGGAGAGGGAGAGAAGTGAGAGATTTCTTCTTCCTACATTTTTTAAGAGAGGCTACAAGGGATTTACTTTGAGAAAGACTAGCAGATAAGTGTTGTTTGTTTATTATTTTTGTATGACTTTCTTTTATATATGAAATTTGTGTTTTTTTGTATTTTTCTCATGAAATCTGAGTAATTTTTTTTATCTTTCTCCCTACTCTGAGATATAATGAAATGAAGAGATAATTTGGATGTGTAAATGTTAAAATATAAAATAAATTGTGATGGTTTTTCAACTCCGCTCTTAATTTACTTTTTGATATGACTAATTGAATTATTAAAATATGTTATGAAACATATGATTCGGGAAATGGAGTATGAGTTCTACAACAGTGTGAGAATCACATTTAAGTTCGTGAAGGAGTATTTCGTTGATGGAATTAAGTGCAAATAATTAGGGAAATTTACATTGTTGGGTATAAAATTGGGGATTTTTAAGGTGACAGACTAATATCCCCAATTTGATTTTATTGTTTAAGAACTAAAGTGAGAATTAGCCTTCAGGGGAAGAGAAGTTGGAACTTTGGAGTGAGAGCTAGTATCCTCCTAGCCTAGCCACGAATTTAGGGACTAAAACTAAAATTAGTCAATAATTTTCTATAACACTGAATTAGGGTAGAGAATTAAAATTGCTCCTATTTGACACAATATAATTTTAAACCATTTATCTCATCTCGTCTCACCAAAAACTCATTGTAGTGGGAAAGATGCTTTTTCACATTAGAAAACTTCATCACACAAACATAGTTTAGTAGTTACTATTTTAAAAATTGCATTAAAATTTTTACTAGTAGTTAATAATTTAGTTTTGATAGTATCTCAAACATTCAAAATTAGTGACAGTAATTTCATTTTATTTCTGTGAATCTCCAAGTTAATTCATCATCTCAAAGTTAAACCTTCCTCGTGGGATCGATATTTGGGACTAAAACAAAAAGTTTTATATTACTTGATAACGATACATATACTTGCATAGAATTTCAACATTAAGTGCTTAATATTATTATTCATAAAATACCACATCAAGTTTTTGGCACCGTTGGAAAGCATAGTCAACTTTATAAATTTTACGCAACTATATTTTTCGGGATCAATGAACTGCAGAGATTCTAATGGACCAAAGATTAAAAATATTTTTTTAATATTTAAATTTAAATTATATAAATACTTTAAACATTATTTAAATCATAAACAATTAAATAGTTATCATAAGTGCATGAAATTTTCAGGGATTATTTTTCATAAGCGTAGGAGTGGGCTCTGATTTTTCTAAGATCAGAGAACACCTCTAGTAAAAAAAGCCATAATTTGCTATGTTAATTACATTTTTTACTTAAACTAATTATAAAATATAAAATATAAGTAAAAAAATTATGAATTAAGGTTTGGTGAGTTCACTCAGGTCAGAGAGATTAAAGAAAATGAAAGTTGATTTGGAAAATAAAAAAATGTATTTTTTATCTACTGTCATTGTAAAACTAATTAAATATTATAAAAATTAAATTATAATTCAATAAATTATGATAATTGTCTTTATTGGTCCTCTGACCTTTAACAACATCATAAAAAATTTTCAAGGATTGAGAGTAAGTTTTGGATAATTAAATCAATTATCATTTAGAATTCACAAGTATTAATTTAAATAATTACAAAAAATAATTATAGCTTAGAAAAATATAATTTCTCCTATTATCTCTTAAGAAATCCATGAGTGAGAGGTCAATGAATTATCATGAGCATTTAAATTAGAATATAAGAGTTAAGGGGTGTAAACTCAAGGGGTATAAAGGCTTAAATTTGAGGTAAAGGGTGTTAAATTATGATGATTAATCCACTGAAGTGATTGAAACACAAAGGGTAAATGAGGCAGTAACTTGTTCATGGTATTTTCTAAAAAGGGTAAAATTCTAATTAGTTGAATTGTTATACATTAAGAGAAACAAGAATTTGGATGATCCAAGAGTGAGAGGCATGAACTAGAAGATGAATATGCAACTATTGGTCAAGTAAAATTTCAATTCTATTGATGAAAACTAATGTCAGCCGCCTTTTCATTGGGAAAAGATATATGATGTTTGATTTAATATAATATATTAAATCTTAGAAAGTAATATTTTAATTTTTGAAAATACGAGACCGAACTTATCCCATTTGAACAATATTAAAGTTGATTAGATCGACACAGTTTAGGATCTCACGGTTCCCTCATTCCGGCACACTATTTCTATCAGATTTACTTAGTCTAAATGAATTTACTAAACTCAACTTAATGAGTTCCATACTTTCATTTAGACTGTGAGAAGTCTCGTTAATAACCGTAGGTTACCTCCTCCGAGGGATTCCCAATCATCCGATAGAGATGTCTTAATTTAGTTGCAACTGTTGTTTATGATTAAATTTTGAGTTGTCTTATATTTTGAATGTTGTGGCGATGAATTTAATCTTGGTTGATTTTAGTTTTGGTTTTGGTTTTGTAGCTATCCTAGCAGTTTTGATTTTCATGCAGAGTGTCTTCATTATTTAACATGCAAGTTTTGTAAGTATAGAAATACAGTTTTTGAACCTAAAATAAGTTTCTAATTCTACCTTTAGTAAAAATATCAAGGGATTACGAGTCACCTTGGTCAACTTAGGAATTTTTCTTTGGAAAATTCTCGCATGAAAATTAATTATATAATAATTAAATTTTTAAAAATCACATTTTCTCCTCTGATGTCTTAATTGACCCATGAATGAGGTAAGATTAAATTTTGAAAAATCACATTTTCTCCTCTGATGTCTTAATTGACCCATGAATGAGGTAGCATAAAAATTTAAAAGTCATTTGAATTGAATTTGACAAATTATGAAGTGTTAGAGCCTTAGGGGCAAATATGTAATTTTGGAAAATTAGCCTTAATTAACATTTAGGCTTAATTTACGAAGGGAAATGGGTAACCTCTGATCTTAATCAATTTATTTGATGTTTGAAATACAATGGGGTTATTTGGAAGAAACCAACCTCATTTTCTTAATTAAAAAGATAAATTAATAAATTTCTAAAATATTAAGATTTCGAAGTTTATTAAAATAAAATGAACCAAAGACTTAGGGGTATGACTTTTGAAGTAAATAATTAATCAATTTAATACCCTATTTTGATGTTCAAATAATATTCAAATCATGAATCATGATCACCTAAAGCCTGATCTTTTCAAAACTAATTAGGACACTCACGATTCAAATCTTGAATTATGACCACCTAAAGCTTAATCTTTTCAAAACTAATTAAGACACTCACCTGAAATCATGAATTATGACCACCTAAAGCTTAATCTTTTCAAAATTAATTAAGACACTCACCTAAGTCTTAAGGGCTTAGTAGTGACTTAGGCTAAATCAAGTTTCATTTAAATAAGGATTAGAAAATTAAACATCATTTAAAATTAAAACATTACAAGCCCAATTAGGGTTAAAATTTGGCTAAGTTTTCCAACAACACTAACTTGCTTTTTTAAGGGTCTTCACCCACATAATTCTTAAATTGAATCAAAAGTGATAATTACCCTATTCTTAAGGATAATTGAGACATTAGTGTTCACTGAGCATTAAGGGTATTTACATGATGAATTATCAAACAACATAATAAGATTAAAAGAACTCGGGATTTTTCACCAGGTAGTGAGAGAATAGCACAGACCTGCTTCTTTCTCTAGATCTGTTGGATATCTGGAAGAACTACTAAACTTAAAATGTTTTGCTTGACAAAATCATTCTTAATTAAACTCCTAAGGAACGAGAAGACTCACCAGGTACGCTTTTATAGTTTTCAGCATTGTCTTTTTTGTATATTTATGTTATACTTTTGTGCTTATACAAATTTGCATGGAAAACTAAAACTATCAGGATAGCCACAAAACCAAAATCAAAATAAAAACCAAAACTAAAATCAACCAAGATAAAATTCACATCCACAACATTCAAAATATAAAACAACTCAAAATTTAATCATAAACATCACACAAAACTATAACTTCAACTAAATTAAGACATCTCTATCGGATGATCGCGAATCCCTCGGAGGAGGTAACCTACGATTGCTAACGAGGCTTCCCACAGTCTAAATGAAATTATGTAACTCATTAAGTTATGTTTAGTAAGTTCATTTGGACTAAGTAAATCCAATAGAAAATAGTGATGCCAGAATGAGGGAACCATAGAATTTTAACTGGTGTCACTCTAATCAACTTTAACATGCCCCCATAAAATTTATAAAACTTCAACCATAGGGCCACCTGATTTGACATTATAACTTGACACACTAGATAACTCAAACTCGTTGCGGCAACTTCAACCATAAGGCCACCTGATTTAACATTATAACTTGACACACTAGAAAACTCAAACTCATCGCGCGAGGAGCTTCGAGCTAGCATGGTGGGCAACACTGCCATCTTCAACAGGAAAACCTGTCTTCCCCAACTAAATTAATCTTCCTTCCTTAGACTCAAACAATAAAGCCATAGGACGTTGAGGTTGCTTGTTTATGCAATGTAAATCATCACCTTATCTTTAAGCCTTTGTATAGCCCTGCTATACAATATAAGCCTTAACTTGTCTTAGGATTCCAAGGTTGTCGTTTGTCACGACCTAAATCCTCACATCTTCCAAGCTATTTGTGTGATCGTTTCACATGAATGTAAGCCCTAACTAATAAAATTGGCAGGATGATACACTTAAATATTTCTCTTCAAAATTGAAGCAAAACATTAGGATAACTTAGGAAGTCGCCGAGGTTCTCCTCTAGATCCATGACATCCCCTAGTTCTTCCTCCTTTGGATTCTACAACAAAATATTCCAAATTTGAACCAATCCCCTTTCACATCTCTGCATCCGATCTCATTGAAAAGTCCTACCCTTTGAAATTCCTTGAAGATAATACTTCCTGATTTTTATCAAGAGTCTTCTTAGGTGACTTTGGTCATTTAAGATTTAATTAACTATAGGGGCTTGCCATTATAAGAAGCATGTACGAACCCAGCTTAATATAAACCCTATTTAATTCTTTATATTAAATAAGGGAACTTGTCGGCAAATATAGAGGTTTCGAAGACCAAACAAATGTCATATATTCCTTAGTTTATTTGATCGAGCCTCAGCCTCAAGTTTTGTGTTTATCCTTCGGGATAGATACAAGATTTGAGGTACAGTGCTCTTTCATTTAAACTATGAAAAATATGAGGTCAATTTAATTTCATATTTTTTTAAAACTAAATATATATGTAAATTAAAACGTCCTTCCGAAGCGGGCGACGGTATTTCAATTCCGGTGACAGACAACTTCTTACGGGCAACTCCAACTAAAAATAACGCCGAAAACAGTGTGAAAAGTACAAGAAAAGACGGTACTGTAAACTATAAAAGCATACCTGACAAGTCTACTAGTTCTACCACCTGACAGGTCAGTACTTACAAGGCATGTATGTAATGTTGCAAGGAATTTAAATTGTATGAGTAGATAAAGGTTTAGCTACCAAACCCCAAGTTATGATTTAGTTGAATCTCTGAAGATCCTAGTAGATGATTTTAGGACAAAATACAATAAGTTCAATTTGTCCTTCAAGGCATCCAAAAGATTCCAAAGTGCTCGGGATATGTCCCTGAACTATTTTGAAGATCTCTTGAATTATTTTGAGTTCATTTTTGAACGTATCATATTGTCCCATTAACCATCCAAGTTTAGAGTGTGGCTACCTAATTGCTCATTGAAGCTTAACAATTTAATTATCCAAAGGATAGGGTACTTGATTAATCATTTGATGTTTCATTTAAGAGTTATGTGAGTGAGTGCCCCTAGGGCAAGTCTGTCATTTAAGGTTGTGGTGCCCACAAGAAAAGTTAGACTTTGAGTGTTTAAAGATATTGATTATCAACCCAATTATCTTATAAATCAAATCAATTGAGCTTAGATATCGAGCCTAGGTCACTACCAAGCCTTTAGCAATCATATAGGGGAATTTGGTGAAGGTTAAGATTTTAGTTTAAGTGACATGTATTTTCATTTAAAGATCACATTAATCATAAATTTTTTATTAAGGCACCAAAGTCCAAAATGACTATCTTGCTCTTGGGATACTGTACCTCATAACTCACTAAACACAACTCAAATGGATTTAAGGTTTAGAGTTTCAAATCCATGAGGTAATTAAAGTATCAGAAGAGAATATGTGGATTTTTAAATTTAAATTTAATTTAGATAATTATTTAAATTTAGACAAGAGGATTTTCAAATGTTAATTTGTTTAATTGTCCAGAATAAAATTTATATTTTTGGAGAAATTATTAGAGCTTTCCTAAGGTTAGATAAACACTTAGGCAAAATTTCATGATTTTTTGAATCAAATTTTTATTTTTATTATTTAATTTTAGATCAATTTTCATGATTTATCTAAATAGAAAATAGTGTGTTAATTACAAAAATTATTTTTATACTTTTATTAGACTCATCTAAGTTCAAAAAACTTAGAGAATCAAATTTTATATTTTTTTATTTTTAATTTATTTAATATAATTATTTTAGTGAGAAAATATGAAAAATTCATTTTTAAGCCTTTAAAATTTATTTTAAACTTAGAAAAATTAGGAAAAATGTCCTAATGAATTTTAAGTGATCAAGGGAGACTCCCACTAATTTTGAATCATTTTTGGTATTTTTAAAAATTTTGATTATTTTTATTTATTTTAATTCAAAATATATTTTAAAAATGAAATATTTTCACAAAAATGTTTTTATTTTTATAAAATGCCCCTAATCACAAGGAACTCAGAAAAATAATTTTTATAATTTTCCTAAGTGTATTTAATTTAATATAATTATTTTTATACAAAAAGCAAGGTTTCCTTGAAAAATCCATTTTAGTGCCTAGACTAAATCAAATTATTTTGATATTTTACAGTGGGTAGAGATGATTTTTATGGACAATGTGGAGTTAATTTTGTTAATTTTTTATATTTATTTACTTTACACAAATTAATACAAAGTATTTACATTTAACTAAGTATAAAATTCAAAAAATGATTTAAAGCATCAAAATTTTTTTTCTAGATTTCTCTGACCACAGGAATTGTTCTCATAAATTTTTAAGTGATATTTTAATTTATATAATTAAAACAAGCCAAAATGGTCACCTTAGCTTAAAAATTATGGTTAGAAGCATAGAAATGCCCTTTGACATTGGAAAAATTAGAAGACATGGCCTCTGTCATGAGGAACAAACTCTCAAAATTTCAAGCCATGGTGAAATGTTTTAATCTATGGAGAATTAAAATACCTCTGAGGGTATTTAAATAATTAAAAATCAGTGAGTAAAAAAATAATTTTAATTTTTAGTCCACATTATTCTTCTCTATTCACTGATGAAGCGGGTATTTTAATTTTATTTTTATAATTTTTTTATAGAAAGATATGGATTTTTGAGGTTTAGGCATTTAAAATAATTCAAAAATCCCTATTTTTCTACGTATCCATGCGGGGCCAACTCATCCTCGTCAGCTTCGAAGGCTCCACGCGACGCTCCGCCATTTGAAGCCGCTAGCCACGTAGCCTCCACTTGGATCGCACTTTATGCACCATGGATATATTCGGTTTGATCTCCTCTGTCAATTGGATGCACGCGCAATCGTACGACTCTCCGTTATCATCCCAAAGTGACCTAACCTGTGAGCCGTTCACACTAAAACCTTAAGATCTTGGCCTAGACTCAAATAAATTGCATGGGGCTTGTTCTTGAACCTTTATCTATTCAAAATGAACACATTTATATGGTTTATACGGTATGAAATATAGAAAATATGTATCGAGGGTCGAAACAAGCTCGGTTTAGGGTTGAAGTTCAATACCTTTGTCTGAGAGGGGACGCCTCAATCAAATTGTTGTGGTAGCTTTGATTGGTCCCAACGAATATCCGGATGAAGTCTCAAGCCTTGGTGAATGGTCTCGGTATGAATTTGATCAAGCTCAATTTCAGGTGTTAGTATAGAGCTAGGTTAGAGGCTATTTCAGAGGGGTTTTTTTTGGGGAATCAACTTCTTTCACTGTGGGGTTGGTGTGTGCACAATTAATTAGAGTTTGGTTTGCTGTGCATATGTGGGGAGCTCTGTCCTAGTTTTAACATAAATTTGAGTTCAAAATTGAGCTTCCAGAATGAGGATTAGTGGGGGAAAATGGTGGGCTTAAACTGAGGAGGTCTTAAGGAGTCTCTGAGAGCAATTTGACAGAGTTTCCTTAAGCAAATTTCAGCTCATTTTTCTTAGCCATGGAGGTGAAGTTTAAATAAAAATGGCCTAGGGTGGCTGTCATGGCCAATTGAGGGGTGCAAAATTGTGCTTAGGTGGAGGTTTTTGAAGTGCTAAAACTAATTTAAATCGGCTAGCTCAGATGGGTGATTTTGGGATTGAATTTTTTCCTGGGGCTCTTAGTTTTGGTGTTTTCCAGCAACTAGGCCGGCCGACAGGGCCAGGGGAGGTGACCAGGAGGTTAGGTGAGCCAGTGGGAGGGTTAATTATAATTAATCTTCAATGGCAAGTGATGATGGGGAAGATTTTTAGTTAAGGCCCATAAATGGGCATAAATACCTTAATTTAGGGATCCAATGGTCCATAGCTCACCATGGCTGGTCTAAGGGGGTTAAGCCTGGTCAATAGAGTGTACTTCTTGGTTGTGGTGTCATCAATTTGGTGGCTTAGGCATGACTAATTCAATTTTGGTGCATGGGTCCAATTTGGGTCCAAATGAGTAAAAGTTGGGTTTTGGTTGGGTGAGGTTCAAATTAACCATGACTTTGATCCCAATTGATTGATCAAGATTGTGTAGAAGATTGTTATGAAGATTTTTTTGTGAAGGATTGAAGTGATTTTGAGTTCAATCATAAGCTTAATTTGAAGGATTTTGGGATTTTGGTCACTCGGTATGTTGGGCTAGACTTGTGTCTAGATTGGGATAAGGTTGGGTGAGGTTCAAATTAATTATTGAAAATGGTCTATATGAATGTAATAAAGAGTTTTCAACATAATTTGGGTGCCAATTTTGGGGTTAAGGCATTCAATTTGGTGGAATTTGTGGACAACCAATTTAGGGCAAATTTGAGAATTTTTGGATTTGGGTTGAAATTAAGTGAAATTGAGGCTTCACCGTGGCCAATTGAAGGTCAAGTTTGGTGTGTAGGAGTGTTATGAATAGTATAATACTCAAATTGGGGCAAATTGAGTAGGCTATGAGGTTCAATTTGGTGGGACTAAGTCATATGGCTAACATTGGGGGTTTGACTTAGATCAAGATTGAGCTCAAATCTTGGGTCAATTAGGCTTGAATTTGGTTTATATTGGTAATATGAAGGGTGAATTTGAGTTTAGGATTGAAATTGAGGGAAATTGGGACCAAATTGATGGACATTTAAGGTTAATTTGAGGAAATTGGGCCTTTAAAAACAATTTGGGGATTTTGGCCAAAATGGTCAAATTGGCTAAATTGGGTTCAATTGGAGGGTGTAAATTGGTTTTGGAGGCATTTGAAGTGATTTTGAAGGTTTTGGAAAAGTTCGGGGTGCCAAGGGTATTTTTGTAATTTTGGCAATTTTGGGAGTATTTTGAAAAATTTGTAATTTTTTGGTGGTTTTGGGTAATTTAGGTATTTTGGAATGGTTTGAAATGATTTTTGAACAAACTTGTATATTTTTGGGTGAAATTCAGATTTTTGGCCAAATTTGAGATTTGGGGGTGTTTAGGTAATTTGGGTAGGTTTGGAGGTAAAATGTAAAATTGAATATTTTTTGTAGAATTGGGAAACCAACCACCATATGTGAGCTATGGATCAATGGAATCCCCATTTGGGTATTTTATGTACTGGTCTTAGCTAAACCCTAGCCTAGGGCTAGTGGGTCTAGGGGACCATCTACATGAGTCTCAAAAAAGATCAAGGGGTCAAAGTCAACAATTTGGGTTTAGGGTTTGTGAGTAATTAGGGGTGAAAGTGAGTGATGGTGAGTGCAAGTGAATGAACCAGCTCCAGAACAACACTTAGTGTCAACCCTAAAGTCAATCAGGCCTGTGGGGACTCATCTTGAGCTCCCTCATACTGACCCCACCTACTAAGTGCTAGAGGTTAGGGCCAATATATGAAACTTCAATTTAAGCAAAGAGGAGTTTAGAGTTTCTAATGGTGAGGGTTCCTTTTCTAGTTTTCTAGGAATAGTGAACAGGAAAATCCAATGGCTAAACCCTAGGCAACTAAAGAGGGAAAACTAAACGTGAACCAAAAGTGAGGTTAACAAACATCTGCACTAATCCTGCTTCAATTGTTCCAGTAAGATCAATGTTCTCCTTCATCCTCCAATCTAGGTGATTAAAAATGTAGTTAAGATTTCCTATTGCATTCATAATACTCTAAAGTTCTGTCGGCGCTATTTTTAGTTAGAGTTTCCCGTAAGAAGCTGTCGGTCACCAGAAACGAAATCCCGTCTCCCGCTTCGGAAGGACGTTTTAAGTTACATATATATTTAGTTTTAGAAAAATATGAAATCAAACTGACCCCATATTTTTCATAGTTTAAATGAAAGAGCGTTGTATCTAAAGTATGAAATCAAACTGACCCCATATTTTTCATAGTTTAAAATGAAAGAGCACTGTACCTGGGTATGAAATGAAACTGACCCCATATTTTTCATAGTTTAAATGAAAGAGCACTATACCTCAAACTGTATCTATCCCGAAGGATAAACACAAGACTTGAGGATGAGGCTCGATCAAATAAACTAAGGGATGTATCTATCCCGAAGGATAAACACAAGACTTGAGGATGAGGCTCGATCAAATAAACTAAGGAGTATATGACGTCCGTTTGGTCTGTGAACCCTTTATATTTGCCGACAAGTTCCCCTATTTAATATAAAGAATTAAATAGGATTTATATTAAGCTAGGTTCAAACATGCTTCTTATAAGAGCAAGCCCCTATAGTTAATTACAACTTTTAAATGACCAAAGTCACCTAAGAAGACTCTCGATAAAAATCAGGAAATATTATCTTCAAGGGATTTCAAAGGGTAGGACTTTTCAATGAGATTAGACGTAGAGGTGTGAAAGGGAATTGGTTCAAATTTGGAACATTTTATTGTAGAGTCCAAAGGAGGTAGAACGATGGGATGTCATGGATCCAGAGGAGAACCTCGGTGACTTCCCAAGTTATCCTAATGTTTGGCTTTAATTTGGAGAGGAACTATTTAAGTATTTCATCCCGCCAATTTTATTAGTTAGGGCTTACATTCGTTTGAAAAGATCACACAAATAGCCTGGAAGATGTGAGGATTTAGGTTGTAACAAATGACAACCTCATAATCCTAAGACGAGTTAGGGCTTATATTGTTTAGTAGGGCTATACAAAGGCCTAAAGATAATGTGAAGATTTACGTTGCATAAGAAAGCAACCTTGAAGTCCTATGGCTTTGTTGTTTGAGTCCAAGGAAGGAAGATTGGTTTAGCTGGGGAAGATAAGTTTTGCTGTTGAAGATGGCCGTGCTGCCCACCATGCTAGCTCCAAGCTCCTCACCGCGACGAGTTTGAATTTTCTAGTGTGTCAAGTTATAATGTTAAATCAGGTGGCCTAATGGTTGAAGTTCTTTAAATTTTATGGGGGCATGTTAAAGCTGATTAGAGAGACACCTGTTAGGATCCTACGGTTCCCTCGTTCCTGCACCACTATTTTCTATTGAATTTACTTAGTCCAAATGAACTTACTAAACTTAACTTAATGAGTTCCATAATTTCATTTAGACCATGGGAAGCCTCGTTAGCAACCATAGGTTACCTCCTCCGAGGGGTTCCTGATCATCCGATTGAGATTTCTTAATTTAGTTCAAGTTGTAGTTTTGTGTGATGTTTGTGATTAAATTTTGAGTTGTTTTATATTTTGAATTTTGTGGGGGTGAATTTTATCTTGGTTGATTTTAATTTTAGTTTTAGTTTTAGTTTTAGTTTTGTGGCTATCCTAATAGTTTTAGTTTTCCATGCAAATTTGTATAAGCACAAAAGTATAACATAAAAGTACAAGAAAGACAATGCTGAAAATCGTAAAAGCGTACCTGCCAAGTCTTCTCGTTCCACCACCCGAAACTTAAAATACATGTCAGGGCAATTTACATAGAGGCAAAGAGTAAGGTTTTGGTAGTTTTCCTAACCCTATGTCATATCTTGATGGGTCTTTAGGAGTTTAATTAAGGATGTTTATTTTAAGAAAGGCATATTAAGTTAGTAGATTTTCAAGATATCCAACAGATCTAGAGAAAGAAGCAGGTCCGTGCTACTCTCTCACTGTCTGGTGGAAAATCCCGAGTTCTTTTAAACTTATTGTGTTGCTTAATAACTCATCCTGTAAATTCCCTTAGTGCTAAATGAGCACTGATGTCTCAATTATCCTTAAAAATAGGGTAATTATCACTTGTGATTCAATTTAAGAAATATGTGGGTGAAGACCCTTAAAGAGGCAAGTTAGTGTTGTTGGAACACTTAGCCAAATTTTAACCCTAATTGGGCTTGTAATGTTTTAATTTTAAACGATATTTACTTTTCTAATCCTTATTTAAATGAAACTTGATTTAGCCTAAGTCACTACTAAGCTGTACTTTTCTAATCCTCATTTAAATGAAACTTGATTTAGCCTAAGTCACTATTAAGCCCTTAAAACTTTTTCTAATCCTCATTTAAATGAAACTTGATTTAGCCTAAGTCACTACTAAGCCCTTAAGACTTTTCTAATCCTCATTTAAATGAAACTTGATTTAGCCTAAGTCACTACTAAGCCCTTAAGACCCAGGCTAATTGGGCTTGTAGTGTTTGAAAGATGTTTTAATTTTCAATGATGTTTACTTTTCTAATCATAGTCCTAATTAGGCTTGTAGTGTTTGAAAGACGTCTTAGTTTTAATTGATATTTACTTTTCAAATCCTTGTTTAGCCTAAGTCACTACTAAGCCCTTAAGACCTAGGTGAGTGTCTTAGTTAGTTTTGAAAATATTGGGCTTGTAGTGTTTGAAAGATGTTCTAATTTTCAATTATTTACTTTTCTAATCCTCATTTAAATGAAACTTGATTTAGCCTAAGTCACTACTAAGCCCTTAGATCTTAGTGAGTGTCTTAATTAGTTTGAAAAGGCCTAAGTCACTACTAAGCCCTTAAGACCTAGGTGAGTGTCTTAATTAGTTTTGAAAAGATTAGGCTTTAGTTGATCATGATTCATGATTTGAATTTTTTTTGAACATCAAAATAGGGGTATTAAATTGATTAATTATTGACTTCAAAAGTCATACCCCTAAGTCTTTGGTTCATTTTATTTAAATAAACTTTCAAATCTTAATAATTTAGAAATTTATTAATTTATCTTTTTAATTAAGAAAATGAGGTTGGTTTCTACCAATTAACCCCTTGTGTTTCAAACATCAAATAAATTGATTATGATTAGAGATTACCCATTTCCCTCCTTAAATTAAGCCTAAATGTTAATTAAGGTTAGTTTTCCAAAATTACATATTTTCCCCTAAGGCTCTAACACTTCATAATTAGTCAAATTCAGTTCAGATTACTTTGAAATTTTTATCTTACCTCATTCATAGGTCAATTAAGACATCATAGGAGAAAATGTGATTTTTCAATATTGAATTTATTTATATAATTATTTTCTTGCAAAAATAGAATTTTCTAATGAAAAATTCCTAACTTGACCAAGGTGACTCCTAATCCATTAAAATGTTTTCTGGACTAGACTTAGACTAGGGAAGCCTTTGGACCAAATTTCATGATTTTTTGAATTTTATTTGAAATTTAAGAATTATTCTAAGTTCTAGAGCATTTATTAAATATAAAATATTTTAAATGGAGAAAATCAAGTTTTGTATTTTTGAAAGGTCTCCGTGAGGTCAAAAAACTAAGAGGAGAAGATTTTATATTTTTCTGAATTTTATTTGATTTATCAGAATTATTTTACTCAAAACTCATTTTTAGCTATTAAAAATCATTTTTAAGCTTTAAAATTCAAGATCTTTATTTATAAAATCAGAAAAAATATTCTAATTATTCCTAAGTGATTAGAAAGCAATTTGGAATATTTCCATGAGTTTTATTATTTTTGTGATTTTTAGGGATTTTTATTTATTTAAATATTAAAAATAAGCTAAAATCAAGTTCTTATTTTAAATATCATTTTATTTATAGAAAATCCCCTTGATCACAAAGACCTCAAAAAATAAGTTTTTATAAATTTTTGAGTTATATTTTGATTTTTAAAAATCATTTAAATGCCGAAAATGATATTTATCTTTAAAAATCAACTTAAGTTATCAAATGTACTAAAAATATTTTGAAATTTTTATGATGAGTCCTCTGGATCATAAATAATAGTGGAGATAAAAAATCAAGTCATTTAAATGTTCATATCTTTCAAAATTAATTTTCTTAATGATTTAATGTTCATGAAAATTAAGTATATTTTAAATGACCTGACCCAGAAATTATTTCCAAAAACTTCTCCGTTCATGGTTGACCTTCCAAAATTTTCATGGAATTTTATCATCAACATGCTAATTTCCATGATTATTTTAAGGAAATAATGTGAAAAAACTTGAAAAATATGGATCTTTGTCTAGGAATCTCCTCTGACTTTGGAAAAATCAGAGGATGTTCCCCTTGATAAAGGCTAGAACATGCCAAAAATTCAAGCTATAGTGATAAGGCTAAATGNCAAAATTTAATTCACATTGTTCTCCTCTGTTCACTGAGCAAGAGGTATTTTTATTTTATTTTTGTGATTTTTTACACCAAGATATGAATTTTTGAAGTTAGGGGTATTTAATAAATAGGAAAAATCCCTATTTATCTATTTAAACAGCGCGTGCTGACTAGATCCTAGGCAGCTCCGAAGGCACCATTGACCTCTTTTTTGGTTGATGTTTAGTTTTTCCGCTTTAGTAGCCTAGGGTCTAGCCATAGGACTTTTCCTGTTGACTATTCCTAGAAAACTAGACATGGAACCCTCACCATTAGAAATTCCACCCTCTTCTTTACTCAACTTGAAGTTTCACATGTTGGTCTCAACCTCTAAATACTTAGTAGGTGGGGTCACTGTGGGGGAAACTGAAGATGAGTCACCCTTAGGATTGCTGGGCGTTAGGGTTGACCTTGTGTGTTGGTCTGGAGCTAAGGCACTCATCTACACTCATCTACACTCACTACACTCATCTACACTCACAATCACTCACAACCCTGAACTCAAATTTCTAGCCTAGATCCCTTGATCTTTTGGGATACTCATGTAGATGGTCCCCTAAACCTACTAGCTCTAGGGCTATGGTTTAGCTAAGACCACTATGTAGAGGACCCAAAATGGGGTTTCCATTGGTCCATGGCTTACTGGTGATTGTTGGTACCTCAACTCTACCAAAATACCCATCTTGGCCTTTTACCCCTAAAACACCCCCTAATTACCAAAATACCCTCTTTGACCTAAAATTCCAAAAATTCTCAGAAAATCTCAATAAATCCCAAATATTCCCAATTTCATTTCTCTCAACTACTACATGAGCCAATGTGGCCAATTTAACCATCTTTAACCAAAATCCCCAAATTGCTTTTTAAAGATCCAAATTTCCCCAAATCCAACTCAAATGTCCATCAATTTGATCTCAATTGACCCAAATTTCAATCCTAAACTCAAATTCACTTTTTATATGATTAAATTAAACCAAATACAAGCTCAATCGGTCCATTATTTGAGCCAAATTTTGATTTTGGTCAAAACCCAGATTTTCACCCATATGACCTAATCTCACCAAATTGAACCCATAGCCTAGTTAATTGGCCTCAATTAATGTTGTAAAATCTTTATCTCTCACCAAATTGAACCCATAGCCTAGTCAATTGGCCTCAATTAATGTTTCAAAATCTTTATGACCACCAAATTGAACCCATAGCCTAGTCAATTGGCCTCAATTAATGTTGCAAAATCTTTATGACGTTCCTATACATCAAAATAAACCACCAATTGGCATTGGTAAAGCCTCAAATTCTTTTTATTTTGGCTTAAATCCAAAATTCCCAAATTTAGCTAAGTCCCCAAATTTCACCCAATTGATTGCCTTAACCTCCAAATTGGCATCCAATTCATGTTGGAAACTCTTCATGAGGTCCCTATTGACCATTTATAACAATAAATTTGGACTTAGCCTAAGGCTAACCCAAGCTAGACCCAAGCCTAGCCCAATATGATCAAATTGATTAAAGTTCAAAATTCCCTCAAAATGACCCTTCAATTGAGTTCAAAACTACTTCCATCCTTCACAAAAGTTGTTCCTTATGATCATCTACACCAAATAAAACAAATAATTAGGCCAATTGACATGGCTAGCTTAGCCAAAACTCAAGCTTTGGACATTTACACTCACTTGGACCCTTTCACCAAAAATTGACTTAACCATGTCTAAGCCACCAAAGTAATGATTTCACAGCCACAAAAACCTTCCTAAAGACCAGGCTAAACCCTCCTAAAATCATCATGATAAGCTATGGACCAATGGATCCCCAAATTAAGGGATTTTACCTATTTTTGGTCCTAACTTGAAATATCTCCAACATCATCACTTACCCTTGGGAGATAATCTTCATTAGCAACCCCATGACCTCCCTGAGCCAAGAAGTGACCAATGTCTGGCCGGCCAGCCACCTTGGTGGCTAGAAAATGGCTAAAACCATGGCCAAGACAAGTGATTTTCACCCAATTCAAACCCAAAGGCCAAATCAACGCAGCTGCTCATTGGAGCTTCTCTGCCCTCCACATAAGCAACCAAATGCACCCCTCAATTGGCCCTAGTAGCCAGCCTAGGCCATTTTATTTAAACTCCCCCTCCATGGAAAAAGAAAGGGAGCTTAAAATTCTTTGGGGAGACTCTGTAAAACTTCTTCAAGAGCTTCCTGGAGACCTCTTGAGCTTAACTAAACCTTCCTTAGCCACTCAAATCCATTGCTTGAGTT
>JXCR01147467.1:51216-62752 GCA_002079205.1 Phalaenopsis hybrid cultivar | reverse complement strand
TTTGAGAAACTTGAAATTGCTAAAATATTTAAAAACATCTTTATTTACCAAATTTTATGGAATATTTGAGAATTTATAGGACTGAAATCGAAATGGCAAAAATTTTTAAACTGGCGCCTGAGGTGCCACTTTCCAGAGAACTAACGCCTGAAGACCTAAAATCGGTGACTAAGGCACCGCAACGATGAAAATGACTTAAAGCATTTCAAAATGCAATTTTTGGNTATCCACATTACTTATTATTGTATCCTCATAATTAAATGATACGCTAGAACAACAATTGTTGGAAACTTTAATAAGATATAAGAAAGCCTTTAGATTGACATTAGCTGATATTAAAGTATTTAGTCCTTCAATTTGTATGCATAGAATTTTATTGGAAGATCAGCATGAACCAAGAGTTGATCCTCAAACGAGATTGAATACTATGATGAAAGAGTTGTCAAAAAAGATATTTTAAAATGATTTTATGCTGAAATAATATATCATATTGCAGACAGTGCTTGGGTAAGTCCAATACACTATGTTCCAAAGAAAAGAGGTGTGAGACTGTTGTGACAAATGAGAATAATTAATTAATACCGATAAGCCAAGTCACTGGATGGCAGATCTACATAGATTATAAAAAATTAAATTCTTCAACAAAAAAGGATCACTTTCCTTTACCCTTTTTGGACCAGATGTTGGATAGACTAGCTGGGCACGGATGTTTTTATTTTCTAGATAGATATACTGGTTATCATCAATTATCTATTGCTCCAAAGGATCAAGAGAAAACAACATTTACCAGTCCTTATGGAACTTATTTTTTTCGGCAAATGTCCTTTGGATTATGTAATGCACCTGCAACATTTCAATGATGTATGATGTCAATTTTCAATGATTTAATTGAAAAAGGGATTGAAGTCTTTATGGATGATTTTTCTGTATTTAGAGCTTTATTTGAAATATGTTTAAATCATTTAGAAAAAGTTTTTGAACGATGTGAAAAGATGAATCTCATATTAAACTGAAAAAAAAGGTCAATTTATGGTTGTAGGAGGAACTGTACTTGAGCATAAAATTTCTAAAAATTGCATGGAAGTAGATCCTACGAAAATACAGTTTATATCTAACCTACCTCCACCTACTACTATAAGAGGAGTTAGGAGTTTTTTAGGATATACTGGATTTTACAGGTGATATATTAAAATTTTTTTAAAAATTACTAAGTCTTTATGCCAACTTCTGAAAAAAGATACAAAATTTGATTTTAACCAAGAATTCCTTAAAGCCTTTGAAACTTTAAAGGAAAAATTGATCACTGCTCCTATAATTGTTTCATCTGATTGGGAGAAACTTTTTGAATTAATGTGTGATGCAATTGATTATCCAATTGGAGCTGTTTTAGGGCAGAAATATGATAAAATTTTTGAAGTCATATATTATGCTAGTAAGACTCTTAATGATGCTTAAACTAATTACATCACTACTAAAAGAGAGTTATTAGCCATTATTTATGTTTTTGATAAGTTTAGGTCATATCTAATTGGAGCTAAATGTGTTTTACATACTAACCACTCTACTATTAATTATCTAATGAAAAAGAAGGATGTGAAACTAAAATTAATTAGATGAGTACTTCTGATGCAAGAGTTTAATTTTATAGTAGTCGACAGGAAAAGGACAGATAATCAAACTGTTGATCATATGTCTAGGTTGGAACAGGAAAAAACACTTGATTTGGAAAAATAAATTAATGAAAATTTTTCTAATGAACAACTTTATGTTGTAAAAGGATGAGAAATACCATGGTATGCTAATATTGTGAATTATATTGTTAGTGGTATTTTACCATATGGACTGACAAAACAACAGGAAAAGAAATTCATTCATGATGCAAAATCTTATTTTTGGGATAACCCATATTTGTACAAATAATGCAAAGATTTAGTAATGAGATGATGTGTGCCTTATAAAGAAATTCAGTAAATTATCCAAAAATGTCATGATTCTGAATTTAGATGTCATTTTGGGAATGATAGAACTGTTCATAAAATTTTNATATATATATATATATATATATATATAAACAAGTGATCGGTGTCAGAGAGTAGGTGATATTCCAAAAACATTTGGAAATGTGTATATATTGATTGTTGTGGATTATGTGTCAAAATGGATTAATCAATCACTTTACCTCGATGTGATGCTCAGAGTATTTCAAAATATTTAATCAAAAATATTTTCACAAGATATAGAATGCTGAGAATAATCATTACCAATTGAGGATCTCATTTTAAGAATGCAACAATTGCAAGGTTGGTGGAAAAATATAATAACATGCATAAAATTACAACTGCTTATCATCCCCAGACTTGTGATTTAGTTGAAGTATCTAATCATGAAACCAAAAGAATTTGGAAAAAACTGTGAATCTTAAAAAAATGGATTGGTTAGCTAAATTAGATACTTCATTTTAGACTTATAGGACAGCTTATAAGAAACCTATAGGAAAGCCCCCGTATAAATTAATTTTTGGGAAGACTTTTTACTTACCAGTAGAATTGGTGCATAACATTTATTGTGCTATTAAGGGGTTCAATTTCAATTTAACAGATACTGGTGAGAAAAGATAATTACAATTGAATGAGTTTAAGGAAATTATGAATGAATCTTATGATAATGTTAGGATTTATAAGAAAAGAATGAAAGAATGGCATAATCGGAAGATAATAAAAAAAGAATTTGACCCTGGACAGGAAGTTTTATTGTGCAATAAAAGATTGAAATTCTTTCCTAAAAAGCTGAAATCTAGGTGAAAATGGACATTTAAAATTGTAAAAGTCTATCTCTGTGGAGCTATTAATATTTAAGATCTAAAAACTGGAATGATATTTAAAGTGAATGGGCACAAATTGAAATCATGTTTTGATGGTCAAAGACCAATTTTTAAAGAGACTGTAATGTTGGGTCATCCAGAATAAAGACTAAGAATGTCGAGCTGACGACATTAAACCAAGTGTTTTGTGCGATGCAACCCATNATTCCATGTATTTGAGAAACTTGAAATTGCTAAAATATTTAAAAACATCTTTATTTACCAAATTTTATGGAAGATTTGAGAATTTACTGGACTGAAATTGAAATGGAAAAAATTTTGAAACTGGCGCCTGAGGTGCCACTTTCCAGAGAACTAACGCTTGAAGACCTAAAATCGGTGCCTAAGGCACCACAATGATGAAAATGACTTAAAACATTTCAAAATGCAATTTTTGGCGGTTTTTGGCATTTCTTCTCCTTATAACTCCCAAAAATCGATTCCAAAGTCTATTTTAGGGGGGGAACGAGGGGAGAGTCACTACTTTTCAAATCCTATGACTTCCCACTCTAAAAATTCCACGAGATTTAGAATTTTCAACCGGAGGAAGTTCATCAGTTTTGATGTGTAGAAGTTATATGATTGCTTTCTTATGAAGAAGAGGCTAACCAAGAAAAGGGGATTTGTGAATTGAGGATTCAACACACCGAATACTCCTGTGGAAGAGATAGTTACGTAGAGAAGTTGAGAAGTGCTTTGCTACACCACTGTCGTCATAGTTGTCCCTGTGGTGAAAGAGTTTTATGCAAATTTTCATGAAATCAACCTAGGAATTGTCTATGTGTAAGGAAGGTTTGTACAATTCACTCCTTCAAGAATAAATGATATGTTTATGATTGAAAGTGTTTCTATTTGCCACTATAAAAATTTTGCCCCTACAAGAGATAATATGGACGAACTCTATCGATATCTTATAGATGAAGATGCAAATTGGGAGGTCAGAGATGATGGAAATGTAATTTTTTCTTCATCATTGTTGAATCTTGCATCTAAGGCATGACATTTCTTTATTTCATTGAAATTACTCCTCAATATGAAAAATTGTAAAGTGACTAAGGAGAGTGATATTCTGATTATGTATTCAAACTAGAAAACCTGTTGATAATGGTGTAATAATTGCGAAATCGGTTTTGGGTTTGATCGTCAATGGATCTACTACTAGACTGGGACATCCATCCACTATTTTCCTACTGTGCAGTCAATCACAAGTGCCTTATGAAAGTTGGGAGAAAGTACTTCTTCCTCGGAAGCCTATGGATCTAGAAGTTTATTATAACTGCATCGTAATGAGAGATGTGAATGATATAAATCTACTGATGGATCAAGCATCCCAGGATTCATCACCTATTCAGTCTTACTTCAGTTCGAACACACTTTTGAAAAGGATCAAGAAGATAGAGAAAGAGGTACAGAACCTTATGCATGCAATTAGGAATATTTCTAAAATGTTGGATCGTCTGGATTGGTGGCTGAAGGAACATTTTGAACATATGAGACGTATTGAAGATGTTTTGGTACGTATGTTTAAGAAACATGCTTAGATTGAGGAAGATTCAACAAATGAATTTTCTTATCATACTTTCTACACTTTGTACGTGCACTGCCAATCCATGGGAGATATCCAGGATGAGGAGAGCTTAGAAGATGTTTGAACTTAAATTATGCACGAAATGCTTATTTAGTACTGCTTGTTTTTGTTATTGTGTTATGTTGGATTGCATTTACTTTTATTGTTGAACTCTATTTGTGTGTGGTGTTAAGTATTTTGATGTTTAGATTTCAGTGTTAGGGTGTTTGGTTTGCTTTGGACACTGAATTAGATTGTGTTGACTTGAAAATTATTAGTTTATAATAGCGCGGATTTTATATATAAAAGTGAGTTTTTTGTTGTTTGTGAAAATTTTATGTTAGAAAATTGTTTAATTATGAGTATGAGTGTTTATTTAAGTTAATTAGAAGTTGACGTAAAGTGGTACGCAACAGATTTCCTTAGAAAATGAAATCTAGAAAAATTAGGGGTTGGCGGCTGAGGCGCCAGATTGACGGTTGAGGCTCCAGATTCCCAAAAATGCCCATCTGACTTAAAAACTATGAAATCACCCAGTAAAACATCATTTTTACTGCTTGGGTCATCTCCTACCTTTAAACCGTGATGGAATTGAGAAAATTGATCCATGAACCGGCATTTGCTAACTCTGGTGACAAGATCGAAAGGTTCCAGAAATTGGGAGAGGCTTTGCTACTTCACTATAGTAGCTATTTTGCATATAATCTGGGAGTTATATGTCAACATGCGATTCACTACAGATAATCGCATCCTTGTGAGAGGTAAGCAAGTTGAGTTTTCAAGAGAAAGGATCAATGCATTTTATGGACTGAGGAATGTGTTTCATTGTGAATATGATGCATTCGTGATGATTGATTCATCACTGGATAATGTAATTGCCTTTCTGACTGATGGAAGAGGATATTGGAAAATTAAAATTAATAAGAAAGTTAATTTCTCCGCTTAAATGATGACTTTTCAGTCAAAGGTATGACATTACTTCATCTCTGCTAAATTACTGCCAACAAATTATCTGATTGAAGTAACGATGGATAGAGTTGTGCTAAACTTCTGCAATCAGAAAATGAAGGCAGTAGATGTTGGTGCTCTTATAGTTCATCATGCTTGGAGTATAGCCAGTAGTGCTATAACTAGTAGTTTGGGATATTTTGCCCTGATCTTCACTTTATGTGAACAATCAGGAATAGAGTCCCATATAAATGAAGAAAAGCTGCAACCACATAATCCTATTGGGAGGCATGTGTTTCAAAGATTTGAATCATTTGTTGAGTCTAGGAGTGAAAATAGAGTTAGACCCTCAACATCTATTGCATGGCTATCTACTTCTCGCTCTGCTTCACTTGAGAATATTATGGAGCAGCTTATGATTCAGTAAATGGATATTGTAAATATGTAAAATATGATTGGAGGAATTGAAGCGGGAAATGCTTATAATGATGAATATAAGCAAAGGAGAGCTCAACATGATATAGCTTATGAGGAGGCTATGGTCAAATTTCTTAGGGGTGATTACAATGTTGAATTTCCAACTTACCTGAGCTTCACTCCTTATATTCCAGACAATGATGAAGAAGAAGAAGAAGAAGATGACGATGATGATGATGAGAAAGGGGATGAAGATTGATATTTTAGGAGTTTAGTTTGTTACTTTATTTTTTTGGTATTTTGATTGTTTGTAGTTTGTTTTATTTGAAATTGTTGTAGTAAGAATTTTCATTTTAATATTATTCTGTAGACCTAATTGTAATAGAATCTGTAGATTTTTACTTTTTTTACATTTTTAGTATTTTTAGTTTATGTTTATGTTTTTAATTCTTAGTAAATCCTTTAAAATATATTATGTTTCATTTAATGTTTTAAACCTGTATTTTTAAAGTTAGTATCTGCAGTATACGAAAGCCCAGTTTTATACTCAGAAATCTTCTACAGGTTAATTTTTATTTTCATACATTTACTGTTTTCTTTCACCTACAAAATTTTGTACTAAAAATTTTTAATTACTTAAAAATAAGTTTGGGGGAAAGAAAATTTTCTTTTAAAAAGAAGTAAACTAAATTTTATTTGTCCTCAATTAACTATATTTTTAAAATTAATTTAACATGACATGGGATATTAAGATTTAACTTTAAATGACTATACTTATGTTTGTAAATATTATGGTAAATTTAGGTAAAACTTTTTAATAAGGAAGGTCAATTCTAAAGTTAAAGATATTTTGTATGAAAAGATAAGACTATGTTTTTCTATTTAAAGTAAAGAAAATAATATTTTTGAAATATTAAGAATTTTAGAGTTTCATGTAAGAAGAAAAGAATGAGACTTTATAAAAAATCATAAAACTAATATGAATTTATAAAATGAATAAAGGTAAAGAGTTTTAACTTTAAGAAGAGGACAGTGAAGTTCAAAATTATTAAAGGCTATCCAGATACAGTAATCCTCACTTGAGAAAGAAAAAAAATGTGTGAGGAGAAGCTTGAGGAGACGCCTAATCAAAAATTGGCTTCACTTGAATCAACATAAGGAAAAGGCTTTATTACATTTTCTAAACTTGTATTTAAGTATTAGCACCTTTAATAGTAAAGTTTTCATGAAATTCTTTTTCATATGAATATTCTAAGTATCCTTAATATGATAAATTACAATTCTTCTTAAAATGAATAAGATTCAGAAATCTTAGATTTGATTACTAAGTACTGTTAGACTTAGAGTTTAAATCTAATTTATTAAAAGGTTTTCTTAAATTTTACTGTTTTATTTATGAAACTAAAGTATAGAAGCTTATAAGTTAATCTCTATCCTAATTCATATATTTTTATGTAGTAAAACTGTCACTTAAGGACAAGTAACATTAAAGTTTGGGGGATTTTGATACACCAAAATAATGTGTTATTTTAAGTATACATTTAATGCTTATTTTTAGTGATATTGCACTTTAAAAAAGGGTATTTTCATGTTTTTATTGCAGATATATCAATTTTAGGCATTTAGAGAAAAATTAGCAAAAAAGATGAAATTTGGAGCCAAAATAATGAATTTCGTGATTCTGACGCCTAAAGCGCCACTTTACAGAGAACTGGCACCTCAACCACTAGAATTGGCACATGAAGCGCCATTTTACAAAGAGCTGGTGCTTGAAGTGCCAGATTTTGTGCCTAAAGCGCCAAAACCCAGAACAGCGTTGTCCTAAGCAAGTTGGCGCCTAAAGCTCCAGAACCAGCGCATGAGGCGGCAGCGACGACTTTTTTGCAAATTAAGTCAGTTCATGAAAAATTTTGCGGTGTGAGGGATTTTCAAAGAAGTTTCTTTTATGAAGGTTCAGTACAAACCTACTTGTTATATNCCAAAACCCAGAACAGCGTTGTCCTAAGCAAGTTGGCGCCTAAAGCTCCAGAACCAGCGCATGAGGCGGCAGAGACGACTTTTTTGCAAATTAAGGCGGTTCATGACAAATTTTGCGGTGTGAGGGATTTTTAAAGAAGTTTCTTTTATGAAGGTTCAGTACAAACCTACTTGTTCTATTGCCTAATTGAGTGATTCAATGCATCTAGACACTTTGGAAGGTTCTTTTATGAAGGGATATGTCTCTTGGATCAATAGACATATCTTTTGGAATTCAAACGGGTTGACTTTTGGATAGAAATTTGGAATGAAATTTGAATTCTTTTTGGACGGAGGCATCTTCTAATAAAAGAGAAGTAAGTCCAAGGCATCCAAGAGAGACGTGCGAGGGATTTTTGAAGAAGGCAAAAGAGATAGGCGTGGAGGGATTTTCGAAGAAGGCAAGAGAGAGAGAGAGAGAGAGAAAGTCAAGGGCTTGGAGATCGTGTGGCGTGTTTGGGGCAAAAAAGTTAAAGATAGAGAGAGAGAAAGTCAAGGGCTTGGAGATTTTCTTCAATCATGAAAGGCAAGAGGAAGAGATAGAGAGAGAAAGTCAAGGGCTTGGAGATTTTCTTCTAGGGTTAGAAGGTGAGATATTTCTTCTTCATTACACTTCTAAGAGAGAATTGAGAGTGCTTGTAAAGAGGGAAAGTGCTTAAGAGAACTTCTAGGGATTTGCTTGGGAAGGAATGTGAGATAAGTTGTGTCTTTTAAATCCATATTTTTGTAAACTTGTTTTTATATATGAAATCCATATTGTTTTGTTTCCTTCTCATGAATTCTGAGTAGTATTCTTTATCCTTCTCCCTACTTTGAGATATGGTTTTGTGAAGAATTGATTTTGTTTTATACGGTGTTAAATGTCAATAATTTGTGATGATTCAAACTTTGATTTTCATTTACTTTTTGATTTGGCCAATTGAAATGTTAAAATATGTTGAAAAACATATGTTCCAAAAGGGCTATGATTTCTACAACATGGTGAGAGTCACATTTGATTCCAAGGGAGAGGATGTCATCCATGGGGTTGAGTGCAAATAAATAGGAAAATATACTTTGTGGGATGCAAAATTAGAGATTTTAAGGTGATAGATTAAAATCTCCAATTTGGTCCAGTTGATTGGAAACTAATGCGAGATTGTTAGCCCTCGGGAGAGAGAGTAGTAANTATGAAGGGATATGTCTCTTGGATCAATAGACATATCTTTTGGAATTCAAACGGGTTGACTTTTGGATAGAATTTTGGAGTGAATTTTGAATTCTTTTTGGATGGAGGCATCTTATAATAAAAGAGAAGTCCAAGGCATCAAAGAGAGACGTGCGAGGGATTTTTGAAGAAGGCAAAAGAGAGAGGCGTGGAGGGATTTTTTAAGAAGGCAAGAGAGAGAGAGAGAGAAAGTCAAGGGCTTGGAGATCGTGTGGCGTGTTTGGGGCAAAAAAGTTAAAGATAGAGAGAGAGAAAGTCAAGGGCTTGGAGATTTTCTTCAATCATGAAAGGCAAGAGGAAGAGATAGAGAGAGAAAGTCAAGGGCTTGGAGATTTTCTTCTAGGGTTAGAAGGTGAGATATTTCTTCTTCATTACACTTCTAAGAGAGAATTGAGAGTGCTTGTAAAGAGGGAAAGTGCTTAAGAGAACTTCTAGGGATTTGCTTGGGAAGGAATGTGAGATAAGTTGTGTCTTTCATTTCTTTATTTTTGTAAACTTATTTTTATATATGAAATCCATATTTTTTTGTTTCCTTCTCATGAATTCTGAGTAGTATTTTTTATCCTTCTCCCTACTTTGAGATATGGTTTTGTGAAGAATTGATTTTATTTTATACGGTGTTAAATGTCAATAATTTGTGATGATTCAAACTTTGATCTTTATTTACTTTTTTATTTGGCCAATTGAAATGTTAAAATATATTGAAAAACATATGTTCCAAAAGGGCTATGATTTCTACAACATGGTGAGAGTCACATTTGATTCCATGGGAGAGGATGTCATCCATGGGGTTGAGCGCAAATAAATAGGAAAATATACTTTGTTGGATGCAGAATTAGAGATTTTAAGGTGATAGATTAAAATCTTCAATTTGGTCCAGTTGATTGGAAACTAATGCGAGATTGTTAGCCCTCGGGAGAGAGAGTAGTGGGAGCTCTGGAGTGGCAGCCGATATCCTCCCAGCCTAACCACAAAATTAGGGACCAAACTCTAGATTAATCAAGGTTCTTTATACACTTGGAAGAGGGTAAAGAATAGGATTGCTCCTATTTGACACAAAACAATTTTTATATATATTCAAATGATTTTAATTTTCACAATCCATATACTCATTGTAAAGGGGAAGGATGCTTTCTTAAATTTGAACTCTTCGTCACAAAAATTTTGTTTAGTTTTTATAAGCCTACTTTTAAAATTTTATCAATTAGCTTAATTAGTTTAGTTCTTTTAACTACATTTTATTTAGCATTCACTCAATTACTTTAAATTCAAATTTCGTACTTCAGTTTTATAGTTTAAATTATGNATACTCATTGTAAAGGGGAAGGATGCTTTCTTAAATTTGAACTCTTCGTCACAAAAATTTTGTTTAGTTTTTGTAAGCCTACTTTTAAAAGTTTATCAATTAGCTTAATTAGTCTAGTTCTTTTAACTACATTTTATTTAGCATTCACTCAATTACTTTAAATTTAAATTTCGTACTTTGGTTTTATAGTTTAAATTATATTTTACATTATAATTATAAGAATTTATCTATAAGCATTTCCAACTTCCATGTGATATCAATATCTAGGACTCCATTAAAGCCTTTTATTACTTGAGCAATGCTNAAATATTTAAATATGAATGCTTTGAATGCTATGTATGCAAATCTCTATCTCTCTCTCTACACACATACACACTGACATCAATAATTTATAATTAACTTTAGTCCAACACGATCTCTTTTTTTGGTCCTATCGAGCCTCCCTTACACACCCATCTTTTTCCTAATAAAAAGATTTACAAGAATATCATATAACTTTCATGAATTTGCATATCTAATACCTAAACATTAATTTACTTACANCAAATCTCTATCTCTCTCTCTACACACATACACACAGACATCAATAATTTATAGTTAACTTTAGTCCAACACGATCTCTTTTTTTGGTCCTAACGAGCCTCCCTTACACACCCATCTTTTTCTTAATAAAAAGATTTACAAGAATATCATATAATTTTCATGAATTTGCATATCTAATACCTAAACATTAATTTACTTACATTTTTTTTCCATTTGATTTGTGTTTAAATAATTTTTTCTAATGTTAATAATAATGATATTTTTATGTGACATAAAATTTGAGTTGTAGAAATATAAAAGATAAAATTTAAGTGTTAGATATACTATGATGCAATAAGACTTCTAGTAATTAAGTTATGCAATGTTTGATAAGTGACAGATAAAGATGCACATATGGCGGACATGTATCCNAGATAAAATTTAAGTGTTAGATATACTATGATGCAATAAGACTTCTAGTAATTAAGTTATGCAATGTTTGATGAGTGACAGATAAAGATGCACATATGGCGGACATGTATCGTAATAAACATAATAAAAATAAAAAAGACGAGTAGAGCCAGCATTTCTTTTCAAGGGGACCAATTTATTATGTGTTGTTAATAATTTGAGTGTTATGCAAGTAAATATAAAAGTTAAGGTGTTGGATATGTAAATACATAAGAATTATGT
>JXCR01147463.1:646290-662913 GCA_002079205.1 Phalaenopsis hybrid cultivar | reverse complement strand
GCTTGCCCTTATAGGAAGCTTTTCCCAAACCCAGCATAATATAAACCCTATTTAATTCCTTATAACTAATAGGGGAATTTGTCGGCCAATACATTGGTTTCGCAGACCAACAGATGTCATAACTTTCTTTAATTTATTTGATTGAGCCTCACCCTCACATCTTGTGTTCATCCTTCGGGATAGATACAGGATTTGAGGGAAAACGCTCTTTCATCTAAACTATGAAAATTATGGGGTCAGTTTGACTTCATCCTTTTCAAAATTAAAANTTATAACTAATAGGGGAATTTGTCGGCCAATACATTGGTTTCGCAGACCAACAGATGTCATAACTTTCTTTAATTTATTTGATTGAGCCTCACCCTCACATCTTGTGTTCATCCTTCGGGATAGATACAGGATTTGAGGGAAAACGCTCTTTCATCTAAACTATGAAAATTATGGGGTCAGTTTGACTTCATCCTTTTCAAAATTAAAATTTTAAAAATGTCCTTCCGAAGCGGGCAATGGGATTTCAATTTCGATGACCGACAGCTTCTTACGGGCAAACCCCACCCCAAAAATAGTGCCGACAATGGGGAAACTGCAACAGCTAAACTTAGAAGGATTCCTAGCCAAACAAGCTAACTAATTAGCTGGAGAGTTACCCTCCATGTAAATAAAAGACAAATTAAAAATGAAACTGAATCTTTTGATATAATCATGAATACTATTCATATTGGCAAGTAAATCTCATCGAAGCGTAGTGGTATTGTAAAACTCGTCAATAAGCATTTGAGAATCTATCTCAAAAATATTTTTTTGTAAATTTAAGCCTAGACCCAACCTGCATTTCTAAGAGTAAAGCCCAACTTTTGGCCAATAAAGGAGAGGCAGGACAAATCGGAGAGGCAAATTAGCACAAAAACTGTCCAAAATTATTCTATAACATCCCACCCGCACCTATCATGTTGGAGATCCAACAGCCATCTAAATTAAATTTAACCCAGTCCAAATGGGGTGGTTGCCATCTAAATATGGCCATCTTACCCACTTTAGACTGCATAATATCACACGACAAAGAAAGTGAATGACAAGCCCGTTTCAAGTGAGCAAGTATATTAGAAACAGTAATATAAGGAGCAAACAAATTAGTACCGTACTTAGCCCCATTTCTAGCCACCCAGATGAACAAAAGAAACATAAGAGGATATCAACGCAGATTTTTATCCACAAACATAGCAATTTTCCAAGTATTTAGATAATCCTCAATAGTAGAAGAGCAAGGCCATTTTATGTTGAAATGGTTACCCAACATATTCCAAATATGAGTAGCAAAAGGACACAAAAAAATAGATGAGCAACCTTTTCGGAGTCCTTTTGACATAAATAAAATTGGGACACCATTTTTTAACCTTTAAGTTTCAAAATATCATCCAACAAAAAAAAATAAGAAAAAATCTCCATAAGAAAAAAGAGATAGAAGGAGAGATAAGCTTCTTCCAGATTGCATGACTCCACCTCCAAGCGTTATACGGATAAATATTCATATGAAGCATTTTGGTAGGGGATAAAATAGCAGTGGATTTCCATAAATGGGAATCTTCATAGTATTTTTTATGGGAAGTTTAGCAATCTTAGCAGCCTCATGAGAACCAAAAAGATTGTTTAATTTATTGACATCACAATTGCCTTGAAGCCAAAGATCTGAAAGAATTAAATCATGCGGGGTTCCTGATGGAGACACATACCCAACCTCCATTGATCATGCCAATTTGAGATATTGTCCTCACCAACATCCCAAAAAATAAAATTACAAGCCAAAGTTCTCGCTTTACGCATCGCTTTCCAAATTGTATAGTCGCCCACCTTCCATTGAACAACAGTCGGATGATGATAAGAGCAATATTTGTAAAAGAGGAAATTAGCCTATAAAGAATCCTTGGAGCTAAATTTAAACCAAAGTTTGCACATATTAATATTTGAGATTTGAATAAGACATTTAAGCCCTAACCCCACGGCAAAAATAGGCTTCTAAACTTTATGAAAAGAAGTCTAATGCTTATTAAAATAACCACCCGACTAGAGAAACTGATTGAAAGGTCTCTCAAGAGAGAGTTGGGTGCTCTTCTTGAGATTAAGAATTTGCAAGGCGTGCAGAGGAATACATAATAAAACACTTTTAAGCAAGGCGAGGCGACCACCATTAGAAAGAAAATATTTCTCCAATCATCAATTTTATTTTTAATCCTTTCAACCACATCTTCAAATTGTGTTTGCTTCCTATGCCCCCTCAAAATGTTGACCCTGAGATACTTGAGAGGAAGAGAGGTAGAATGAAAGCCAGAAAAAGAAGCCCAAAAAGCAACAGAGCTCTTAACATTCTTACTAAAGAAAAAAATTATGTTTTTCTTCATTAAATTGTGACCCAAAAGCTTGTTGAAATTCCTCAAGAACCCAAATTAACATTTTGATGGTAGATTTACTGGCATTTGGGAAGAGAATAGCATCATCTGCATAGGCGAGATGACTAACAAGAACTGAGGATTTATGATGGAAGTGAGTGTATGACTTGTTAACCTGCAAATTATTGAAAATGTGAGAGAAGTAATCAAAAGCATTGATGAAAATGGTAGGTGATAAGGGGTCTGCTTGCTTAATAGCTCTCAGGGCAGAAAAAAAGCTGTAAGAATTACCATTCACCATCACACTATAATAATTGTTCTAAAGCAACTGTTGAATTAAGGAGATGAAATTATGTTGGAAACCACGAGCATGCAAAATGTTAATGATAAAATCCCAACTAATAGTGTCAAAGACATTTTTAATGTCAAACTCTAAGATCATATTACCGCCCTTGCACTTTTATCAAGATCTTCAATAAGTTATTGAGCCAGTAAAATGTTATCAGTGATTTTCCAGCCCTTAACAAAAGCAGACTGCTGAGGCAAGATGATCTTAGGTAATTGTAACATTTTTCTTTGTGAAATTGTAACCCAAAAGCTTGTTGAAATGCCTCAAGAACCCAAATTAACATTTTGATGGTAGATTTACTGGCATTTGGGAAGAGAATAGCATCATCTGCATAGGCGAGATGACTAATAAGAACTGAGGATTTATGATGGAAGTTAGTGTATGACTTGTTAACCTGCAAATTATTGAAAATATGAGAGAAGTAATAAAAAGCATTGATGAAAATGGTAGGTGATAAGGGGTCTGCTTGCTTAATAGCTCTCAGGGCAGAAAAAAAGCTGTAAGAATTACCATTCACCATCACACTATAATAATTGTTCTAAAGCAACTGTTGAATTAAGGAGATGAAATTATGTTGGAAACCACGAGCATGCAAAATGTTAATGATAAAATCCCAACTAATAGTGTCAAAGGCATTTTTAATGTTAAACTCTAAGATCATATTACCGCCCTGGCACTTTTTATCAAGATCTTCAATAAGTTATTGAGCCAGTAAAATGTTATCAGTGATTTCCCAGCCCTTAACAAAAGCAGACTGCTGAGGCAAGATGATCTTAGGTAATTGTAACATTTTTCTTTGTGAAATTGTAACCCAAAAGCTTGTTGAAATGCCTCAAGAACCCAAATTAACATTTTGATGGTAGATTTACTGGCATTTTGGAAAAGAATAGCATCATCTGCATATGCGAGATGACTAACAAGAACTGAGGATTTATGATGGAAGAGAGTGTATGACTTGTTAACCTAAAAATTTTTGAAAATATGAGAGAAGTAATCAAAAGCATTGATGAAAATGGTAGGTGATAAGGGGTCTGCTTGCTTAATACCTCTCAGGGCAGAAAAAAAGCCGTAAGAATTACCATTCGCCATCACACTATAATAATTGTTCTCAAGCAATCGTTGAATTAAGGAGATGAAATTATGTTGGAAACCACAAGCATGCAAAATGTTAATGATAAAATCCCAACTAATAGTGTCAAAGGCCTTTTTAATGTCGAACTCTAAGATCATGTTATCGCCCTGACACTTTTTATCAATTTCTTCAATAAGTTATTGAGCCAGTAAAATGTTATCAGTGATTTCTCGGCCCTTAACAAAAGCAGACTGCTGAGGCAAGATGATCTTAGGTAACATAGGATGCAGACTAGAGAGCATCAATTTACTTAAACCCTTGGAAACGATGGAGGTGAAGGAAATTGGGCGAAATTTATCCCAACTGGACTTATCACTACCCTTAGGAATGAGCACAATCATGGAGGAAGAGAAATACTTCCCAGGATCCTCCCCCCAAAAGAAACTTTGAACAGCAAGGGTGACTTCTTTTTTGATTAGATCCCATCAAGAAACATAAAAGGAAGAGGTAAACCCATCCGGACCCGGAGCTTTGTTGGCATTAATGTCCCTCAAAGCTGATAAAATTTATTGCTCAATGAGGATCTCACAAAGGGAAAAGGATGAAACATATTCCTGTTCACCATAAAAAAGAGTGGTATTAACCTGCAAAACCTGAGAGCTGGTCATAAAGATATCAGTGAAATAATCCACAGCACCTTGACCAATTTCCTTATCGTCGGTATAGAAAGACCCAGAAGGGGAATGAATTTTGAGGATAATATTAATATTGTCCCTATACTTAATGGAGGCATGAAAATATTTAGTATTACGATCCGCAGAGGAGAAGTTGATATCATTAGCTTTCTGCTGAAAAAAAACTTAAATAACTTCCAAAAGTTTAGAATGGGCAACGACTAAATCTTCAACATTGTTGAGGAGAACAAATAACTTGCTCCTCAAGCTTGTCAACATGAGCTTGAGCCTCCTTAACCTTCCTATGAACAATACTAAAAACATTTTGATTCCACTTACATAATTCGAAGCGAACTTTTGTGAAGCTACCACACAATGAACCAAGGGTTACCAACACAATCAACTTTCAACTCCTGTTGAATAAGATGCAGAAAAGTCTCGTGAGAGGTCCAAATGTTTAAAAATTTAAAATGATAGGTGGAAGGCTTAAAATTGAAGGCAAACAATAATAAAATGGAATTATGATCAGAGGTAGCATGACTTAAATGGCTAACTTCATAAACATGAAAGTGATTAAGGAAATGTTGATTGCCAAAGAAACGATCAAGCTTCTAGGCAAGGGATCCCCACCTCCAAGTGAAGGGAGGACCCGTAAAATCCAGATCAAATAATCTAACTTCATTAATCTTAATACAAAAATAATTGATAAGCATAAATTTGTGTCTTCCCCCTCCTCTTCTTTCAAAAGGCTTCATAACATATTAAAATCGCCCCCCACCAGCCAATTATCAATAATAGAGTCCCCCACCATAGTAAGTTTCTGCCACAAATAATATTTATCTTGGAGAAGAGAGCTAGCATAAACAAAAGTGACCCAAGCAAAATAGATATCATGCTTAAAGTAGAGCGAAACAAATTGCAAATTTTGTTTTTTTTATTAGCAAAGAAACTATAACTTTTAAAACTTCTACGAATACGCTCTTTATTAGTGGAGACAAGAGGCTCAAGAATAGCCAAAATATAAATCTTATGAACCCTACATAAGTGCTTAAGTTTATTAAGGGTGGAATGGTTCACACCCCCTAATTTTCCAACACATTATGTTAAACATTATATCTCGGACACCCCCTTCTAGAATATATAGAAGAGTTGCCAACCTGCACACCATCAGAGAGACATTCCATCAAAAATGATATTACTTTTATCAGGATGTATAAGCTCATTATTCTGTTTACTTTTTTTCCTGCTAGCCTTTTGAACCATCCATTCCTCATCTAACACATTCTTAGCAGCAAAAAGATCGGCATGAAGTACATTATTATTTTTTTGTATTAAGAGCATAGCCAATTTCCAATTTATCATTGCCCCCTTTTTCAAGGGAAGAAGAAGAGGTTAAGCTATGAGGAGTAATATTGGTAGGAGGGTCTAAAGGCATCCTAACCAAAGCAAGATGTTTAGGTTGCCCCTCTTCAACATGAGGAAAAATAGTATTAGTTTCAACCACTTTTTCAAAGCTATCAAGATTTTCAACAGGAACACTAGAATTGTTTTCTTTCTCATTCTCAGTAGTTGCCACATTTACAACCTCAAAATGTGAGTTGTCTGAAACATCATTGCTAACATTAATCGGATCCACATTTTGGAGCATAACGGAAGAGGGATTAATGGCATTATCAAAAGTTTCAACAGGAAAAGTAGGGTGGATATCAACTTCACTATGAACAACATTAATAAGATGCATGTTCACATTGAGAGTAACAGAAGGTTGCTTGAGGGGATGTTGATTGTCCCTTATACTTTCATTCAGATCTGTTGCCTCAGTAGATCGAACAGGATGCCCAACTTTGGTGAAATGGGGAAACGAGTTCTTTATTAGATGTGGATGTAATTTATAGCAGTGAGTAGGAATATGACCAAACATTTGACAGTGTGAACAATAAGGAGAATGATTTTCTAAAACCACTTTTTGCCAGTACCCTTTAAATTCTAACCCGATTCTGATCTCGTTACAAAAAGGTTGAGTAATATTCTGCTCAACCAAGACACGAGCCTCAGAGGGTCTATTTAATAAGTAAGTGGGTCCATCAATCTTTAAAGGTTTCCTACACGCCACAACAAGAGAAAATAAAATATCATGGTTAAACAAGAACCCAAACCGGGATCGTAGGGTTTCCTCCTTAGAGTAAAAATTCTTTATCCTCTTCAAGATCTTCGTAGGGACACCCACAATTTTAATGAACCTACTAGAAAACAACCTATTATAGTCCTTCCTCATCATTAGCCAACTGAATAAGGATATTGCACCCATCTAGCAAACCAATTTTTTAGAACCCGATAAGTTTCAAATCATCAAAATTCCTATGAATCAATTCGATCTTAGGATGCCCAAATAAAAACTTCCCAACAAGAACATGCCTAGCAGAAGATGCAAGAATATTGGAATCTTCATCAGAAATGAACATAGCAAATTTACCATTTTTATTTCCTATTTTTTGAATAAAATTGGAATCACTACCCAGCAATAAAGCCTCATGAAACCTTTAAGGAAAGAACCCCGTATCACTAACCATAGTGGATTAGGCCCCTGAGAGAGCCTCTGTAAAGGTGCTATCCATCAAACACAAACAACAGATGTGGAAGAAACCCCACCGAAGTACATACAGCAGACCAAACAAAAAATGGAAACAAGAAAGAACACAGGTTTGGAAAAGAGAAAGCAAACAAAAATCAGATACCAAATGAAAGACAAGAAATGGAAAATAGAAAACAAACTAAAATTTGGAACAATAATAAGAGAAAAGCAAAGAGAAAAACCAACAAAAAGTACCACAAAAAAATGCCTAAGATCTGGAATAAGAAAATCACCGAAAACATCCAGATTTGGATCCAGGGAGAGAAAACTTTTGAGAAAATAGTAAAGAAGAAGGAAACAAGAAGGATCTCACCCAATCGAAACTCCCGGGGATGAAGCCCTAACAGGGAATCTCATTGTCACCGCAGCTCTCACCCGACCCAAGCTCCTCCATTATATATATTATTATTTTAATCATAATGGAGGCTGAACTAGTAGCTCTGCTAGGGTTTCTCCTAGGATGGCCGCAATCTGGCTCCTCTTGACATTTGTTGGTGTTGATGCTTTTTCCCTTCCAACCACTTTTTGTTTGGGTGTTGTCACACTTAAGGTTTGTTTGGAGGTTGAATTCATGCTTTTTTCATTCTTCTCGGGCTTTCATTTTGTTTAAATTTGGAATTTACAATTCTGTTGCTGAGGACTCTTAGTTGAAGAGGTTTTGCTCCCAGATTTTTTTGGATGGCCTCTATTGCCCCTATTGATTTTGAAACCAACATACAATTGTCTAAAGCTACATTTATTGATGTGGTGGGAAGAGGTTTTGATACAATCCAAAATTTTGACAACCTAGAATTTCCTCAAGGTTACCATGACGCAGTTGATGGAAGAGGTAACTACCCATTTGTTAAAAAGTTAGGAAAAAGAGAGGGAAGCTCACATCTTTCTTCTCTGAAAGTGAAATAAAAACTTTAGCTAATGCTTGCAAATTTACATTTATTGGAAATTTTTAGCTTGGCCATCCGAAGATAGACATCATCAGGAAATACTTCGAGGATTTAAATCTGGCTGGTGCTTGAAAGTTAGGGCTGGTTAATGGGAGGCATATTATGATCCATTTGGTTAAAGAGGAAGATTTTACAGGGTTGTTTGCTAAATAGATATTACATTTAGATGGTATTAATACGAATTTGTTAAAGTGGACTCATATGGGCGGATTTAGTGTTTTAATTTTGCAAATATTCTTCAATATTACAAAAGACACACGGTAGATACAAAAGTAAATATGCAATTTAATCCCAACTAAAATAACTTTAGATAAAATAGTTTTATCTATTAAAAATCTTTAAACTGTCAAATCCCCTAAAAATAACACAAGTACACATATCACTCAAGTAATAAAGGGCTCTAATGGAGTCCTAGATATGAATCATACAGGGAAGTTGGAAATGCTTATAAGTAAATTATTAAGATTATAATGTAAACTACAATTTTAAACTACAAAAGTGAAGTATGAAATTTGAATCTAAAGTAAATGAGTGAATGCTAAATAAAATGCAGTTAAAAGAGTAAGTTAATTAAACTAATTACTAAACCTTCAAAAGTAAACATACGAAAACAAAACAAAGTTTTTGTGACGAAGAGTTCAAATTTAAGAAAGCATCATTCCTCTTTAAATGAGTATATGGATTATGAAAAAATTAAAATCATTTGAAAAAATATATATAATTAAATTATTTTGTGCCAAATAGGAGCAATCCTATTCTTTAATTTCTTCTAAGTGCATAAAGAACTTTGACTAATCCAGAGTTTGGTCTCTAATTATGTAGTTAGGCTGGGAGGATACTGCCTGCTACTCCAGAGCTCCCATTACTCCCTCAACTGAGGGCCAACCATCTCTCATTAGTTTCCAATCAAATGGACCAAATTGAGGATTTTAATATGTCACCTTAAAATCTCTAATCCAACATCCAACAGAGTATAATTCTCTATTTATTTGCACTCATCCCATGGATTACATCCTCTCCCATGGAATCAAATGTGATTCTCCCCATGTTGTAGAAATCATAGCCCTTTTGGAACATATGTATCTCAACATATTTTAACATTTAAATTGGCCAGATCAAAAAATAAATGAAGATCAAAGTTCAAATCATCACAAATTATTGATATTTAAATCCGTATGAAACAAAATGAATTTTTCTTAAAATCATATCTCAAATTAGGGAGAAGGATAAAGAAGACTACTTAAAAGTCATGGAAAGGATGCAACAAAATATGGATTTCATATATTAAAACAAATTTACAAAACAAAGAAATAAAAGAACACAACTTATCTCACAATTCATCCTAAGCAAATCCTTAAGAGTTCTCTTCATGCACCTTCCCTCCCTACTAGCACTCTCAATTCCCTCTTAAAAGTTTAATGAAGAAGAAATATTTCACCTTCCATCTCCTCTTACTATCCTTGAAGAATATCTCCAAGCCTTTGACTTTCTCTCTCTCTCTCTCTCTCTTACCTTCTTTGAAAACCCCTCACACACCTCTACTCAAAAACTCTT
This sequence comes from Phalaenopsis hybrid cultivar, assembly GCA_002079205.1. NCBI lineage: Eukaryota > Viridiplantae > Streptophyta > Magnoliopsida > Asparagales > Orchidaceae > Phalaenopsis > Phalaenopsis hybrid cultivar. Next base: position 653,304 of record JXCR01147463.1, on the reverse strand, counting down.
TTTCAAAACTCTCCTTCCAAACTCTACTTTAAGACTCTCCTTTAAATCCTAGACTTTCTTCTTATTTATTAGAGGCTTTCTCCCTCCAAAAAGAATTCAAAATTTCCTCCAAAATTCTGTCCAAAAGTTAACCCTTTTGAATTCAAAAGACATTTCTATTGATCTAAGAGACATATCCCTTCGTTAAAGAACCTTACGAAGTGTGTAGATACATTGAATCACTTTATGGGGTGTTTAGAACAAGTTTTCTTTTTGAAATTCAAGAAAAATTTTTCCCAAACTACCTTAATCCACAAAAAGTTGTCTATGGTTCTTTAGGTGCTGGTTCTGGTGCATCAGGCACCAATGTGCTTAAGACTGTGTTGTTCTAGGTTTTGGCGCTTCAAGAGTCTAATTTGGCACTTCATGCTCCAGCTCTCTGTCAAATGGCGCATCAAGAACAGGTTCTGGCACTTCTAGCCTAACTCTTTGTAAAGTGGAGCTTCAAAATTTGTTGTTTTAGCTCCAAATTTTGTTCTATTTCCTACTTTTGCTGCAAATGCCTAAAATTGATATACCTGCAAAAAAAACATGAAAATACCCTTCTTTAAAGTACAATATCACCAAAAATAAGCATAAATTGTATACTTAAAACAACATATTGTTTTGGTGTATCAAAATCCCCCAAACTTGAATGTTACTTGACCTCAAGTGAGCTTTTACTACATAAAAAGCATATGACTTAATATATAGATTAACTTATAACTTATATACTCTAGTTTAATAAATAAAATAGTAAAATTTAAGAAAAACCTTTAATATCTTAGATTCAAACACTAAGTCTAAGAGTTCTTAGAAATCAAATTTAAGATTTTTGAATTCCTATTCTTTTCAAGAAAAATTGTAATTTGTCATATCAAGGATACTTAGAACATTCATATGAAAAAGAGCTTCATGAAAACATTACTAGTAATGCTACTAATATTTCAATATAAGTTTAGAAAATGTAATAATGCATTTTCCTTAAGTTGATTCAAGTAAAGCCAATTTTTGATTAGCCATCTCCTCAAGCTTCTCCTCAATCATTTTTTATTTATTTTTTATTTTCTTTTTTTTCTCATTTTTCTTTTCTTTTTTTTATTCGTGATCTCTTCAATCATTTTTATTCCTTTTTTTCATGTGAAGATTACTATATCTGGATAGCCTTTAATAATTTTGAACTTCACTATCCTCTACTTAAAGTCAAAACTTTTTACCTTTCTTTGCTTTAAAAATTCATATTAGTTTATGGCTTTTTATAAATTTTCATTCTTTTCTTCTTACATGAAACTCTAAAATTCTTAAAACTTCAAAAATACAATTTCCTTTACTTTAAATAGAAAAATATAGTCTTATCTTATCATACCAAACATCTTTAACTTAGAATTGACCTTCATTATTAAAAACTTTTACCTAAATTTATCATAATATTTACAAACATAATTATATTAAATCTTAATATCCCAGGTCATGTTAAATTAATTTAAAAATATAGTTAATAGAGGACGAATGAAACTTAGCTTATTTCTGTATTTGAAAGAAATATTTCTTTCCCCCAAACTTAAATTTTTAAGTAATTTAAAAATGTTCAGTACAAAATTTAGTTGGTCAAAGAAAACAGTAAATGCATGAAAATAAAAACTAACCTGTAGGGAATTTCTGAGTATGAAACAAAGTTCTGGTATACTACAAGTACTAACTTTAAAAATACATACAGGTTTTAAAACATTAAATGAAGCATAATACATTTTAAAGGATTTGCTGAAAAATTTACAATCACTATTATAATTTAGGTCCACAACACATCATTAAAATGAAAGTTCTTACTATAACAATATTAAAACGACAACAAATAATAACCAATTAAAATAACCATCAAACATCAAACAAACTAACTCCTAAGATGTCGGTCGTCATCGCCCTCCTCCTCATCATCATTTTCTTCTTCTTCTTTTCTTTTTCTTCATCATCTTGATATGGAGCATAACGAGTGAAACTGGGGCAAGCTGGAAATTCTACATTATACTCACCCCTAAGATATCTAACCATAACCTCCTCATATGTTATATCATGATGAACTCTCCTCTGCTTATATTCATCATTGTAAGCATTTCTTGTTTCAATTCCTCCAATCCTATTATGCATATTCACAATATCCATTTCTTGAATCATGAGCTACTCCATAGTATTTTCAAGTGAAACAGAGCAAGAAGTAGATGTCACTATAGCTGATGTCGAGAGCCTATCACTACCTCCATTATTGGACGCAACAAATTATTCAACTCTTTGAACCGTATTCTTTCTAATAAGATTTGTGGCTACATCTTTTCCACATTTTTATTGGACTTTGCTCCTGATTGCTCACATAAATTGAAAATCAGTTCAGGGCAACCCAAATCACTAACTGTAGCACTACTAGCTATACTCCGAGCATGATGAAATATAAGAGCACCAACATCTAATTCCTTCATTTAGTGAATGCAAAAGTTTAACATAGCTCAATATTTTGTTACGTTGATCAAATGATTTGTTGGCAATATTTTAGCAGAGATGAAGTAGTGACATACCTTTGACTGAATAGTCATCATGGAAGCAGAGAAGTTAACTTTCTTATTATTTTTAATCTTTCATCTGCTCTTCCATCATTCAGAAAAGCAATTACTTCATCCAGTGATGAATAAGTCATTACGAATGCATCATATTCACAATGAAATGCATTTCTCAATCCATAAAAGGCATTGATTCTTTCTCTAGGAAACTTAACTTTCTTATCTCTCACCAGGATGTAATCATCAGTAGTGAACCGCAAGTTGGCATAAAACTCCTAATTCATAGGCACAATAGCTACTACTGTGAAGCAGGAAAACCTCACCCAATTTCCGACGACAATCAAACTCTTGATCTGACCACCCGAGTTAGAAAATGATCATTCCTGGATCAATTTTCTCGATTCCATTTGAGTATTATAAAAGTGTTGGGCTATGAAATTGATAAATTTCCTCACTCCAAAATCTCTTGTTCGCTTCCCTCTCTTTACTCTTGGAGCCATTGGAATTTCTATGAAAACCCAATTAAAATCCAAATAACTCACTAAATCAAAAATCTAACTCCTCAAGTAAAATTATTCGGTAAGGAAATTTTCACCATGATTTTTCTTCAAGCTTTTCCATCAAAACTTTCAAATTTCGGACCTTCCATAATGTAGGAAAAATCCATGGTGAAAATAAAAAATTTCTAAGTTAAAGTGAAGCCCTTACCAAGAGAAGATGAAATCTAAGATCTTTGGCCTTCAAAATATTCTCAAATGCGCACAATGTGAAGCACTAGGTTATGGTTTAGAGGTAGGAAACAAACCAAAAAGTAAAAATGGTGTTTTATTGGGCGATTTCACAGTTTTTTAGGCAATCTAGAATTTTTAGGAATTTTGAGCTTCAAGAGCTAATATAGCACATCAAAAACCAACTCTCTGTCAAATGGCGCTTCAGGCTCCAATTCTGATGCTTCAGGAGCCATCAGACACCAATTTCGGCCCCTCAGGCGCCAATTTTGGCTCTTCAGGCGCCAACGCCTTAATTTTTCCAGATTTCACTTTCTGAGGGAATATGTTGCATACCATTTTAATTCAATCTCTAATTAACTCAAATAAACATTTATACTCATAATTAAACACTATTCTAATAGAAAACTTTCACAAACAACACAAAGCTCATTTTTATATATAAAATCCATGCTATTACAAACTAACAAAGTTTCAAGCCAACAAAGTCTAATTCATTGTCTAAAGCAAACCAAACATCCTAACATTGATTTCTAAAAAAATGAACTACAAAACAAAAACATAAATAGAGATCAACAGTAAAAGTGAATTCAAGCTAACACAACATAATAACATAACCAAACAGTACTAAACAAAATGTTTCGTGCATAAAGTAAGTTCAAAAAACTTCTTTGCTCTCTTCCTCATGGATATCTCCTATAGATTGGTAGTGCATGTATAAGTTGTAGAAAGGTCGATAAGGAAATTCATCAGCTGAATCTTCCTCAATCCAAGCATGTTTCTTGAACTTATGTACCAAACTATCTACAATACGTCGAGTATGCTTAAAATGTTCCTTCAGCCTCTAATCCAGATGATCCAACATTTCATAAACATTCCCAATTGCGTGTATAAGGTTTTGTACATCTTTTCCATCTTCTTGATCTTTTTAAAAAGTTTGTTAGAATAGAAGTAAGGCTGAATTGGTGATGAATTTTGGGATGTTTTATCCATCAGTACATTCATATCATTTTCATCTCCCATTCCAATACAGTTGCAATAGACTTTTGGGTCCATCAGCTTCAAAAGAAGAAGCACTTTCTCCTAACTTTCATAAGGTACTTGCAATTGACTGCACAGTAGGAAAATAGTGGATGGATGTCCCAGCCCAGTTGCAGATCAATGAAAATCAATCCAAAAATTGATTTCACAATTACTGCACCAATAACAATAGGATTTCCAGTTTGAATACAATAATTCAGACTAGCACTCTCCTTAGTTACCTTACTGATTTTCATAGTGAGGAGTAATTTCGATGCAATAATGAAATGCCACGCCTTAGATGCAGGATTTAATAATGAAAAAAACACTTACATTTCCATCATCTCTGGCCTCCCAATTTGCATCTTCATCCACAAAGTATCGATAGAGTTCATTCATATTATCTCTTATAGGGGTAAAATTTGCATAGTGGCAAATAGAAACACTTTGAATCATAAGCACTCCATTATATTCTTGAAGGAGTGAATTGCACAAACCTATAATTCTTTGGTTGATTCCAAGTAGATTTGCATAAAATTGTTTCACCACAGTGACAACTACGATGAAATTAGTGTAGCAAAGCATTTCCCAGCATCTCTGCGCAATAATCTCTTCCACTCAAGTATTCGGTGTGTTAAACCCTCTATTCACAAATCTCCTTTCCTTGATTAGCCACTTCTTCACAGGAACTCGATCATGTAACTTTTGCGCATCGAAACTAACAAACTTTCTCCAATTGAAAATTATAAATATCATGAAAATTTTAGAGTGGGAAGCCATAGTAACTCAAAGCTAGTGACTCTTCCCTCATTTTTTTCCTCCTAAAATTTACTTTAGAATCAGTTTTTGGGAGTTATAAGGAGAAGAACCCACCAAAAACAGCAAAAAAATGCCTTTTGAAATATTTTAAGTCATTTTTGTTGTCACTGTGCTTCATGCGCCAGCTCTTTGGACGGTGGCGCTTCAACACCAATCTGGCGCTTCAAACACCAATTTTGAAAAATTCACCATTTCAATTTTGATCCAATAAATTCTCAATTAATCCATAAAATAAGGTAAATGAACATGTTTCTAAATATTTTACTAATGTCAAATTTCTTAAATACACAAAATCTATAAAAATACAAATATAAATATACATTAAATATTCTGAACAAAAACATAAAAGTAAAATAAGCAATGATAAATATCGGTTCCCTCCCACAAAGCGCTTGGTTTAATGTCGTCAGCCCGACATTCCCAGTCTTTATTCTCGGTGACCCAACATTACAGTCTCTTTAAAAAATTATCTTTGACCATCAAAATATGGCTTCAATTTGTGCCCATTCACTTTAAATATCTTTTCAGTCTTGGGATCTTCAATATTAATAGCTCCATAAGGATAGAATTTTAAATTTTTGAATGACCCTTTCTACCTAGACTTTAGTTTTCCAGGAAATAATTCCATTATTTTAATATATAATAAAACTTCTTATTCAGGCTCAAGTTCCTTTTTTATTATCTTCCGACCATGTCATTCTTTCATTCCTTCTTTATAAATCCCAGCATTATCACAAAATTCATTTTTAATTTTTTCAAGCTCATTCAATTTCAATAAACTTTTCTCACCAGCATCTTTCAAATTGAAATTGAATTCCTTAATAGCCCAATAAGCTTTATGCTCCAATTCCACTGATAAGTGAAAAGTCTTCCCAAAAATTAATCTATACGGGGACTTTCCTATAGGTGTCTTATAAGCACTCATGTATGCTCATAACGCAGTATCAAATCTAGCAGACTAATTTATTTTATTAGAATTCACACTTTTTTGTATTTTTTTTTTAATTTCATGATTAGATACTTCTGCCAAAACACTAGTCTGGGGATGATAAGAATTTGCAATTTTATGCATTAAATTATTTTTTTTTCACCAAACTTGCAATTGTTGCATTTCTAAAATGAGATCCTCCATTAGTGAAGGTTACTCTCGATAATCCATATCTTGTATAAATATTTTTTAAAATTCTTTTTAAATACTCCAAGCATCACATCGAGTTAAAGTAATTGCTTCAATTCATTTTGAAACATAATCCATAATAATCAATATATACACATTTCCAAATGACAGTATAAATTGTCCCATAAAATCCAATCCCTATGAATCAAAAATTTGAATTTCTAAATTAAAATTTAGAGGCATTTCATTTCTTTTTGAAATATTACCTGCTCTTTGACACCGANTTGATATTTAGAATAAGAGTGATGTACTTATGTTTGTATTTTTATTTATTTTTTATGTTATGTAATCTTTTTTGAGAAAAAGGAATGAGTACGTAATTTGACTTTTATTTAGTGTACTTTGTGGATTGTAATGTGATGTAATGTTTATTTTCATTTTAGTATTTTTGTTTAGTATTGTAATTATGTTAGGAAATGTTGTGTTTATTTTAGTTTTACACTTGTATCAAAATTTCATTTCCTAGAAATTCCTCTAATGATTTATATGTGTAGAGAGCTCCTAATATTTTAGACCAGGTGAAGTTAAAATTGGAGAAGGCCTGTAGAAATTTCAGAATGATAAAGATGCCTACAATACTGAGGTATGATTTATATTTATAGTATTTTCTTTCCACTTTTATTTCATATTTAAAAACTTAAGTTTGGGGGAGGGAAGAAAAAGATTAACTATTAGATGTCATCTATTTCAATATTTTCAAAAA
>JXCR01147463.1:629915-644463 GCA_002079205.1 Phalaenopsis hybrid cultivar | reverse complement strand
CCTGTGGGATTGATATCTAGGACTCCATTAGAGCCCTATATTACTTGAGCGATACGTATACTTGCGTTGACAATCAACTTTAACATTATTGAATATTATATCTATACATCTTTATTAAATCAAATATATATATAGTCGCAGTCAAGTTTTTGGCATCGTTGCTGGAATTTAAATCTTCTAATAGCGTCATCAAATTCTTATAATTGTTGATTTACAAAAAGGTCGGTCAAGTTTTTTGCGCCGTTGCCGGGGAGAATTTTAGCAGTAACGGACATATTAGAATTATTAAAAAGTTTTAACTTAAATTGCAATGTATCTATATATTTAAATATTTATATTTATATTTATATTTTTAATTATATTACTGAGTACTAATTTTAAATTGTATGCGCAAATTTGGACCTGAAAATCTTATATCATACGATTCGGAATTAGAACGAACTGTTAGAAAATTAGAAAATTGAAAAGAAAACCTAAAAATTGTGATATAATGGAAAACATTATGAATGAACACCAACCTAAACCCTTAAGAGATTATGCAAATCCTACAGTACATGAAATTCACTTATCTATCCAAAATCCTGACGTAGTTGCTATGTCATTTAAGCTTAAATCAAATTCTTGTAATTGTTAATTTACAAAAAGGTCGGTCACTGGGTCAAGTAGGAAATTCCATATTGGATTCACCCCTAAGATATCTAACCATAACTTCCTCAAAAGTTATATCATGTTGAACTCTCATCTGCTTATACTTATTTTTATAAGCATTTCTCACTCCAATTTCTCCAATTTGGTTTTGAATGTTAATTATATCCAATTGTTGAATCATGAGTTGGTCCATAATGTTCTCAAGTGATGTAGAGCGAGAAGTAGATGTCGTTGCAGCTGAGTAGAGGGTCTATCACTACCTCCACTCCTGGTCTCAACAAATGATTAAACCCTTTGAATCGTATGCTTCCCAATAGGGTTTTGTGGCTACAATCTTTCCACATTTCTATAGGACTCTACTCTTGATTGCTCACATAGAGTGAAAATCATGGTAGGGTAACCCAAACCACTAGTTGTAGAGCTCTTGGGTATGCTCCGTACATGTTGAATTATGAATGTACCAACATCTATTGCTTTCAAGTTTTGAATGCAATAGTTTAATACAGCTCTATCCTTTGTTACATCGGCCAGATGATTTGTAGGAAGAAATTTAGCAGAGATGAAGTGGTGTCATATCTTTGACTGAATAGTCAACATAAAAGCGGAGAAGTTAAATTTCTTATTATTTTTAATTATCCATCCTCCTCTTCCATCTGTCGATAGGCAATCACATCATCCAGTGATGAATCAGTTATCATGAATGCAGTGTATTCATCATGAAATACATTGCTCAGCCCATAAAAAGCATTGATCCTTTCTCCAGAAAATTCAACTTGCTTGCCTCTTACAAGGATGTGATCATCATCAGTGAACCTCAAGTTAGAATAAGACTCTCAAATCATTAGTATAATTGCTACTGCAGTGAAGTAGCAAAACCGTTCCCAATTTCTGGCGATGATCAATCTCTTGATCTCGCCACCTGGGTTAGCAAACGCCTGTTTCTGGATCAATCCTCTTGATTCTATTTGACTGTTATAACTATGTTTGGCCTTAAAATTGATAAATCTTCTTATATCAAAATCATCTAACGTCCTTCATCTCTTTACTTGTGGATCCATTTGAAGTTCTATGAAAATCCAAATAAATTCTAAATAAATTACAAAAAAAAATCTAACTCCCCAAGTAAGATTATTTGGTAAGAAACTTTTCACCATGAGTTTTCTTCAATTTTTTTCATCAAAAATCCTAAATTTCAGATTTTCCATAATGTAGGGAAAATCCATAGTGGAAAATATAAAATTTCTAAGTTAAAGTGAAGCTCTTACTACGAGAAGATGAAATCTAAGATTTTCTTCCTCTGAAATCTTCTCTATTGTGCTTAATGTGAAGCCCTAGGTTTAGGTTAAGAGGTAGGAGACGACCCAAGCAGTAAAAGTGGGGTTTTATAGTGTGATTTCATGGTTTTTAAGGAAATTTGGCGATTTCGGGAATTTGACACATCTTGCGCCAAATCTGGCGCATCTTGCGCCAATGCCTTAATCTTTCCAAATTTCATTTTCTATGGAAATATGTTTTGCACTACTTTATTTCTACCTCAAATTAACTCAAATAAACTTTTATAATCATAATTAAACATTACTTTAACACCAAATCTTAGCAAACAACACAAAAAACTTACTTTTATATATAATATTTGCGCTATTACAAACTAACCTTTTTCAAGCCAACAGACATCTAATTCACAGTCTAAAGCAAACCAAACATCCTAACACTGAAATCTAAATATCAAAATACCAAACTCAAATATAGATAGAGTTAAAAAAAAGTAAATGCAATCCAACATAACAAAACAACTAAAACAAGCAGTACTAAACAAAACGTTCCATGCATTGATTAATTTCAAACATCTTCTTCACTCTTGTCCTCCTAGATATCTCCCATATATTGGTAGTGCACATACAAGTTGTAGAAGGGTTGATAAAGAAACTCATCAGTTAAATCCTCCCCAATTTAAGCATGTTTCTTGAACATACGTACCAAGCCATCTTCAATACGACCAGTATGTTCAAAATGTTCTTTTAGTCTCCAATCCAAATAATCCAACATTTTAAAAATATTCTCAATTGCATGCACAAGACTTTGCACCTCTTTTTCTATTTTCTTAATTCTTTTCAACAGTGCGTTCGAACTAAAGTAAGGGTGAATAGGTGATGAATTATGGGATGCTTGATCCATCAATACATTCAGATTATTCTCATCTCCCATTCCAATACAGTTACAAGATACTTCTGGATCCATCAGGAAGAAGCACTTTTTCCCAACTCTCATAAGGTACTTGCGATTGACTGCACAATAGGAAAATAGTGGATGGATGTCCCAGTCTAGTAGCAGATCCATCGACAATCAAATTCAAAACTGATTTCACAATTATTGCTCCAAGGTCAACAGATTTTCTAGTTTGAATACAGTAGTTCAAAATAGCACTCTCCTTAGTTACCTTACTGATTTTCATAGTAGAAAGTAATTTTGATGCAATAAAGAAGTGTCATTCCTTAGAAGCAGGATTTAATAATAATGAAGAAAAAATTACATTTCCATCATCTTTAGCCTCCCAATTTGCATCTTCATTCGTAAGGTATCTATAGAGTTCATTCATATTATCTCTAGAAGAGGTAAAATTTGCATAGTGGCAAATAGGCACATTTTCAATCATAAACATCTCGTTTATTCTTGAAGGAGTGAATTGCACAAACTTGCCTCGCACATAAACAATTCCTTGGTTGATTCCATGTAGATTTGCATAAAACTCATTCATCAAAGGGACAACTATAGCGGCAGTAGTGTAACAAAGCACTCCCTAGTGTCTCTGCGCAATAATCTCTTCCATTTGAGTATTTTGTGTGTTGAATCCTTGATTCATAAACCCCTTTCTTTGATTATTCTCTTCTTCACTAGAACTCGATCATGCAATGTCTGTGCTTCAAAATTGATGAACTTTCTCTGATTAAAATTTGCAAATCTAGCAAAATTTTTAGAGTGGAACGCCATTGGAATTGAAATCTAGTGATTCTTCCCTCGTTTTCCCCCCTAAATGGACTTTGGAATCAGTTTTTGGGAGTTATAAGGAGAAGAACCCGCTAAAAACTACCTTTTGAAACATTTTAAGTCATTTTCATCATCTCAACGCATCATGCGCTAGCTCTCTGGAATGTGGCACATCATGCGCCAATCTAGTGCATCATGCGCCAGTTCCAAAAAAATTGTCATTTCGATTTCAATCCAAAAAACTCTTAGTTCTTCCATAAAATTAGGTAAATTTAGATGTTTTAAAATATCTCAATTTTAAATCTCTCAGATACACAGACTCTATGAAAAAAACAAATATAAATATAAGTAAATATTTCAAACAAAAACACAAAAGAAAAATAAACAACGATAAAAATGAGTTGCCACCCACAAAGCACTTGGTTTAATATCGTCAGCCCAGCATTCCCAGTCTTTATTCTAAGTGACCTAGCATTACAGTCTCTTTGAAAACTAGTCTTTGACCATCAAAATATGGTTTCAATTTATGCTCATTTACTTTAAATATCCTTTCTTAGGATCTTCAATATTAACAGCTCCATAGGGATATTTTTACAACTTTGAATGGTCCTTTCCACCTAGACTTCAGGTTTCCTGGAGATAATTTCAATCTTGTATTTTATAATAAAACTTCTTATCTTGGTTCAAATTCCTTCTTTATTATCTTTTGATCATGTCATTCTTTCTTTTTTTCCTTATAAATCCTAGCATTATCATAAGATTCATTCCTAATTTTTTTAAGCTCATTCAACTGCAATAATCTTTTCTCACCAGCTTCTTTCAAATTGAAATTGAATTCCTTTATAGCCCAATAAGCTTTATGTTCCAATTCTACAGGCAAGTGACAAGTCTTCCCAAAAATTAATATAAGGAGACATTCTAATATGTGTCTTATAAGCTGTTTTGTATGCCCATAATGTCGTATATAATCAAGCAGACCAATCTGTTTTATTTGGATTTACACTTTTTTTCAAAATTCTCTTAATTTCACGATTAGATACTTCTATCAAACCACTTCTCTAGGGATGATAAGTGGTTGCAATTTTATACATTATATTTGATTTTTCTACCAATCATGCAATTGTTACATTTTAAAATGAGATCTTCCATCGGTAATGACTACTCTTGGCATTCCATATCTTTTAAAAATATTTTTAATTAAAAATTTTGAAACACTCCAGTCATCACATCGAGGTAAAGCGATTGCTTTAATCCATTTTAAAACATAATCCACTGCAATAAATAAATAAATATATATGTGTCTAAATGGAGTAGGCCAATAAAATGTAGATTGCAAAATTTTATGAACAGTTTTATCATTTCCAAAATGACCTCCAAATTTAGAATCATGACATTTTTGGATAATTTCCTAAATTTCTTTATAAAGCACATATCATCTCATTACTAAATCTTTGTATTATTTATATAAAGAGAGGTCATACCAAAAATAAGATTTTGCATCATAAATGAATTTCTTTTCCTGTTGTTTTGTAAGTCCTATGGTAAAATAACATTAATAATATAATTTACAATATCAACATACCAAGGTATTTCCCTTCCTTTTACAGGATAAAGTTGTTCATCAGGAAAAGTTTCATGAATTTATTTTTCCATCTCAAGTATTTTATCCTGTTCTAGCCTAGATAGATGATCAGCAATTTGATTATCAATCCCTTTCTTATCGACTAATATAAAATTAAACTCTTGCATCAGAAGTACCCATCTAATTAATCTTCATTTTGCATCCTTCTTTTGCATCAAATATTTATAGTTGAATGGTCAGTATGCACAACACATTTAGCTCCAATTAGATATGNTTACCAAATTGACCTCCAAATTTAGAATCATGACATTTTTGGATAATTTCCTAAATTTCTTTATAAAGCACACATCATCTCCTTACTAAAATTTTGCATTATTTCTACAAATATTGTTCATCCTAAAAATAAAATTTTGCATCATGAATGAATCTCTTTTCCGGTTGTTTTGTTAGTCCATATGATAAAAAACCACTAACAAAATAATTTAGAATACCAGCATACCATGATATTTCTCATCCTTGTACAGCATAAATTTGTTCATAAGAAAAAGTTTCATTAATTTCTTTTTCCAAATCAGGTAGTTCTTCCTGTTCCAACTAAAATGGATGATCAGTAATTTGATTACCAACCCCTTTCCTATCGACTATTACATAATCAAGTTCTTGCATCAAAAGTACCAATCTAATTTGTCTCAATTTCACATCTTTCTTTTGCATTAAATGTTTATGAGCCTAGTGGTCAGTATGCATAAAATAATTTGCTCCAATTAGATGTGACCAAAACTTATCAAAAGCATAAACAATGGCTAAGAACTCTCTTTTAGTAATGGTGTTGTTAATTTGAGCATCATTAAGTGTCTTACAAGCATATTATATGACTTTAAAAATCTTATCATATCTTTGCCCTAAAACAGCTCTAATTGCATAATCACGAACAACACACATTAATTCAAAAGGTTTCTCCCTATCAAGTGAAACAATTATAGGAGCAGTGAACAATTTTTTCTTTAAAGTTTCAAAGGCTTTAAGGCAATCTTGGTTAAAGTCAAATTTTGTATCATTTTTCATAAGCTGGCATAAAGGCTTAGTAATTTTTGAAAAATCATTAATATATCATCTGTAAAATCTAGCATGTCATAAAAGGCTCCAAACTCCTCGTGCGGTAGTAGGTGGAGGTAAGTTTGATATAACCTGTATTTCTGCATGATCTACTTCCATGCCAATTTTTTAAAATTTTATGCCCAAGCACAATTCCTCCTGCAACTACAAATTGACAATTTCCCAGCTTAATACGAGATTAGTCTTTTCACATAATTCTAGAACTTTCTCTAAATGAATTAGACATATTGCAAATGAAGTTCTAAATATAGAAAAATCATTCACAAAGACTTCAATTCCATTTTTATTTAAATCACTAGAAATTGACATCATACATCATTAAAATGTTAGCCGAAAAGAAAAAGCTCCATAAGGACTAGTAAATATTGTTTTGTCTTGATCCTCTAGAGTAATAGGTATTTGATGATAATGAGTATATCCATCTAGAAAATTAAAATATCTGTGCCCAGCCAGCTGTCAACACTATTTTTAGGGAGATCATCTCATGGAAGCTGTCAGTCGCAGGAATGGGAATTCCNGTATTCAGTTTAGTTCTACTTAAACGAAGGCCTTTAGACTCCAATGTAGACCTCCATAATTCAAGTTTTTTTCTGGGCTTTTTCTCTGGTTTTATCCACAAGAAGAATATCATCAGCAAAAAGCATACACCAAGGTACATCCTCCTTTAGATGTCCAGTAAGACCTTCCATAACTAAAGAAAAAAGATATGGGCTTAAAGCCGATCCCTGATGTAATCCAACGGAAATAGGAAAGCATTTTGTCAANTCCTATTTAGTGTCATATTTTCATTTAGTTCTAGTAAATTAAGATCATTTTTAATAAAATAAGCCCAAATCCTCCTAGATTTACCTCTGCCTTTCTTAACACAAGTCGAATCTAAAACATCAACTCTCCTAATCGGATCATCAAATGGTCAACGTTTAATATGATCAAACCATCTAAGATGACTTTCACTAATTATGTCTATCACAAGAGCTACATCAACCCTACCCCGGATATCGACTTTCTCTAATTTTGTCTGTCACAGGAGCTACACCAACCCTATCACGAATATATTCTTTTGATTTTCTCTAATTTTGTCTGTCACATAAGCTACAATAACCCTATCACGGATAAATTCATTATCCAATATTGTCTCTAAGTGTAAAGCCACTCATCCACCTAATCATTCTCATCTCGGCAACACTTAAACTTATTATCTCTAAGGTGTAAAGCCACTCATCCACCTAATCATTCTCATCTCGGCAACACTTAACTTATTACTCTAAGTGTAAAGCCACTCATCCACCTAATCATTCTCATCTCGGCAACACTTAACTTATCATTATGCTTCTAAAGCCACTCATCCACCTAATCATTCTCATCTCGGCAAACACTTAACTTATTATTATGCTTCTCTACAGGAGCTACACCAACCCTATCACGAATATATTCATTCCGCATTTTGTCTCTACGTGTAAATCACTCATCCACCTAATCATTCTCATCTCGACAACACTTAACTTATTATTATGCTTCTCTTTTGATCCACCTAATCATTCTCATCTCGGCAACACTTAACTTATTATTATGCTTCTCTTTTAAAGGTTAATCATTCTCATCTCGACAACACTTAACTTATTATTATGCTTCTCTTTTAAAGGCCAACATGTCAACGCATTCTCATCTCGGCAACACTTAACTTATTATTATGCTTCTCTTTTAAAGACCAACATTCAGTGCCATAGAGCATTGCAGGTCTCACCACCATCTTATTAAATTTTTGTTTCAGTCTAAGCAGTACTTTTCTATCACACAAATNTAATTTACACACTCTTGTGCATCCCCTTTATTCTTGAAAATGGGGACCAAAATACTCTTCCTCCACTCCTCATGCATCTTTTTATTTTTTAAAATAATATTAAAGAGTTTAGTAGGCCAAGAAACTCCCTAATCTCCCAATTATTTCCACACTTCAATTAGGATATCATCAGGTTCTGCAGAAAGAAACTCCCAAATCACCCAAATATTTCCACACTTCAATTGGAATATCATCAGGTCCTACAGACTTCCACCATTGGTTTTCTTTAAAGCCTCCTCAACTTCTTTTTTGCTAATGCGACGATAAAAATGAAACGTTTTATTATTATTCAAGATATTAAAATCACTAAGGTTGACTGTATTTTAAGAAACATCATTAAAAAGTTTATCAAAGTAACTCACCCACCTATGTTGAATATCTTTTTCTAAGAAAAATACTTTTTGATTTTCATCTTTAATACACTTTACTTGAGTTATATCTTTACTTTTCTTTTCTCTTTGTTTGGCTCATATATTTTTCACCCTCCCTAGTATCTAATCTAATATAAAGATCATTAAAAGTAGAATTTTTAGAGTCACAAATTGTTCTTTTAGACTCCCTACGGGTCGTTTGATATTTTTTTCAGTTCTCCAGACTTTTACATTTAAACCAATTTTTATAACATAACTTCTTATATTTTATCTTTTCTTGCACATTATTATTTCACCACCAACTATTTTTATTTGAAAATATTTTTTCTTTTGATTCTCCAAGTACATATTTTGCTACTTGTTTAGTAGTGTTTGTTACTTAATCACACATAACATTTGCTCTTTATGAATTAACCAAATTTTTGAAATCTTGAATTTTGCTCATAAAATTAATTTTATTTGTATCTTTTAAGCTTTTACATCTAATTCTACGATGATGAGTCCTAGTATTCTTTATTTTAGAACTCTTGATCTTAAAATCTAAAGCTAATAAATGATGTTGGGTATTTAAATTTTCACTTGGAATGACCTTACAATCTTTACAATCAGGATGATATCTTCTTTTCATAAGAAAATAATCAATTTATGTTTTATTAGATCCACTCTTATAAGTAATAAGATGTTCATCCCTTTTCTTGAATAAAGTATTAGTAATAACAAAATCATACGCTAAAGCAAAATCTAAAATAGCTCTACCTTCTTCATTAGTTACTCCAAAACCGTAGCCATCATGAATATTTCTGAAATCTTCTACCGCTCTACCGACATGTCCATTTAAATCTCCTCCAATGAAAATTTCTTCAAGAGATATCATTTGTATTAAGTCTTCTAAGTCCAAAATTTATCTTTATACCCTGTTCTTCAAGAGGTATCATTTGTATTAAGTTTCTAAGTCATTCCAAAATTTATCTTTAGACTCTTCAAGAGGTATCATTTGTATTAAGTCTTCTAAGTCATTCCAAAATTTATCTTTAGACCCTATATATAAACCTACTTGAGGAGCATAAACACTTATAATATTAAAAATCTTAGTATCAATGATAATTTTATGGGTTATAATTGTATCACCAACTCTATTAATTTTTACAACATTATCTTTCAAACTCTTATCTATAATTACACCTACACTATTTCTAGTGTGACTCTTACTTGAATACCAAAGTTTAAAACGTAAATTATCAATCCCTTTAGCCTTTTCTCCAACCCACTTAGTTTCTTGAATACATAAGATATTAATTTTCATATGAATCATAATATCAACTAATTCCATTAATTTACCATTGAGAGTACCTATATTCCAAGAACCCATTCTAATATTAGTTTCATTAGTTTCATAGACTAACTTCTTTACCCGCATTCGCCCGTAATGTGAGAGCCCTTGCTTATTTAACACTACACCTGGGTGCCGGTGTAGCGGCCCTTGCACACTTTTCACTGTATTCAGGCTATACAATGCGTCGCTTCCAAGGGACGCCCTAGCACTTACAAAATGATCAAAAGGATTCATGTCATGATTTTTTTTGATAAGTTTTACGCTGGTTGTTGACTACCTAACGCAACCCTCCACTTTTTGCATCCGGGCTTAAGTCCGACAACGGTAGTGTTTCTTACTAGCATAGTATATTACTTTAAAAATCTTATCATATCTATGACCTAAAATAACTCCAATTGCATAATCACAAGAATCACACATTAGTTTAAAAGGTTTCTCCCAATCAGGTGAAAACATTATAGAAGCAGTGATCAATTTTTTCTTTAAAGTTTCAAAGGCTTTAAAGCAATCTTGTTTAAAATCAAATTTTGTATTTTTTTTTCAGAAGTTGGCATAAAGCCTTAGTAATTTTTTAAAAATATTTAATATATCGTATGTAAAATTCAATATGTTCTTAAAAACTCCTAACTCCTCTTACATTAGTAGAAGGAGGTAAGTTTAATATAACCTAAATTTTTGCAGGATTTAATTCCATGGCCAATTTCTGAAATTTTATGCCCAAGCACAAATCCTCTTACAACCATAAATTGACATTTTTTGCAATTCTATACGAGATTAGTCTTTTCAAATCATTCAAGAACTTTCTCAAAATGATTTAGACATCTTTCAAAAGAAGTTCCAAATACAAAAAAATCATCCATAAAGACTTCAATCCCTTTTTCAATTTAATCACTAAAAACTGATATCATACATCTTTGAAATGTTGTAGGTGCATTACATAATCCAAAGGGCATTCACCAAAAAGCAAAAGTTCCATAAGGACTAGTAAATGTTGTTTTCTTTTGATCCTCTAGAGCAATAGTTATTTGATGATAACTAATATATTCATCTAGAAAACAAAAATATATGTGCCTAGCCAGCCTATCTAACATTTGGTCCAAAAAGGGTAAAGGAAAATCGTCCTTCCTGGTGGCAGAATTTAATTTTCATAAACTATGCAGATTTGTCATCCAAATACTTGTCTTGTTGGTATTAATTCATTATTTTCATTTGTCACTACAGTCACTCCTCCTTTCTTTGGAACACAGTGAATTAGACTTACCCAAGCACTATCTGAAATAAGATATATTATACCAGCATCTAAATAATTTAAAATTTCTTTCTTAACAATTTCTTTCATCATAGGATTTAATCTCCTTTGAGGATCAACTCTTGGTTCATGTTGATCCTCTAATAAAATTCTTTGCATACTAATCGAAGGACTGATTCCTTTAATATTAGCTAATTTCTATCCAATGGCTTTCTTATATCTTCCTAAAGTTTCCAACAACTGCTGTTCTTACTTATCGTTAATTCTGAGGATACTGTAACAGGTAATGCATACTTCAAATGTGTAGGAAGTGTTTTCAGTTCTAGTTTAAGAGGCTTCTCCATAGATGAAATCAAATTCTTATTACTTTCTGTAGGGTCTAACGTTTCAATTTTTTCCCTGAACATAATCCAAATCTTCTTTACTGACTTCCGTAGATTCATCTTGAATTTTATCCTCATCTTAATATTCCATATATTCCTTTGTAAATTCCCTTCAAATGTATTTTTTAAATATTCATGGTTTAGATATTCATTAATATACATTCTGAAGAATTTAATCTCTTGCTCTTTTGCATGGTATCTCATTGATTTTGCAATATTAAATGTAACCTCTTGATCACTAACTCTCATAGTCAATTCTCTTTTCTACACATCTATCAAAGCTCTTCCAATAGTAATGAATGGTCTTCCCAAAATGATCGAAATTCCTTTATTTTCCTCCATATCTAATACAATAAAGTCCACAGGAAAGATAAATTTACAACTTTTACCAAAACATCTTCTATACCTCCTTTAGGATAGGTAATCAAACGATCAGTTAACTGAAGAGTTACAGTTGTAGGTAAAATATCTCATAAACCCAACATTTTAAAAAATTGATAATGACATAATATTAATATTGGCTCCTAAATCACATAAAGCTTTTCCAAAAAAATCTTTCACCAATAGCACAAGGAATTGTAAGACTTCAAGGATCTTTAAGTTTTTTACGAAGCTTTTCTGAATTATAGGGCTACACTCTTCACTGGTCTCGTTATCTATAAACTTCCTTTTCTTATTAAGTATATCCTTCATGAACTTCACATAGCTTGACATTTGTTCCAAAGCTTAAAAAAATTGAATGTTTATCGTTAATTTCCTCAATAATTCTAAAAATTTTGAAAATTGGTTATCTTTATTTTTTTTTCATTCTTTGAGGAAATGGAGGTGGTTGTCTTTCAACAGTGATTTTCATTAGTTTAATAGGGCATTCTGACTCAAAATGACAATCTTCACAAAATTTTCCATTTTCCACCTCATCTTTTTCAAATTCAACTTCTACTTCTTTTTTAACTCTATTTTCTAATTCTTTTCCATTTCTCAGTTGAATAACTTTAATTTTCTCTTTGTTTAGATATTTAGGATTTACTTTAATATTACTAGGTAACGTTCCTAGAGATCTATTGCTAAGTGTGGTAGTAATACATCCTAATTGATTTTTCATGTCCCTAATTGCAGCTTGTTGACTTTGTAATTGACTCCCCAATTCTAAAATCAATTCTTCCATTGACAACTTTTTCTCATTACTCTGCAAATTATTAAAATTTGGAGGGTAATAAGGTTTATAAGTTGGATTTCCTTGGAGTTTCTCAATGGGTTTGCAGTGTTGTTTCCCCATTATGGATTTGCGGCATTAGAATTAATGTTACTCTAACTAAAATTTGGTTGATTCTTCCAACCAGGATTATAATAATTGTCATAAGGATTATTAGAATGATTATTTATTGCATTTAAGGTCTCATAAGAAGATTGAGATTCTATCATTTGTCCCAATGAGTTTTCCTCAAGCACAACTGATGTCTGAGAATAATTCATTCTATACTAATCTATCTTCTTTGATATAACAGTTATTTGTACAGCTAACATAGATATTTCATTAGAATCATGAATACTGGCTACTCTTTTTAGATTTACCCTTTGAGAGGGTCATTGACAATTATTTGTAGCCATCTCTTTATATAAAGAATATGCTTCATCGAATGGTTTTACCATTAATGATCCACCAATAGCAGCATCAATTATCGATCTTAGAGATCCAATCAATCCAATGTAAAAAGTTTGAATTATTAATCAATCTGGCAATGCATGGTGTGGACACTTTCTAAGGAGATCTTTAAATCTTTCTTAGGCTTCATAAATTGATTCCTCTTCAAACTCATAGAAAGATGTAATATCATTTCTAAGCTTAGCAGTTTTTTAAGGTAGGAAATATTTAGATAAAAATTTTTGTGATAAATCTCCCCAAGTTCTGATAGATTTAGGTGCTAACGAGTTTAACCATATCTTAGTTTTATCCCTTAGTGAAAAAAGAAAAAGTCTAAGTCTGACGGCATCATTTGACTCTCCATCATATTTAAAAGTTACACACTATTCTAGAAAACTAGCAAGGTGTAAATTAGGATCTTCAGTTGGTGTTCTCCCAAACTAATTGTTTTGTACCATTTGGATTAAATCAGATTTAAGTTCAAATGAATTAGCATCTACAGCAGGGTTTTGTATACTCAAATGAATTTCATCTGTTGTAGGATTAACATAATATCTAAAATGTCTCTGATGATATTCATTTTCATTTCCAACATTACTTAAATTGCATGTCATTTTACTAATATGATCTATCTCTTTTTATTGTTTTTGAATTTTTCTAATAGTTTTTTCTAACTCAGATTCATAAAGTACTAAATTTTTCAGATCTTACAGTATGCATAAACAAACACAACAAATAATTTAAAATAAGCAAACACACTTAAATAAGAAAATATTCAAGCTAAACTACAAACACTTTTATTTTAAGCTTAAAAATAAAAATACCATAATTTAAAATAACTTACTGATACTTTCCGTTACTTTCCTAACAACGGCGCCAAAAACATGATGCAGGTGGATTTAGTGTGTTAATTTTGTAAATATTTTTCAATATTACAAAATACACACTACAGATACAATAACAAATATGTAAATTAATCCCAAAAAAATAACTTCAGTTAAAATAGTTTTATCTTTTAAAAACCTTTAAACTGTTAAATCCCCTTTAAAAATAACGCAAGTACACATATCGCTCAAGCAATAAAAGGCTCTAATGGAGTCTTAGATATCGATCCCATAGGAAAGCTGAAAATGCCTATAAGTAAATTATTTAGATTATAATGTAAACTACAATTTTAAACTACTAAAGTGAAGTGCTAGATTTGAATAATAGAGTCAATGCTAAATAAAATGCAGTAAAAAGACAAGTTTATTATACTAAATGCTAAACTTTCAAAAGTAAAACTACAAAAATAAAGTTTTTGTGACGAAGAGTTCAAATTTAAGAAAGCATCCTTCCCCTTTACAATGAATATATGGATTGTGAAGAAATTAAAATGATTTGAATATATATATATATA
>JXCR01147463.1:612670-629757 GCA_002079205.1 Phalaenopsis hybrid cultivar | reverse complement strand
TATATATATATATATATATATATATATATATATATATATATATATATATATATATATGTGTGTGTGTGTGTGTGTGTGTGTGTGTGTCAAATAGGAGCAATCATATTATTTACCCTCTTTTGAGTGCATAAAGAACATTGAGTAAACCAGAGTTTGGTCCCTAATCCTGTGGTTAGTTTGGGAGGATACCGACTGCCACTCCAGAGCTCCCACTACTCTCTCACCTGAGGGCTAACAATCTCACATCATTTTTCAATCAACTGGACCAAATTTGGGATTTTAATCTGTCACCTTAAAATCTCCAATTCTGCATCCAACAAAGTATATTTCCCTACTTGTTTGCACCCAACTCCATGAATGAAATACTCTCCCATGAAATCAAATTTGATTCTCACCATGTTGTCGAAATAATAGCACTTTCAAAACATATGGTTCTCAACACATTTTAACATTTCAATTAGCTAGATTGAAAACTAAATGAAGATTGGAGTTCAAATCATCACAAATTATTGACATTAAAATCCATGTAAAATAAAATCAGTTCTTCACAAAATCCTATCTCAAAGTAGGGAGAAAGATAAAGAAGACTACTCAGAATTCATGAGAAGGATACAATAAAACACTAAAGTAGGGAGAAGGATAAAGAAGACTACTCAGAATTCATGAGAAGGATACAATAAAACACGGGATTTCATTATAAAAAAAACAGTTTACAAAATAAAAAGAAATAAAAGACACAACTTATCTCACAATCCTTCCCAAGCAAATCCCTAGAAGTTCTCTCCAAGCCTTTCTCTCCTTACAAACTCTCAATTCTCTCTTAAAAGTGTAATGAAGAAAAAATCTCTCACTTTCCCTCTCCTCTTACAATCCTTGAAGAAAATCTCCAAGCCCTTGACTTTCTCTCTCTCTATCTCTTCTTGTCACCCTCTTTACACGCCACTCCAGCTCTATTCAAGCTCTAGACTTCCCTCACTTCTATCAAAGGGTGCCTCCCTCCAAAAAGTATTCAAAATTCCCTCCAAATTTTCATCCAAAAGTCAAACTCTTTTGAATTCAAAAGACATGTCCATTGATCCAAGAGGCATATCTCTTCATAAAAGAAACTTCCGAAGTGTCTGGATGCATTGAATTAAGTCTCCTAATTTTTTTATTGTGGTTGAGACAATATATACAAATAAATAGAATTAAGTCTCCTAATTTAAAATCTTCATATATGAGATTACTTTGTATTTTAATAAGATAAAAAAAAATAATTTCATGCAAAAAAAGGATTTTCTTAAAATAGTATTTTCATTCAAAAGATATATGAGATGCAAATTGATTTTATATATGAATTAATTAAATTCAAGATGACCCAAGACTTATATACTCAAATGTCTAAGACTAAGAAATTATATGTTTCTTAAGAAAAACATATTTATTCATGTAGTTACTTATTTCAGTGAACATATAAGTCTTGCTTGGGCTAAGACTTATCACAAAATTCATCTCTTATATTTGATTTGCCCAAAAGAAACTCATCGTTTGAAAACATTGCAATTTGTATTCCCTGTAGTTTTTTTATTATAGAAAATTCAACTGAGGAGCTGCTCATAATTGAATTCAAATATACATAACAGACCAATTCAAATTCTACGAACTCGATAGATGAGAGTTCAATAATCTAGTATTACTCTTAAATTCTATTTTTCCAGCAATCAATATAATTCAATTTTTTTTCATTTCATCAATAAGAATGTTTTTGTTATTAACTTATAAATATGGGATTTGAGTATATTTATATTTGATTTTCTCATTTATAATGGTTTAAATGACAATCTAAATTGTAAATAATGATTAAGAATAACTATAGCCCTTTAATCTAACTCACTTTTGTGACCAAAATTTACATTTAGTAGAGCTCGAGTCTATTCTATTTGGTGACTTTACATGATTACCTCCGCAAAAACTAAAGTTTAACAAAAGGTCCATCTAAGAGGATGGTTGAAAAGTTATGAACATAAAAAAAAAGGTCATGGCTCCTTACTTTCATTAAATAATCATGTTTAACCATAACATTTTATTACCTTATCAATATAACTAAAAATCATGCAAACAAGCATCATGTAATTAAATAATTATATGATTTCATTTCATTTCTGAATTTTTAGAAATTACAAGTATAATGTATCTGCCATTCAAAAATGTTAAAATACAAATACAAAAGTATACTTAAGCATTATGTTTTAATGAGTAGCCATTTTCTATAGGAAAATGTTTGTTGCCTTCATTTTAGAATATTAAAATATAAAGTGATGCATTTTAGGAACTTGCTTGTAATATCTTCTTGGCATTTAATAATTCTAAGAAACTCGAGAGATTTAGTATCCTCTAGCAAATTCAAAATGATAAGAGAAGGTTCTAAAAAATTATTTCATGTAGTTTAGCATTCCTCTACTCATATGCAGATTTGATAGCCACCATCTCTTCATCATTTTTTTTTTCTTTTAATTAACATAAATCCATACTTTCACTAAAAAAACAGTGTAACACTATTTAAAACTTGTCCTTACAGTGCATATTTTTGTCTTGGGTAAGTTAATTCAACTTGCCAAGAAGTTTGTTATTTTATTATGCACGGATGGCAATTTGCAAGAAAGAAAAACTCTGCTATGTTGATACTTGTTTCCACACTATAAATATGTGTAAATGACATAATTATTTTTTGCAGGTGTTTGTGAAAGTATTTTTAGAATATGGTTGGACCAAGTTAAAAAGTCATTGAACTTAATATTAATGAATTTAAAATAAATTTCCAATCAAACAAATTTTCAGTCAAGTTCTTAAGTCAAATCTTCTCAAACTCACGAAGAAGTTGGTTGTCAATGATCTTCTTAGTAGTCCTCAACTTCTAGGACTAAAAATCTATGTTTAGAGAAACTGTCACACTTTAAAGATTCAAAGTAAAAAATTCAAGATGAAGTTAACACTTATTGAGTCAAAAATTTCTATTGACTTTATTAAAGGAGCAGTCCTTACTTTGCCAACAATAGGGTATCTCAATAAGTCGACTACCTAATTGGCCTTATCAAACTACTTACATATGTTGAAAAATCGTATTCAGGAAAAGAATAAACTACATTGTGAAGAAAGATGGACCATTTCAAAGTGGTTGCTTATAATAATAATTTCAACCACAACCTATTTTCTTTCATGTGCACTCATCAAAGAACTATTTTCCTACTCAATAAGAACTGCTCATCTATTATACTCATAGCCACAATCTTCTCCAAGTCATGACACCACCAAATTACTGTTGCTTTATCTACAAAATTAATGAATTCACTTGCCTAAAGGGCTATCCACATGCACTCATAAATCTTTAAGCTTTGGTATCCACATGTCTGTAACTTTCCAGACATATTTTTTATTGGGGTCTAGATATAACCACTTTCATTGCTTTCAAAACTCGAATACATGGTATGAAGGCTATTTCAATGAAAGATTTTCTAATATATAATTCTAGTATATCAAAATTATAGAGCATAATGTTTTTCTCAAACTGTTCTCTCCAAACTTTTTGTTATGTTAGCACCTTATAGGTTTTAAAAGTAGAGCATTGCATCATCACGAGCAAATTTAGATTCCACAAGGGGAAGTTGTGATAAGTATAATAAATTAAAATTGTTGCATTAGATTGTGAATAAAATCTATTATAACAGATGGAGTGGTTATGTATAACAAAAACTCATAAGTAATTAGCTTAGATTTTGAGATTATGAAGAGAGAGAGAGAGAGAGAGAGAGAGAAGAGTATGAGAAGAGATACAACCATTGGAGTAGATCAGAGGAATAATAAAGAGAAAACACAAAAATGAAAAAAATACAGGTTGGAACATTAAATATTTTAAATTCTTCATATATAATTCCTATAAAAAAAGAGAAATATTAGTGGGCTCAAAACTAAAAAAAAATCTCTAAAAATATGAGTAATTTACTCATTACATATAATAAGTTACACCTAAAGTATTGAAAGATATATGCTAATATTGTGCATCACATAAGCAATGAAATCTAATAATTTAAATAGTATGTTCTTATAATTGATTTGTTTTTTCTCATATATGTTATTATGTGACATTTATGTAAATCTTCCTAAAAAATATCCTCCTTCATCCTCCATCTAAAGAGCAAACTATTCATACCTACAATTATGGGTTCTCAAATACAAAGAGATTCATTCTTATATGATAATATTCCAAATAATAATAGCAAATATTGTCATAGAACTATGTATTAAATTTTAAAGTTATATACAATATTTATTTATTTTTTATGTTTAAAGACATACATAAATTTTTTCTTTCGCACACATTCAAACGTGGTATCCCACATGTGCACGAAGCAAAATTCAATACATCTTGGTTGGAAGAAAAAATTATCAACCACTGCGTCATGGTGGTTTGCAANCAATTTGCAAGAAAGAAAAACTCTGCTATGTTGATACTTGTTTCCACACTATAAATATGTGTAAATGACATATAATTATTTTTTGCTGGTGTTTGTGAAAGTATTTTTAGAATATGGTTGGACCAAGTTAAAATGTCATTGAACTTAATATTAATGAATTTATATTAAATTTCCAATCAAACAAACTTTCAGTCAAGTTCTTAAGTCAAATCTTCTCAAACTCACGAAGAAGTTGGTTGTCAATGATCTTCTTAGTAGTCCTCAACTTCTAGGACTAAAAATCTATGTTTAGAGAAACTGTCACACTTTAAAGATTCAAAGTAAAAAATTCAAGATGAAGTTAACACTTATTGAGTCAATCATTTCTATTGACTTTATTAAAGGAGCAGTCCTTACTTTGCCTACAATAGGGTATCTCAGTAAGTCGACTACCTAGTTGGCCTTATCAAACTACTTACGTACGCTGAAAAATCGTATTCAGGGAAAGAATAAACTACATTGTGAAGAAAGATGGACCATTTCAAAGTGGTTGCTTATAATAATAATTTCAACCACAACCTATTTTCTTTCATGTGCACTCATCAAAGAACTATTTTCCTGCTCAATAAGAACCGCTCATATATTATACTCATAGCCACAATCTTCTCCAAGTCATGACACCACCAAATAACTATTGCTTTATCTACAAAATTAATGAATTCACTTGCCTAAAGGGCTATCCACATGCACTCATAAATCTTTAAGCTTTGGTATCCACATGTCTGTAACTTTCCGGTCATATTTTTTATTGGGGTCTAGATATAACCATTTTCATTGCTTTCAAAACTTGAATACATGGTATGAAGGCTATTTCAATGAAAGATTTTCTAATATATAATTCTAGTATATCAAAATTATAGAGCATAATGTTTTTCTCAAACCGTTCTCTCCCAACTTTTTGTTATGTTAGCACCTTATAGCTCTTACAAGTAGAGCATTGCATCGTCACGGGCAAATTTAGACTCCACAAGGGGAAGATGTGATAAGTATAATAAATTAAAATTGTTGCATTAGATTGTGAATAAAATCTATTATAACAGATGGAGTGGTTATGCATAACAAGAACTCATAAGTAATTAGCTTAGATTTTGAGATTATGAAGAGAGAGAGAGAGAGGGAAAGAGAGACGAGTATGAGAAGAGATGCAACCATTGGAGTAGATCAGAGGAATAATAAAGAGAAAACACAAAAAATGAAAAAAAAACAGATTGGAACATTAAATATTTTAAATTCTTCATATATAATTCCTATAAAAAAAAGAGAAATATTGGTGGGCTCAAAACTAAAAAAAAATCTCTAAAAATATGAGTAATTTACTCATTATATATAATAAGTTACACCTAAAGTATTGAAAGATATATNCTTTATTAGGCTGTCACAGTAAAAAAGATGATGTTTTGCATTTACTTCAGTTGTTTAATTAGAAAAAAAAAAGATTATTATTTTTATTGTTTGGCAGAAATGAGTTTAAAAAAATATTTGTTTGATATTTTTGTTAAGTTTTTACTTGAAAAAGGGGTGTGTACAGTGGGTCTCTAAGGAAAGGCTATCAGCTGTGGACAGTTTTACTTGAATTTTCAATTGAACTAAAGAAGGGATTTAGGCTTATAATCAGAATTGGAAATTTTTTGGCTAGTTTTGGGATTTTCACATTCAGTCATCATACAATACCAATATAATTTTTCTGGTTTTGAGTAATTTGGCATCATATATCTTTAATATTAGATATTTGCACTAACTTAAATCCTGTAATGATTGGTTGTCATATATCAATTGACCGCTAGAAGGCTTGTGCACGGTTTGAATGCTGAGAATGAGGTTATGTTGGAATAGGCCAAGTTACTGTCTGTGGATGTAACATGATCCCTGTTGTTCCCTTGCGCAGTTAATGCTTTATGGTTTATATCTTATATGTTACTTTTTATGCTTTGGTGTTCAGTTTACTTTGTTTTTTAGTCTAAACTTAGGTTCTTTTGGTTGGGTTTTTCCAGTTTTTCTTAATGTAAAGCTGTTTGTTTCTGAACAATAGCGTTTTTTGTTTTTTTCTTGGAGGATGGGTGTGTTGTAAATGCCATATGAATGTTTTCCCATAAATCATTGTAGTCTGTTACTATTTTCTGGTATCTGTTTTGAAATTGCTGCCATATGAAGTGTTTGTAAATTTGAATTGATAAAATATTGAAATACCATCAACTACTTCATTTTAAATATCAAAGGGGGAGTAAGTTNTGTTTTTTTCTTGGAGGATGGGTGTGTTGTAAATGCCATATGAATGTTTTCCCATAAATCATTGTAGTCTGTCACCATTTTCTGGTATCTGTTTTAAATTTGAATTGATAAAATATTGAAATACCATCAACTACTTCATTTTAAATATCAAAGGGGGAGTAAGTTTTTTTTCTTTCTTTTAGATTGTAAAATAGCTCCACAATAATTTTTCCAAATTATTTTCTTTCGGTATTGCGTTTGCGCAATCGGCACAACCAAACTACTACAACTAAGATTTTGTCGGCACCGCTTTTGTGGTAGGAAAAACATCTAACAAAAAATAGTACTTCTTTGAATGAAGTATTTTTACAGTTTTTCAAAATTGTCTTAGAGAAGCTACTTAAAGGTGTATTTCACTCTTTTTTAAAGTTAAAATGCTGGTATTTTTTATGTATGTAAAAGCAAAGTTTTGGTGTTAGATATGTAAATACATAGAATTTGCGCGGTATGTGTAGTTATTTTTTCATCAAATAAATTCTTGGAAATTACAAAAGAGATGTNTTTACAGTTTTTCAAAATTGTCTTAGAGAAGCTACTTAAAGGTGTATTTCACTCTTTTTTAAAGTTAAAATGTTGGTATTTTTTATGTATGTAAAAGCAAAGTTTGGGTGTTAGATATGTAAATACATAGGAATTGGGCGGTATGTGTAGTTATTTTTTCATCAAATAAATTCTTGGAAATTACAAAAGAGATGTAGCTGAATAGAATGAATTAATCTTTTTCCGGAGGAGTTTTTTTCGGGGCAAGATTTACACTCTGAACTTGGGGCATTAGTATTTTTCACTTTATTTCTATCCAATGTTTGTGCTATGACACGAGCCCAAAGAAAAATCATCCATCCCAGCTGAATAATTATCTAATATTTTAAGTTTATAATTAAAACTGAATAGTGTAGATTTTAATTTATAAATATGATGGAATGTGCTTCCTAATGTTTGTTGTGGTGTATCTCATGTGCAGGAAAGGGCAAGAAAAAATCATCCGGTCAGTCAGACGTTGCACCAAATGATGCCATGGTAGAGTGATTATCTGGAAGCGTTTTATCACTACTTATCTGTAATGCTTTCTCACTGAAGTAAGGACATTCAGTCAATGATCTCCTTTGAAGATTTAGGCGAGCTCTCAACCGTCTGATTGTTATGCAATTGTTATTTTTGTGAAATATATTTTAGCTTTAAAGTGTCAGTTTTTAATTACGCTTTAAGTCAATTCTATCTTTTTGTTTTTATTGAGATGGAATTTGGGTTGAATTGGTTGGGAACTGCCTAAAATCTCCGGAGGCCTTCTTTAAAGGTTTAAATTGAAGTAAAATGGTGATCAAAGCTTTCTATGGAAAAAATTCTTTCAAGCAAGCTCGATTGAGCAGGAAAAATAATTTCTTTCTGAAATAATGAACAATATATGCGTTCACTTTCTGAAGTAATATTAAAAAAATAATGATAATTGATATATTGAGATTTATTTAGAATAAAATATCTGGGATGATTTCTTTCTTGCATGGTGTAAAATATGGGACTTAAATTTCTATCACTTTGATCATTACAAGAAACCCTGCATATGCCAGCGTGGTTTTTTTTTTCTAATAAGATTAAAAAAAATATTTTTGGTTCGATCATTAAGACGAACCAAAAANAAAGAGATGTAGCTGAATAGAATGAATTAATCTTTTTCCGGAGGAGTTTTTTTCGGGGCAAGATTTACACTCGAACTTGGCCTTCACTTTATTTCTATCCAATGTTTATGCTATAACACAAGCCCAAAGAAAAATCATCCATCTCAGCTGAATTATTATCTAATATTTTAAGTTTATAATTAAAACTGAATATTTTAGATTTTAATTTATAAATATGATGGAATGTGCTTCCTAATGTTTGTTGTGGTGTATATCATGTGCAGGAAAGGGCAAGAAAAAATCATCCGGTCAGTCAGACGTTGCACCAAATGATGCCATGGTAGAGTGATTATCTGGAAGCTTTTTATTACTACTTATCTGTAATGCTTTCTCAATGATCTCCTTTGAAGATTTAGGCGAGCTCTCAACCGTCTGACTGTTATGCAATTGTTATTTTTGT
Organism: Phalaenopsis hybrid cultivar; assembly: GCA_002079205.1. Taxonomy (NCBI): domain Eukaryota; kingdom Viridiplantae; phylum Streptophyta; class Magnoliopsida; order Asparagales; family Orchidaceae; genus Phalaenopsis; species Phalaenopsis hybrid cultivar. The sequence continues at coordinate 620,926 of JXCR01147463.1, read as the reverse complement.
GAAATATATTTAGCTTTAAAGTGTCAGTTTTTAGTTACGTTTCAAGTCAATTCTACCTTTTTGTTTTTATTGAGATGGAATTTGGGTTGAATTGGTTGGGAACTGCCTAAATTCTCCGGAGGCCTTCTTTAAAGGTTTAAATTGAAGTAAAATGGTGATCAAAGCTTTCTATGGAAAAAATTCTTTCAAGCAAGCTCGATTGAGCAGGAAAAATAATTTCTTTCTGAAATAATGAACAATATATGCGTTCACTTTCTGAAGTAATATTAAAAAAATAATGATAAATGATATATTGAGATTTATTTAGAATAAGATATCTTTCTTGCATGGTGTAAAAGATGGGACTTCATTTTCTATCACGTTGATCATTACAAGAGGCTCTGCATACGCCAGCGTTATTTTTTTTTTTTCTAATAAGATTAAAAAAGATATTTTTGGTTCGATCATTAATCAGCCAAGCACAAGTGATGATTAGGGCTGTCAATTTGGCTCGTTCGTGAACAGCTNTTAAAGCTGTAAAATTGGTTCGTCGTTCGCGAACAACTCATGTTATGCTCGTTAAGCAGCTCTTATTCAACTTGTTCGTTAAGCCTAACGAGCCGAACACGAACAAATTTTTAAACTTGAAATGTAAACGAGTTGAACATGAACAACAGTTTGTTCGCTCATGTTTGGCTCGAAATGGCTCAAAAAAAAAATTATATAACTCTTCATATAACAATATATTACATATATTATAATATTTATGTCTAAATTTAAATCATAACACTTCATGTCTCAATGTGATTTGTCTTTTTTGTATAGATTTGATCCAGGTCCGAATCCCACATTTTACATCTATTTTTCTAAATTTTAGTTTAACGAGCCAATTTCGAGCTAAACACGAGCAGAATACGAACACGAATATTTAAATCGAGGTGAACACGAACACACTATTCACGAGTTTATTTCGAACAAGAGCTTATTTCGAACGAGCCGAACACGAGCCAAGCCTCAGCTCGCTCAAGCTCGGCTCGTTTACAGCCCTAGCGATGATCATTAAGTACACAAGATTTAAGATTTTATTTGCTTGATTAAAAATTTGTAATTTTTAATAATATGCTTTTTAATCGGCATTTGAACCTCACATGCTACACAATTCTTATATAAATTAATTTGGGCATTTAAATGACTATAGTTTTTTTATGCCTATACGTATATAACATCAGTGCTTTCATATTTATTTGCACAATACAGAAAAATTCAAGCAGACCAACATACATGCCACATTTCTTATGCATGAAAAAGTGTTTTCCACACTTAAAATAGTTATAATTTTTTGTGGTTTAATAAATTTTGGTGGCATGAATGTATAAAATAATATTTAGATGTTAGATTTGTAACTACCTACGAATTCTATGGTATGTAAGCAAATGCCATAGCAAATATAAAATAAAATTAATATTAAGTTATACTATGTTTCTCATAAATGGTATTCTTTTAACCAAAATTGTTGATGCTGGCAATACAAGCTTTAAAGATGCTTTTAAAGTAGCTTCTAATAAATAGCCTCTGGTCTTAACAATCCGTGAGCTAATGGACTGAAACGCTCTTCGTTAAATAAAATTCCAANGTTGAGAAAAACTTATCCATGGTTATAAATTTTATAAAAGAAATAAAAAATGATTATAAATTTTATAAGGAGGATGTTTAACNAAAAAACAAATCAGATCAGTCCAAAGGTTTTTAGTAATATATTCAAGTATTTCATTATCACCGAAAATAATAGATTTTCTCCTGCCAAATCTCATTCCATCATTTACAAAGAAAGTTACAAGATCAATTTGTTGACAAAAACTTATCCATGGTTATAAATTTTATAAAAGAAATAAAAAATGATTATAAATTTTATAAGGAGAATGTTCCGCAGTCTAGCCTACATGGATTGCATCACTGGCCTTTGGAATGACTATAAACTACTCAAATGGAAACAACACTATATATCATATTCATCTTTGTCACATGCTTCTTGAATTCAACGAGCCTAAAGGTCTTTCAAAACAACAAAAAAGTAGATGGACATTCTCCAAATGCAGTTTTGCGCATGTTGCATATATGCCTTTCAGCGTCTATCTCGAGCAGCATTGGTAGAACAATATTGTGAGAAAAGTAATAATTTTGAAAGCTATAATAGCTATTATAAATATTTCTTTTTTTTTAAAATAGGCTGCAGCTTAGTGTTAGGCCGGCGCCTACAACGCCTTCCGCCTCAGGCTCCAATGAGCCAAGTGGTCCCATTGAAACCATGCCGAGCCTTCCAAATAATTTGAAGACCTATTTTAGGCGCAAGCCTGAAGAGGCAATTTAGTTATTTGGTAGTTATTGTGGTTTGCTAAAAATAGGACTTGATAGNGGGACATTTTTATATATATATATATATATATATATATATATATAGTTTTAGAAAAATATAAAATCAAACTGATCTCATATCTTTCAAAATTTAGATGAAAGAGCACTACACCTCAAGCTATGTATTTGTTTCAAAAGATAAATACATAACTTGATAGTGAAGCTCAATCAAAATAAACTAAGAAATGTATGACATCCGTTTGGCCTGCAAAATCATTTTATTATAAGCTTACATGTACCCCTATTTAATATGAAAAATTAAATAGGTTTTCTATTAAGCTGAGTTCTTTAAAGTTTCTTATAAAGGCAAGGCCTTATAGTTAATTATATCTTAGATAACCGAAGTCACCTTAGTGAACTCTCGATAAAAATTTGGGGATATTGTCTTCAAGAATTTCAAAGGATAGGACTTTTCAAAGAGACCAGAAAAAGAGGTGTGAAAGGGGAATGACTCAAATTTGGAACACTTTATTTTTAGAATCCGAAGGAATAAGAATTGGGCGATATCACGTATTCTGAGGAGAACCTCTGTGACTTCCAAAGCTATCCTACTGTTTGGCTTCAATTTAGAGGAGAAATATTTAAATGTTTCATCTTACCAATTTTATTAATTAGGGCTTACATTTATGTGAAACGATAACACAAATAGCTTGGAACATATGAGGATTTAGGTCATGATGAATCACAAACTCAGAATCCAAAAACAGGTTAGGGCTTATACTGTATAGCAGAGCTATATAAAAGCCTAAATAAAAGTTGAGCATTTATGTCGCACTATGCAAAAAATCTCGAAATCATGTGGCTCAATTTTTTAATTCTAAGGAATGGTTTAGCTGGTGCAGCATGTTTTACTGTTGAAGATGATCTTGCTGCCCATAATGCTAGCTCCAAGTTCTTCGTCATAGCAAGTTTAAGTTTTCTAATGTTTCAAGTCATGTTGTCAAACAAGTGTTTCCTAAGGTTATGGTTATTAAAATATCATGGGGAGTGTTAAAATTTATTAGAGTGACACCAATTAGGATCCCACGGTTCCCTCATTCCAGTATCAATATTTTCCTTGGAATTTACTTAGCTTAAACAAGTTTTGAAACCCATTTAAACCGGTGAGGTCTTGTCAGCAACCGTGGGTTACCTCCTCCGAGGGACTCCCATAAATTCAAAAGGACATTTTAAGTTTAGTGAAATTTCAAAGGATTTATGGTTACCTTTGAAACAACTTATTTTAGCTTTTGGAAATGTTAATTAATTTTAAAAATAATTATTTTGATTCTGCAAATGAAGTAAAGTGCTCAACCAAGCAGTTATAATATTTGCAAAAAGTAAAATGACAAATTAAATAACATTGTAAAAGCTTATCTGTCATCTTCTTGGCATTCCCACTGAAAGATTAGCATTTCCAACATGTTTATAACTTAGCAGAAATTTATATAAATTGTAAGAGTAGATGAAGGTGTATCTAAAAGACTACAAACTATGACTTATTGATTCCCGAGAGATCTTAGTGGATGATTTCAGAACAAAATATAGTAAGTTCAATTTGTCAATCAAAATATCCAAGAGATTCTAAAGTGTTTGGGAAATGACCCTGAGTTGCTTTAAAGATCCCTTAAAACATTTGAGTTCATTTAGAACTTATAATATTATTCTATTAATCATTCCAGGTCAAATTAAATTTACTCCATTACTTGATGAACTTTGACATTTTAATCATCCTGAGGACATGGTACTTAATTAATCAGTTGATATTTTACTTAAAAGTTATGTATGTGAATGCCCCTAAGGCAAGTTTCAGTCATTAAAGATCTTTATACCCATCACTAAAGTTAGGCTTGTAGTGTTAATCATCAATCATATTATCCTCTAAATCCCATCAAATGAATTAAATATCAAGCTTAGATCACTACCACGTCCTTTAATAAATCTAATGGGAGAAAGATTAGCAAAGGCTAGAATTTTAATTTAGATGATGTGGATTTCGATTAAAAGAAGTCAGATCATCATTATTTGTGGACTTAATCATAAGTGAAACATCATCTCCGTAGTTTAAGCCCATCACTCAGAAATCATTTAATTTTGATTAACTTCCAAATCTTGATGATTTAGAAAATTATAATTTTATTCTTATCATGGAAAGGTGTCAAGTTGGTTTCTACCTTTTACCCATTATGTTTGAATTATCCAAATATATTCATTAGAATCAAAATTACCCATTTTTCCCTTTGGTAAATTCTAAATTTTATTAGGGCACAAGAGCCTAAAATGACCACTGTACACTTGGGGCTCTTCACCTCATAACTCATGAAGTATAATTCATGTTACTTAAGAAATTTTAGAGTACCCTATCCATAGAGTAATTAAAACATCAGAGGGGAAAAATATGGTTTTTTCCAAATTTATATTTAATTTAAATAATAATTTTAACCTAGAAAATAGGATTTTACTTTTTTATGATCAAAGTAAAGCTTTTGGTTTATGAGAAAAGTATTAGAGGTTCCCTTAGGTCAGAGAAAACACTTAGGCAAAATACTATGACATTCTAAATTAAGTTTTAATTTAATTTTGTAATTATTTATTGATTTTTTTTATGATTTAAATAGATGGAAAAGATGTTTTAATTACCATTTTTTTTACACTTTTATTAATCCTCTCTGAGTCCAAAGAGCTCAGAGAAAGAAATTTTATGTTTTTATGGCTTTTAATTTATTTATTATAATTATTTTAATGAGAAAATAAGAGAAATACATTTTTAAGCCCTTTAGGAATTTTTTTTAACTTAGAAAAATTGGCAAAATTATTGTAATGAGTCCCAAGTGATTAGGAAACCATTAGGAACATTTTGAAATATTTTTATATTTTTGGAATTTTTAATTACTTATATTTTTTTTAATTCAAAATAAAGCTTAAAAATAAAGTATTTTTATTAAAAAATAAATTTTTTATATTTTTTAAGTGTTCCTGATCATAAGGAACTCAGAAAACCACCTTTCACAATTTTCCTAAGTGTATTTAATTTAATATAGTTATTTTTGTATAAAAATACAATATTTCTTGAAAGATCAACTTTAGTGCTTAAACATAATCAAATAATTTTTTAATTTTTACAGTGGGTTAATATGATTTTTACACACAATGCAAAATTAATTTTGTTGATTTTTTATTAATATTTAATTTAAATAAATTAATACAAGATATATACATTTAATTAATTATAGAAATTCACAAAATTATTCAAGCCATCATGATATTTTTCCTAGACTGCTAACCATAAGAGACATAGTAAATTTATTCCATAATTTTTTGAAGTGATATTTTTATTTATATAATTAAATTAAGCCAAAATAGCCATCTTAGCTTAAAAATTATGGTTAGAAGCACAGAGGTGTCCTTTGAACTCAAAAAAATCAGAGAACATAACCTCTATCGTAAGGAACAAACCCTCAAAATTTCAAGCCATGGTGAGCAATTCTTATCCATAATGAATTGAAATACCACACGTGGTATTTAATTAATTAAAAATCAACGAGTTGTCAAAAAAATTTTATTTTTGGCCCACATTACTCTCCTCTGTTCACTGAGTAAGAGGGTATTTTTAATTTATTTTTATCATTTTTTTATGAAAAGATATGGATTTCTAAAGATCTAACATTTAAATAAATCTATAAAATTTATATTTTTCTACTTAAACACGCAACACCACGTCAACCTCGGCAGCTTCGAATTCTCCACGCATCGCTCCACTATTCGACGTTGTCAGCCACATAGCCACCTCGTTAGCCCGCCTTTTTGTTCCATCCACTCATCCGGCTCCATCATAATCGTTCATTGGATAAATACGTTATTGGACGGCATCCGTTCATCGTCCCAAAATGACCTAACCCATAAGTTTTTCACACTAAAACCTTAAGATCTTAAGCTAGACTCAACCAAATTACTTTGGGTTTGTTCCTGCACCCTCATCTATGTGAGGCAAACATATCTATATGGCTAATATGGTATGAAATACAGTAAATACGTATGGAGAATTAAATGAAGCTCAGTTTAGTGTTGAGGCTCTATACCTTTTCTCTGAGAGGGGAGGCCTCAATCAACTGGTTTTAGTAGCTTTGATTACCATAGGTTCTAGGAGGGCTAAAAACAAAAGTTTATGTTTTCTATTGAGATGAAGAAGTATTTTAAAGATAGGGGGTTGGCCACCCCCCTAATGTTCCAGCATAGTAAATTAATCATGATGGGAATTTTTGGCTTTCCCTCTAGTGAGTCTGGTGAGGGAATTCCTTCTAGAAGAATAAGAACTTCCTGCTTCAATAACTAAATCATCTCTAGGTGGATCAATCATTACAGTTTTTTTCTTTTTTCTATTATTCTGCAGCTGCCACCCTTCTTCTAATTCAGCTTGTATATCCTCTATGGAATTAACATTCAAAGAGTTCATTGGGGGAGTTATGGGAAGAGGATCTGAGAGGGCCCTAGTCAATTGGGGTAGAACAACAATTTGTTTCACAGCCTGTTCCACCAAAGTAATATTGTTAGTATCAGGGAGAGAGAGTGAAAAATCCTCCCTCATGAGATGATCATTGGGGTGAATAGTAATGGGAGGATTTTTTGCCTGTACTACAGGAATTAATTGTGATTGCTGTTATTGTATAAAAGAAACTTCCATAAGATCAGCAAGAAGAGTATTAGCTTCCAAGAGTTGATCAGGACCAGTTGGTATAGAGTTAAGAGGAGTTTTACTTGAAGAGGGAGCTTCCTATCTTTTATTTGGTACAGAAGCAAAAGGCTGGGGGGTTAAAGCACTACAAGGAGGAGCCTCTAATGTAGGTTTTATCACATATGAGGAACCTTTTAGCTTGGATTTAATGTTAGGATGTAATTTATAGCACCTTGCATTAGTATGGCCAAACATTTTGTAGTGAGTATAGTAGTAAGGCCTTTGCTCAGTAACAATCTTCTGCCAATAGCCATTATGGGCAGTGCCCAGCCAAATTTCATCAACATCACGCAGTGTGATGTCTCTGACCACAAGTATTCTTGCAGCTGAGGGTTTGGATAGGTTGTAAGTTGGGACATCTAGTTTTTGGGGCCTTCCTAAAGCAGTACCAATAGTAAACAACACTTGATGATGGAAAAAATGAAGTTTCAATCCTTGTTGCTTAAACCAAATAGGCACAATGGGTGGTTCCTAGTTTGGATCAAAATCAGGAGACCATTTTAGAATTTTCATAGCCATTCCTTCAATATATAGTATTTTTTTGGAGAAAAGTCTTGCATATTCCTCATCCCTAGATAGATAGATAGACGTATGTCTTCCATCCAATAATCCAACCTTCCAATCACTAAGCAACTTTAAATCTTCAAAGTGTTTTCACACATCCTCCATCTTTGGGTGCCAATATTGAAATTTGCCAATAAGTGTAGGGAGAAACTGTCAGCATCTAAAAAAATAGCAGCAACTTTACCAGCCTTCCCACTAAGATGCTTAATGAAGGGGAACTCACTATCCCCAAATCCTTCATGGTAAGAACTAGTGAACACCATATGATCAACATCATTTTGAAAGTCAGAGCTCTTCCCCACAACATCAGCAAAGGTGGTCTTTGCCCACTAAATGTTAGTATTAAGATCAATAGGATTTGCCATTAAGAGAGTTTTGTCAAAACCCTCTTAAATCGGCAATGGAGCAGTAACTTTTTGAGAAATAGGAGCCCGGGAAACAGACAAAAGATTAATAAAAGATTTAGTAAGCTTAGAAGAAGCTCTAAACTTACTCCACCACTAACCCACCCAGCAAGAATAAGTGTCCAGCAAGGAATATATATATATATATATATATATATATATATATATATATATATATATATATAT
>JXCR01147463.1:509357-612614 GCA_002079205.1 Phalaenopsis hybrid cultivar | reverse complement strand
ATATATATATATATATATATATATATATATATATATATATATATATATATATATATATATATATATATATATATATATATATATATATATATATATATATATATATATATATCTTGCTAGTATGGTTTATGGAATCTCTTTATTATTATTATTTTTAGCAAAAGAGCATTATTCGACTCTCATTTTATTCAACAAGAAAAAAATACAGAACCAGGAAAGTGGTCTAGACTCACACACCCTACGATCACCAAAAAATAAAAGAAAAAAGGACCACTTTCCAAAAAAAGAGAAAATACAACTCACCCACCCAACTACAATAAAAGAGATAAAACAAACAATTACATCAAATCCTTCATAGCTAAGTCCAATAGATCATCCAGAAAATGATAAAAACCCCGCGCAAAAGAAAATTTTAAGCCACATTTAGCTGCCCAATGAGCTATGGAATTACCTCCATGAAAAGAATGAGACCATATTACATTCAAACCAACAGATAAAGCTTCAATCTTTGTTAAATGCAACAAATCCTTCCAATGTTGTTTCATAGCTAACCTGCAACATTTCCAGAGAATTAGAGGATCCACCTCAATATAAATATTAGTTAGTACTAGCTTCCTTGCTAACATAAAACTGAATATAGTTGCATCAGCCTCTGTAGTTGCATCAGCCTCTGAATATAGTTACATTTCCAGAGAAAAGTCTTGCCAACAGCTCCAATCTACCTATCAACCACCGTAACTCCTTCCCTCAAACGTTTGTTGTTGCCTCATCCCTTCCCAATCCAACCCACTGTCGCACCCAATCTACTCATCCCATCTTCTAATGTATCTTCCTCATCTACCCTCCAACTTGCTATCTTCCTACCATAATCGCAACCCCTCCTAACCCCTCCTACTACTATCACCCACCAACCAGCACCCAACCATCCTACTGTCACCTATCTCACCATTAATTACCAATTGCAACTTTATTGATCATTTTGAAATGTTCGGACCTTAGCATTGAAAGTGAAAAATCAATAGAAACAAAGCAGACAACCACCTATCTCACCATTAATTACCATTCTATCATAAAAATATCATTATCCCAAAAATCCTGAATTCTTATATGAATATCAAAGGGACAACTATAATGATCCGCCAATATACCATTCCCTAACCAATCATTAAAGCAAAAGGAACACTGACCATAACCAACATCCTAACACATAAAGCTCTCAGTATTCTAAGCCACCTTCATTTCTTCATTCCAAATAAGAGAATCTGATCTGGAAGGAATGATAGCTAAAGGTTGGCTAGCAAGACAATATTTAACATGCATTAAATTTGCCCACAAAGAGTTATTTTTACAAAAATGAAACCATAATTTCATAAAATTGACCTTAATCGAATCAACAAGACTCCTGAAATCCAACCCCCCTTTATCAAGATGTTTAAAAAGCTTCTTCCAACTTATCCAGTGAATTTGAACCTTACCTATGCCTTCCCATATAAAAATATTAAAAAGACCTTCCAGATTTTTTATAATACCAATAGGCATCTTCATCACCTGTAAGAAATAAATCAGAAAGGAGCAAAGGATACTTTTTAGAATAGGAATTCTTCCCTCAAAGGAGAGAAATTTATATTCCCAAGAAGAAATTCTACACTTGAGATTATCAAATAACCAAGATAATTTTATTCCTTTTCATTCCTTTGCTTAATTTTAAACCAAGATAATTGAGCCCAATTTTTTTATATGTAAGGATTTTTTAAGTTGACACCACTACAATGCCAAAACCTTGATCCTTGTATGAAAAGTAAATAGTGTAAAATATATATAATTATAAGAAACTAATAATGAGATTCTATGCAAGTATACGTACCGTTATCAAGTAATAAAGGACTTTAATTCATGCCCCCGATGTTGATCCCACAGGGAAGGTGTAAATTGACAATGATAAGTATTACTAGGAAATTTACAGAAAATCAAACGAAATCACTGTCTACTAACTATGTTTATGTAATAAAGATTTTTTATGTGAAAAAGCATCCTTCCCACTACAGTAATGTTATGGTGAAATGAGATGAGATAAATGTTTATAATATGTATTGTGCCAAATAGGAGCAATTATAATTCTCTAGTCTGATACAGTGCATAGAAAATCATTAGTTAATCCTAGGTTTAGTCTCGATACCGGCTCCCACTCTGGAGCTCCCACTTCCCTTCATATAAAGGCTAACTCTCACTTGAGTTTTTAGACACTTAGACCGAATTGAGGATTTTAGTCTGTCCCCCTAAAGATTCTTAAATTCTACACCAAATAAAGAATATTTCCCTATTTATTTGCACTTAATTCCATGAATGAATATCTCCTCCATGAAATCAAATGTAATCCTCACTCTGTTGTAGAACTCATACTCCATTTCCTGGATCATATGTTTCACAACCTTTTTTAACAATTAAATTGGCCAGATCAAAATGTAAATTAAGTTTTGAGTTAAAAAATTATCACAATTTATTTTATATTTTAATATTGGCCATCATATTATCTCTTCATTTCACCATATATTAGAGTAGGGAGAAAGATAGAGTTAACTACTCAGACTTCATGAGAAAGAAAAAACAAAACACAAATTTCATATATAGAAGAAATTTCATACAACACTAATAAACAAACAAAACTTATCTGAAACACTTTCTCAAATTCCTTGTAGCCTTTCCTTAAAAATACAAGAAGAAGAAATCTCTCACTTTTCTCCTTCTCCAACACTCTTACAGAAAGTTTCACACTAAATCTCACCACACAAACTATAAACTATAAAAGAAAAGTCACTAATAAACTCCAATATGGTGGTAGAATGAAAATGAATTATGAAGAATGGCGAAAATGGAGCATGTGAAATGTCTTGAAGTCAAAGTGAATCACTTTCCTAATGAATTTTGGCCCCAAAAAAAGCCCAAGGTCAGTTCTCGAAGAGCTGCCTCCAAGAACTCTTCAAAAATCATCCAAATACATTGAACCTTCTAGAAACGGGGGCTAAACCGCCTTCGACACCATCGGCACTAGTCTTGGCGCGGTCGGCGCTGAGTAAAAAATTTAGTTGTTCTATTGTTATGTGCCGTTAGTGCTGCCCTTGGCGCGGTCGACACTGAGTACTTCTTCAAAAACTTCATTTTGACTCCAAATTCCATCCTTTTTGCTTTCTTTTTGCTTTGAGTCCTAAAAATAAATAACCTACAAGAAAATATCAAAATACCTTTAATTAAGGTGCAATATCACCAAAAATAAGTCTAAAATATGGGTCTAAAAATGTATATATTTTTGGTGTATCAAAATACCCCAAACTTATATGTTACTAGTTCTCAAGTAACTCTTCTACTACATAAAAATATGACTTACAGTGAAGAATTTAACTTCTAGACTTCCATACTTAAGTTCTTTAAACATAATAGTATAACTGAAGAAAATTTCAAAATAACTCCAGTTAATACTAAAGGTGCTAGGATATTCAGTAATTAAAACTAAGATTTCTAATCCTCTATTTCTTTCAAGAAAAATTGTAATCTTTCATATTAAAGTCACTTAGAAAATTCATATGAAAAAAAACTTCATAAAACTTTATTAATCATTAAGCTAATACTCAAATAAAAAGTTTAGAAAATGTATTCAAGTCTCTTTCTTTAAGTTGATTCAAGTGAAGCAAATTTTTAGTAGGCATCTCTTCAAGCTTCTCCCCACATCTTTTTGATTTTATTTTTTTTCTTCTCTTTTTTTACTTTTCAGGATCATTTTAAATCCCCTTTTTCTTTTTTTTCTTCCTCTTTTCTTATGTATGTGAGGATCACTATATCTAAATAGTCTTTAATGATTTTGAACTTCACTATCCTCTTCTTAAAAGTAAAAACTTTTAACATTTCTTCACTTAACAAATTTATATTAACTTAAAAATTACATAAAGTTTAATTCTTTTCTTTTTAAATGAATCTTTTAAGATTTTTAGTACTTAAAAAATACAAATTCCTTTACTTAAAATAGAAAAACTTAGTCTTATTCTCTTTTACCAAATATCTTAGTTTCTAGAATTATCCTTTATTATTGAAAAATTTTTTACTTAAATTTACTATATATTTAGGAACATAAATATAGTTATCCAAAGTTAACCCATAATACCAAAGGTCACGCTAAATTTAAAAATTTTTGAAAGTATAGTTAAGTGAGGACAATTAAAATTAAGTTCTCTTTTCTTTTTTTGAAATAATTTTTCTCCCCCCCTCCCCCAATTTAAAATTTTTTAAAAGATTTACATGAAGAACATTAAAAGTAAAAGGGTGAAAGAAAACATTAAATACATAAATAAAATTCATACTGTTGAAGATTCTGATTTTTACAAATAAATTCTGAAATACTGCAGGTGCTAATATTAAAAACTACAAGGCTTAATACATTAAATTACATATAATAAATATAAAATTTGCTGAGAAAGAGTAAATTACAATATATATAACAAAGTCATGAAACTAAAAACAGAACTAAACTAAATTCTAGAAATGAAAATAGTTTTACACATTATAGTTTCACATTACAACATAACAACAGAGTCTCAGAAATATCACAAAACAAACAATATAATCACAAAGTACAACACAAACAAACAAAACGATCACTAGTCATCATCTTCTTCATCATTAACATCTAACTTCTGCTGATGATATGGAGTATAAACAGGGTGAATAGGTAACTGAACTATATGATCACCCCTTAGGTATTTCACTAAAAACATCATCATAAGCAGCATCATATTCAAACTTTTGGTGAATCAGATCATTTGTATGAGCATTTATGGCCTCCATGTTCTACATCCTATGATCCATCCTCAAAATATCTCCTTGTTGAATCATCATATGGTCCAATAACTCCCTATTACGGGGGTCACTTGAAGTAGGCTCACTAAAAATAGGGGTTCTAAAAGTAGAAGGAATATCCCTGGCATTACTTCCAGATCTCCAATCAACATGGGACTCATAAGTCTTAATGTTTTCTGGTCTAATCGGTCTCTGAGGCTCAATCCTCTCCTCATCAAGTCTGAAATCAACTCCTACATGCTCGCAAAGTGTATAAATGAGAGCAGGGTGTGCAAATCCACCAATGGTCTCTCCTAGAACAATAAATCGAGTGTTCATATAAATGATAGAGCCTACATTTATATCCATCACATGTTGATTACAGTAGTTCAGGATAGCTCTATCCTTGGTCCACTTCACTATGATGGTTTGTTAAAATCATCCTCCTAGAAATAAAAAAATGCCAGGCCTTAGATATTACATTTAACATAGAAAGGGGAAATTTGACTTTAACTCCATTCTTTACTTTCCAAGCCCCTTTCTCACTAGTCAAAAAAGAGATAACCTCATCTAAGGCCTCATTTCTAACAGAGGATGAATGATATTGGCATCTATAAACATCTTCTAACTGATAAAGCTTATTTATTTTTCTTGGAGTAAACTCCACCCTTTTTCCTTAAACAAAAAGAAAATCATCAGAAGCCTCTAAAAAGTCGGCATAAAATTTCATAAATATCCCACCTATCGCTTTAGCAGTAAAATAGCAGAAGTTTTCCCACTACCGAGAGATAATTAATCATTCAACTTCTCCTCCCAGATTTTTGAAAACTCAATACAGAATCACTTTCTTATTTTCTCAAAGATTATGAAATTGAGCACTAGCTTTAAAGCTAACAAACTTTTTCTCATTATATTCTATTTTTCTTTTGCTCAATCTAGGTGCCAAAGATAATAAAAAAAAAGTCATAAAAATTCGAATAAATTCCAAAATTCTGAAAATCAAATTGTAAAGCAGTTTAAACTTAAATCCACTAAGTAAAAGTTTTTCAACAAAGCATTTTCTCAAAATCTCTCAAAAAAAACAAAACTTTTGAATCTAGGCAATGTGAGAAAAATCTTTGGTGAAAATAAAAAATTTTTACTTTAAAGTGTAGCTCTTACCTAGAGAAAATGAAATTTGAAGTTTCTTTGCCTCTAAATCTCCTCAAATCAGCCCAAAATCAAGTCTTAAGTGTGAAAATCAAAGGTTGAAGGTGACTTTAGGGGTAAAAATGGAGGTTTCATGGTGATAATCGTGAATTCAAAGGGTTATTACTGCTCTTGGGTCGAAGGCGTCATCGGCGCCCATGCCAACGCCGTCGGCATTGAAGACTCAAAATTCACTATTTTAATTTTTTTAAATTTTTAATTTCCTTTTAATTCACTCTAAAGGTTTTTAGTATTTTAAAGCACAAATTTTTATTTAACAATAATTCACAAATAAACATTCACAAACAATTATTTTCAAAACAACAACAAACTAACTTTATATATGAAAATACACTTTTTACAAACACATTTTACAAATCACACATTCACACCTATTAAGCAAACTAATTATAAATCAGCATCAAAGTCAAGCCGCAACACTAAACACTGACACAAAATTATACACATAATCAAAGTTTATAATTCTAAATAAAAAACAAACCAAACCAAATCTAATCAAATCCACACATATGCATCAAATACATAAATATTCTTAAGCAAGTAGCGAATCCAAAGTCTTCAGTCATTCTGCTTCATCTTTAGTGCTTTTACCTCCTTTAGTATCTCCCATGGATTGATAATAAACATATAGGTTGCAGAAGGATTGGTATAGGAATTTATCTGTCAAATTTTCTTTGATCCACCCATTTTCTTTAAACATCCAAACTAATCATGCTTCAAAAGTTCGAGTATGATCAAAATTTTGTTTCATGTTCCAATCAAGGTGATAAAAAAAGTACTTAAGATCTCCTACTGCATTCATAATACTCTAAAGTTCCCTTTCAATTTTCTTCAAATTATTTTCTAAAGCAAGTGAACTTCCTACTGTTGATGGTATTAATGGAGTTGAAGCATGTGAAGAATGATCCATAATAGCATTTAGTGCTTCATTTCCATTACCAACATAGTGATCATCAAAAGGGATCATGGATTGCCATGGTAGTAAAACTTTTTCCCAACTTTCATATGGTACTTGGGATTGATGCAAATCAAAAAAGTTGTAGAAGGATGCCCAACTCTATAAGTTGGCCCATTAATAAAGAAACCCATAATCGATTTAAATATGATTGATCCTATATCAATAGGTTTTTCCATTTGAATAAAGTAGTTTAAAATAGCACTTTCCTTGGTGACTCTACTAATCTTCATAGTAGGGAGTAATTTTGCACAAATAAAGAAATGCCACTGCTTCAAAATTGGATTAAGTGATGAAGCAGGAAAACTAATATATCCTTCATCTCGTACTTCCCACATATCACTTTTATGCGTCAGAAAATTATAAACATCTTGCATCAAATCTCACGTAGGAATGAAATTTGTATAATGACAAATTGGAACATTTTCTATCATATACAATTCATTTATCATTGCAGAAGTAAATGGTAAAGCCTTACCTCAAGAGAAGACAACTACTTGGTAATTCCATGTAGATTTGCATAGAACTCCTTCACTACAGGCACTACAACCGCAGCGGTAGCATAACACAGAACTTCCCATCGCCTTTGCAAAATGATCTTGTCAACTGGAGCACTTGGATAGATCAATATATGATTAACAAGTCCTCTCTCCTTGATCAATCTCTTCTTTGTAATAAATTTATCGTATAATCTCTGCGTGTCAAAACTAATAAACTTTCTTCTATTGAAAACTCCATACCGTGAATTATTTCTTGAATTGGAAGCCATGGAATCTGAAAATAGAAAGTTTCTAAGCGTCCTAGGAAGATTTTAGGACTTTAAAAACACCTCCCAGCGGTTATTATAGAGTGAAATCCCACCAAAGTCCGCCAAAAGTTGTCTGAACCGTCAAAGTGCTCTCGGTGTCGTTGGCACTCTCGATAAGCGCTGCAGGTGCTGAGGTGCTTTTTTTCTGGTGCCGTTGGGGCCAGTGGCCAAAATTTTGCGACTTTCTTTTTTCGTTCAATTTAATTCCAACTTTTTTCTTCAATATCGATATTTGGCTTAATTTATAATAAATACAATTTTGTAGGATTATTATCTATTAAAATATAAGACACTTATCAAACAAAATAGTAATACATAGACATATATGTATGGGTTGCCTCCCACAAAGTGCTTGGTTTAACGTCTTCAGTCTGACACATCATTTGTTTAGTTAAGTTGAATTAACATTAAAACTTCTTTAAATTGAGGTATGTGCCCTTCATAATAATGTTTCAAACAATGCCCATTAACTTTAAATACCATTTTTGAGGTATGTGCCCTTCATAATAATGTTTCAGACGATGCCCATTAACTTTAAATACCTTTCTAGTGTTAGGATCTTTAATAACAACAGTTCCATAATAACAGATTTTAATCACTTTAAATGGTCCTAACCATCTGGATTTCAGTTTTCTTTGAACATGTTATGATTTTTAATCACAATAGTTCCATAATGATAAACTTTAATCACTTTAAGTAGTCCTAACCATCTGGATTTCAGTTTTCCTAGAAACAGCCTCAATCTTGTATTATATAATAGAACTTCTTGTCCAGGTTCAAATTTCTTCTGAATAATCTTCCGATCAAGCCAAATTTTCATTTTTCCTCTATAGATATTTGCATTATCATATGTTTCATTTCTTATTTCCTCAAGTTCATTGAGTTGCAATAATCTTTTCTCACCGGGATCTTTTAGATTAAAATTAAATTCCTTAATAGCACAAAATGATTTATGCTCTAATTTTACTGGTAAGTGGCATGTTTTTCCAAATATCAGTCTATATGGGGAAATTTCTAAAGGAGTCTTATAAGCAGTTCTATATGCCCATAATGCAGTATCTAGTATAGCAGACCAACCCAATTTATAAGGATTTGCAGCTTTTTCTAAAATACATTTAATTTCAAATTTTGATATCTCTGCTAGATCGTTAGTTTGAGGATAATAAGCAGTAGAGAATCTATGCATAATATCATATTTCTTAATTAATTTTTCAATTCTCTTATTCCTAAAATGAGATCATTCACCAATAATAATTACTCTCGGCATTCCATATCTTGTAAAAATATTTTTAGTTAAAAATTTAGAAACACTCCGAGCATCACATCTGGGTACAGCAACAGCTTCAATCCATTTAGACATATAATCAACAACAAGTAATACATACAAATTTCTAAATGAAGGCATAAATGGTCCTATAAATTCTAATCCCCACACATCATAAATTTCAACTTCCAATGTGTAATTTAGAGGCATTTCATTCCTTCTAGAAATATTTCCTACTCGTTGACATCTATCAAACATTTTAATAAATTTATTAACATCTTTAAAAACAGTAGGTCACTAAAATCAAGCTTGCAAAAATTATATACAATTCTATTTATTCTAAAATGTCCTCCAAATTTAGAATCTTGGCATCTTTCAATTATCTGTTGAGTTTCTTCATAAGACACACATCTTCTAATAATTAGATCTTTACATTATTTATATAAATATGGGTCATCCCAAAAATAGTCTTTTGAATCATATATAAATTTATTTAATTGTGCATTTTTCATATCAGGTGGTAAAATATCACTTATTATAAAATTTATTATATCAGCATACCTCGGTACATCCATTTCATCAATACTATATAACAGTTCATCGAGGTCATTTTCTAAAATTTCATTTATAAAATTAGTTAATATTTTTATTTCTATCCTAGATAAATGATTAGCTATTTGATTATCATTTCCATTTCTATAAATCACAGTAAAATCAAAATATTGCAATAGAAGTGTTAATCTAATTAATCTTGATTTAACATCCATCTTTTCATCAAGTATTTAATAGCAGAATGATCTGTATGCACTATACATTTAGTTCCAATTAAATAAGGTCTAAATTTATCAAAGGAATAAACAATAGCTAATAACTCTCTTTCAGTAGTAATATAATTAATTTGAGCATCATTTAGAGTTTTACTAGCATAATATATAACTTTAAAAGCTTTGTCGTGCCTTTGTCCTAATACAACCCCAATAGCATAATCACGAGCATCGCACATTATTTCAAATAATTTTTTCCAGTCAGGTAGACTATTATAGATGCAGTAACTAATTTTTTCTTTAATAATTTAAATGCTTTTATGCATTCTTCATCAAAATCAAATTTCTTATATTTTTCCAAATGTCGGCATAGTGGCTTAGTTATTTTTTAAAAATATTTTACGTAGCGCCTACAAAAACCAGCAAGTCCTATAAAACTTCTCAACACTTTAACATTAGTAGGTGGTGGTAATTTTTCTATAACTTAGATTTTTGTAAAATCTACCTCCATGCCTTTTTCAAAAATTTTATGCCCAAGCACAATAGCTCTTGTAACCATAAATTGACATTTTTCCCAATTTAATACTAGGTTGACTTTTTCACATACTTCCAAAAATTTTTCTAAATTATTAAGACATAACTCAAACGAAGTCCCAAATATAAGAAAATCATCCATAAACACTTTCATTCCATGTTCTATAAAATTGCTAAAAATTAACATCATGCATCTTTGAAATGTTCTAGGTGCATTGCATAGTCCAAAAGGCATTCTACGAAAAGCAAATGTTCTATATGGGCTTATAAATGTTATTTTCTCTTGATCCTCTAGAGAAATTAGAATTTGATGATAGCCAGTATATCCATCTAAAAAAAATAATATTTATTCCTAGCCAATCTATCTAACATTTCATTTATAAAGGGTAAAGGAAAATGATCTTTTCTCGTGGCCATATTTAATTTTCTATAGAAAATACAAATTCGTCAACCAGTAACTTGTCTTATTGGTATTAATTTATTTTTCTTATTTTCTTCAACAGTCACTCCTCCGTTCTTTGGAACATAGTGAATTGGGCTTACCCAAGCACTATCTTTAATACGATATATAATTCCAACATCTAACCATTTTAAAATTTCTTTTTTAACAACTTCTTTCATCATTAGGTTTAATCTCCTCTGAGGATCAGCTTTAGGTTCATATTGTTCATCTAATAAAATTCTGTGCATACAAATTGAAGGACTAATTTTTTTAATATCTCTTAAAGTCCATTCAAAACCCTTTTATACTTGTTCAAAATTTTTATCAACTTTGTTCTTGAATTTCAGTTAACTCATAAGATAAAATAACAGGCAATGTAGATGACTCTCCTAAAAATACATACTTTAAATGGGCAGGTAATATCTTTAATTCAAGTTCATGTGGTTTAATACTTGAAGGAATAACATTTTTACTATTGTTTTCCAACAAGTCTAATGTTTCAAATTTGCCCTTAATATAATCCAAATCTTCTCCATTTATTTCATCTTCATTCTCAAAAATTTCTTCTTTCCTTAATTTATCTTCACACTCATTCTTAAACTGTTCATTACTCAAATAATCAGCTACTTCCATCCTCTAACATTCATTATCTTTCTCTATTCCAGAATATTTCCTAGCTTTTGTTATATTAAATATTACTTCTTGATTATTACTCTCATTATTAATTCTCCTTTTTTGTACATCTATTACAGCTCTTCCTGTTGCAAGAAATGGTCTCCCTAAAATAATAGGAACCTCTTTATCTTCCTTCATATCCAATACTATAAAGTTTACAGGGAAAATAAATTTATCCACCTTTACTAGTACATCCTCTATAACTACTTTTGGATAATTTATTGATCGATCAGCTAACTGAAGTGTTATAGTAGTAGGGAAAATTTCTCCTAAATTTAAACATTTAAAGATTGATAAGGGCATAAGATTGATACTCGCTCCTAAATCACATAAAACTTTTCCATAATTTTTTTTCACCAATTACATAAGGTATAGTAAAACTACTAAGATCATCTAATTTCTCAGGAATCTTTTTCTGAATAATAGCACTACACTCTTCACTGAATGCAACGTTCTCATGATCTGTAAACTTCCTTTTCTTATTTATTACATCCTTCATAAATTTCACATCACTTGGCATTTGTTCCAAAACTTCAACTAAAGGAATATTTATCGGTAATTTCTTAAAGATTTCCAAAAATTTTTTAAATTGTTTTTCTTTATTTTTCTGCTTCAGTCTTTGAGGAAACGTATGTAATGGTTTTTCTAAAGGAACCTATGTTTGTTCATTTTCATGTTGATCATTTTCCATTTCTTTCTTCTCTTCATCAACTACAGTTTCTTTTTGGATCCTTGTTTCAACTTCTTTTCCACTTTGTAATTGAATAGCTTTAATTTGCCTTTTATTTTCATATTTTGGATTAACTTCCACAGTACTTAGATGAATTCCAGAAGCTCTGTTACTAAGTACAGTAGCAATATGTCCTAATTGATTTTCAATATTTTTAGTAGCAGCCCCTTGATTTTGTATTTGATTTCCCATATTCAACATCACTTCTTCCATTGTCAACTTTTTTCCTTAACTTGTGGGTTAGGATTGGAGTTAAATCCTGGAGGATAACAAGGTCAAAAATTAGGATTTTCTTGATTGTTTAGATTTCTAAATGCATTCACCGGATTGTTATAATTATTCCAACTAAAATTAGGGTGATTTTTCCATCCAGGGTAAAAATAGTTAGAATAGGGATTATTATTTCAATTATTTATAGCGTTTAAAGTTTCATAAGATGGTTGAGTATCAATAATATGTCCTAGTGAATTTTCCTCTAATACTGGGGGTATTTGGGAATAGTTCACTCCTATTTGATCAATCTTTTTAGAATTAACAACAATTTTATATGCCAAAATAGACATTGCATCAAAATCATGAATACTTGCTACTCTCTTAGGATTTACCCTTTCAGAGTGCCATTGAAAATATTAGTAGTCATTTCTTCAATTAAAGAGTATGCTTCATCAAAAGGTTTTGACAGTAGTGATCCACTCATAACAGCATCTATAATAGATCTTAGTGATCCTACTAATCCATTGTAAAATGTTTGAATTAGTAACCAATCTGGCAAAGCATGCTGTGGAGATTTTCTAAGAATATCTTTAAGTCTTTCTTAGGCTTCATATATCGATTCCCCTTCAAACTGACAAAAAGATGTAGTGGAAAATATTTAGCCAAGTATTTTTGTGATAGTTCTCCTCAAGTTCTAATAAATCCAGGTGCTAAAGAATTTAACCAAGCCTTGGCTTTATCCCTTAATGAAAAAGAAAAAAGTCTAAGCCTAACAACATTAATAGACACTCTGTCATATTTAAATGTAGCATAAATCTTAAGAAAACTAGCAAGATGTAACTTAAAATCTTTAGTAAGTGATCCTCCAAACTGATTATTTTGTATCATTTGCATAATAGCAGGTTTAAGCTCAAATGACATAACAGAACATCAGGATTTTGAATAGTCAAGTGAAGTTCATCTGTTGTCGTATTCGCAAAATCTCTTAAAGGTTTTTGTCGATTCTCATTTAGTGGATATTCTAAGTTATTTGCCATTTTATTTAAATTTTTAATTTATCTTTGTTGTTTTTGAATTTTTCTAATAATACATTCTATAACTGAATCATAAGGTATCAAGCCTTCAGAAATAATATTTCGCATAAACAAATAAAGTAAGGAAAGAAATTTTTTTTTTTTTTGAAAAAAATACTCTTAAATAAATTTCTTTTTGGATTTTTGGTTATTTTTTAATTTTTTTAATTTTTATATATTTTTATTGTATACATATTATCTATAACTTTCCTAATTTATTAAAACTATTTAATTTACCTAAATTTAACCATTACCTTTCATCGGCAACGGTGCCAAAAACTTGATCCCGAGTTTTTTATATGTAAGAATTTATGAAATTGGCACCACTACAGTGCCAAAAACTTGATTCTTATATGAAAAGTAAGTTGTGTAAAATATACGTAATTATATCCAATTAATAATGGGATTCTACACAAGTATATGTATCGTAATCAAGTAATAAGGAAATTTCTATTTAAGCCCCAAATATCAATCCCACAAGGAAAGTGTAAATTGGCAATGATAAGTATTACTAGGAAATTTTCAGAAAATCAAATGAAATCACTATCACTAATTTTGAATGTTGAGATGTTATCAAAACTAAAGTACTTAACTATTAACAAAATAGAAATGCAAAGTTTAAAAGTAAATTTTAATCTACTAACTATGTTTATGTAATGAAGATTTCTTATGTGAAAAAGCATCCTTCCCACTACCATGAGGTTCTTGTGAAATGAGATTAGATAGATGTTTATAATATGTATTGTGATAAATAGGAGCAATTATAATTCCCTACCCTGATACATTGCATATAAAATCATTGGCTAATTCGAGATTTAGTCTCTAAATCCATGGCTAGGCTAGGAGGATACTGGTTCCCACTTTAGAGCTCCCATTTCCCTTCACCTGAAGGCTAACTCTCGCTTTAGAATTTAAACACTAAGACCAAATTGGGAATTTTAGTCTGTCACCCTAATGATTCCCCAATTCTACACCCAACAAAGAATGTTTCCCTCTTTATTCACACTTAATTCCATGAAAGAATATGAACCGCCTTTAGCGTCGTAGGCACTAGTCTTGGCGCGGTCGGCGTTGAGTAAAAATTTCAGCTGTTCTGTTGTTTTGCGCCGTCGGCATTGACACTAATTACTTCTTCAAAAGATAAGGAGAAAAAGGATCTCTCTACTTAATTCCTTTAGTAGCTTGCAAGAAATAACATTTATGCCCATTAATTAAAAGAGAATAATGGTTGTGGCTCAAAATATGTTGAACCATAGAACATAACTCCTTTGAGAAGACAATAGCCTTCAACACATCCAAAATTAATTCCCACTTAATAGAATCAAAGGCTTTCTTAATATCTAATTTTTAGATCAAATTACCTCCTCTTCATTTCTTATCAAAATCAATAAGAAGTTCTTGTACAGTGAGCGCATTGACACAAATATTCCTATCTTTAATAAAAGTAGGTTGATTGGAGGAGATAATATCCTTTAAGAAAGGATGAAGCCTTTGCACCATTATTCTAGAGATTATTTTAGAAACCACTGTAGTCAAGTTGATTGGCTGAAGGAATCCCAAGAGAAGCATTGCTTATGTTTGGAATTAACACAATTTTATATGATTTGAAGTATTTAGGTAGAACGAAACCTTTGAAGAAATCTTGAATGGCCATAATAAAATCACCTTTAATAATCTCCCAGCCCTTCTTATAGAACTCAACTGTAAAACCATCCGGTCATGTAGCTTTCATTTCAGCCATACTATTAAGTGTTTCATTAATATTTGTAGCACTTGGAATATCAATCATTTTCATAGTATCAAATAAGGTAAAAGAGTTATCCATATCCAAATTAATCTTGGATAAAGAATTTCCATCACTATTAAGGACATTAGAAAAGTATTTAATACCATCCTTTGTAATGTCATGATGATTAGATAAAAGCCTACCATCACTGGAATAAATTCTTGTAATCATGTTATTCCTTCCTCGAGATTTAATACACGCATGAAAGAAAGTAGAATTATGGTCACCTTCAACAAAATTAATATGAGCGGCTTTCTAAGCAAGAAAACTCTCCATTATAATAGCTTTATTAATTTTTTGTTTTCCTTCAAACATAATATCCCAATCAATCAATTGATTAGTACAATCCACTTCAAGAACTCTAACATTGCTCTCCAAGTCCTCAATACCTTTGTTAATCTTTCCAAACACTTCTCAGTTCCAAATTTTAAGATGCTTGGTGAAATTCTTTTGAAGCCTCCAAAGCTTGTACCCAAAATTGCCTTCTAAAGAACTAGTTTAGCTATTTTTAAGAAATGGCATATAATTATCATGCATCATCCACATATTGAAAAAATAGAATTGATAAGGAATACTATTTAGAACATCTTTTGTTTTTAGAGAAATAGGGACATGATCAGAAGCAGTAATAGCCAAGTGCACAACCTCATAATGTACCACAATATTAGCCTAAATAGCATTAGCCAAAAATCTTTCATGTCTCTCAAAAGTATTACCTCTAAGCCACGTAAAAGGATTTCCTTCAAAACTAATATCAACTAAACCATAATCCAATTTAATATTCTTAAAAAGAGAAATAAGATTAAGATTAGGTGCCACACCACTTTTCTTTTCCCCAATGGAAGAAATCATATTAAAGTCCCCCCGCCCATAATCCAAGGTTCATTGTTTGAATTACAGGTAAGAAACATATTCCAAAGCTCTCTCCTTGCTTGTTTTGAACAACCAGCATAAACAATAGTGAAAATAAAAGAATCATTATTAATATGAAAATGAACATGAACCATCTGGTTATGATTAATAAGAATATCAATTTTTAGAAAATCATTTCAAAAAAGCTAAATCTTATTATTCAGATTTGGCAATGAATTGAAGGATCCAAATTTCCTCATAAATTTAGCATTATTCTTAACATCAACCAACAACTTTAAGATAACAAAATTTTGTAACTTATCAGTCCAAATTAAATGCTTTAATCTAAAGAGGCACAAGAGGATGAAACCCCATCATCCAGTATATCTTTACCTCTAGTAAGTCAAGAGGATGAAACCCCATCATCAGCATCCTTACCCAATTGTATATTCTCCCTGTATACTTTTTGTTTCCTTTTCCTAGAAGATATATTAATTAATCAATCTTCCTCAAGTTCCAACTTAATCAGCACTAAAGATTCATAAAAAATTGAATCTTTAGTATTTTCTCTTAACTGATTTCCATGAAGTAAATCCTCATTAGCAACCACAGAAGATTACCCTTCCTTACTAATATCAAGAACCTGTATAGGAATATAATTTATCTGATTAGCAGTAAAAATTGTGTTATTCGTGTCCTCAACAAAAAGCGGATTAGAATTTATTCAAGGATTAATAAGATCCAAATCCTGACCAAAAATTATTCATCGAAATTATCATTGTTATGAAGCTTGGATGCATCACTTAGGGACCTTTTATTAATCCCACATCCCTGTATTTCTTGCTCAACTTTAATTCGGGATATGCAATAAAATAAGAAGCAAGTTTATGGCCAAAAATTTTGCATTTAGTAAAATATTAAGGCACAAATTCTATCTCAGCTGATTGCCAATATCTAGAATTTTCTTCTTCCATCCAAACAGAGTTTGGAAAATGAGTTGTGATATCTATTTCCACTAAAATTTAAGCCATAGATGGCCTGGTACAGTGAAGAGTAGCACTGTCCATTTTTGAAGGAAGACCAAAGATAGAGCCTAATGAATACAAAATTTGAGTATTGAATAAATACAGTTTAAACCCTGGAAACCTAATCCAAATTGAAATAATAGGAGGCCCTTTTGATGGATTAAAAGTCGGTGTCCATTTAAGAAATTTCATATAACATATATCCATTGAAAGAAATTTCCTCAAAAACAAGGAATCATAATCTCCTTCTTTTGTAATTTGATCATCAAAATACGCTTATCAATTAGTCTTAAGCTCCATTTGCCAATAAGTTTTAACTCAGAAAAAAACATGCAAATAACCTCTTGGCCACGATGAGCAATGAAAAATTTACCAACAAGAGTAAATTTCATTTGTTGTAGACTTAGTTTATTTTTAGTTACATGTCGCATTTTAAACTTTCTCTGGTGTAATTTCGTTTTAATCATGTATGGTTGTGATTTACTTGTTAATGCATATATGTTTGTCCTACTTATACCTGTTAATCATGTGGATGGTTATATGTGATAGGAAGTACTTTTGTGTTATTTTCTCTCTGCTTATTGATCCACCTAAAAAGTACATATTTTCAGTGTAAATTTCATGCTCATTTTAAGCAAGATTTTTTATGATATTTCACTTTAAATGATATTAACTTTCATGTTTTTGGTTTTAGGTACATGGAATGGACATTTAGAGAAAATGCAGACAAAATGGAACAAAAATAGAAGATTTTATATGGAGCCATAGCATCACTTATCGAGACCATTGGGTGCTATAGTACCTTAGACTAGTGTTATAGCACCAGCAAACAAGTTTTTAAAATATCCATTTAATTTGGCCAAATTTTGAAAGGGTGTTTGATGTGACCCTTGGTGATTTTTAGTTATCTATTAATAGGGACAAATTTTGGACAAAAATGAAGAAGTTTGAGGTGTGTCAGAGAAGACTTTTTCAAGACTTGGAGAAGACTTCTTGAAGGTTTAGTGTGTGTGTGTGTGATTGTTTATTTTGTGTAAGAGTTTGAAGATTGCTTCAATGAGACTTTAGGATTTTCTTGGGGAGAAGACATAAAAATAAGTATCTTGTATTTATGTTTAAGTTTTTGTTTTAAGACTTAGCTTTCAATACAAATCTTGTGTTTTTATTTTATCTCCTTGAATTCTGAGTAGTTCCCTATCTTTCTCCTTGCATATGGGAATTAATCTTATGGGATGAGAAGGATTTAAATATCTCTTTTTTTTTCTAAACATTGTGATGGTATTTTCGCCAGTTCTTCATTGACTTTGCAAACTGACCATTTGTATTGTTAAAATCTGTTGAGAAACATAATGACCCAAGAGGGTTATGATTTCACCAACTAGTTAGTTGCACATTTTAACTTGGGTATAGCCATCGCAATCACCTGAGGGGGAGTGTAAATAGATAGGAAGATAAGTTTTGATGGGCGTAGAATTGATATTTCTAGGGTGACATATAAGATTTTTTAAACAATTTGATCTAGAGTTTTGATCTTAAGGGACCCTAGTAGGTCCTCTATAGAGCGCATGGTGGGTAATTTGTAAATGAGAGGCCAGAATCTACTCAACACTGCTACACAAGCTCGTGAAAAACTCTAGGTTAGCCAATGTTAATTGCTAGCACCGAGAAGGGGTAAAAAATAGGAATGCTCCTATTTGACATAATACATCATTTTATCTTTTTCATCATTCAAATCGTACACTAAATAACATCTCTATGCAAGGGGGAAGATCTTTTATATTATTCAAACTCTCTTTTAAATTTAATTGTTCTTCTAAACTTTTTTAGTGTTTTAATCTTTGTTAGTCTTTTAATCTTTATTCTTATTTTCTACCTAAATTTAGTCTTAAACTGTTACCAATATTTTGATACTGTTCTACTATCATATTTATTTGTAATTTAGATACAGGTTTTGCAAATCATTATTATGTTTTCCTCGTGGGATCAATATTAGGGATTTTAATGAAAATCTTATATTAGTTGAAATGATATGTACACTTGTATAGTACCCATAGTGTGAAAAATTTATATCTATTTTCTAAATCATTTCATTTGTTCACACTAGCCGCAAAATATAATTTGGGCCAAGTTTTTGGCAATCTTTTAGAGTTAAGAAAACCTGCATAGTTGCGGGTTGGTCAAGTTTTTTTGTCGCCTTTGCCGGGGAGAGCAACATAATTTCTTGACTTAATGAATTATATTTGAATTGTAGATTTATTATAAATAGAAATAAAAATTAATATTATTACATTTTAATTTTTGGAAATCATAAAAAAATAAATATAAAAAAATTATAAAAACCCAAAAACCAAAAAAAAAATTGAAAACCCTGAAAATCAAAATATTTTAAGTATTTTTAATTTGTTTGAGTTTCCATTGATATTGTCAACTCCAACCTAGTGATTAGTTTTTCGTATTCTACTTCATTGTTTGTACATGACTCTGTCAAGTGATTGGAGAATCTCAACATACCCTGATCTGGTGTAATAAAAGTCACACTGATTTCTGCTAAGCCTGGTATAACTATTTTTGATCTTTTGTCCTTTTTGGCTGATGAACTCCATCGAAGTGCATTTCCCTATGTTTGAAACTAGGGGGCTTTATTTGTACTATTAGTTCAACTGTCAACTCATCATTGAGAGGGGACCCAGCTGGAAGTGGTTCTACTGCAAGAAAATCTGCTATAGTCTGTCCCTTGATAGCATAGAGGGGAACAGAAGTTATATCAAATTGCAATAAATCATCGAACACCTTGCTAAACGTCTAGAAAATATTGGTCGGGTCATCAAATATTGCAATAGATTAACTTTCAAAAAAAGGATAATATTTTGAGAAAGCATGTAATGCCTAAGCTTTTGGGCGGTGAAAATTATAGCTAGACAATGCATCTCAATAGGTGGATACTTTACCTCCATCAGTATTAGATGGCGACTCAAGTAGTAGAGTGAGTTTTCCTTACCCTCGTCATTGAACAGAGCTAACAGGGCTCCGAGACGGTCGTCTAAGGCCGCGGTATAAAGTATCAAATGTTTTCCTGGGATAGGGGTTGCCAAAATAGAAGGTGTCATTAAATATTGCTTAAAGTCTTTAAAAGCCCGTTGACATTTCTCATCGTAAATGAATTTGGCATCCTTTTTAATTAATGTTGAGAAGGGCTAACACTTTCCTTAAGGATTATAAAGAAAGCATCTCAGGTATGCCAACTTTTCTTGGAAGAACCGTAGTTGTTTCAAGATTTTGGGAGGAGGCATTTCCAAGATAGCTTTAATCTTATCTGGGTCTATCTTGATTCCCCAATAATGAACAATGAATTCTAAAATTTTCTCAGAAGTGAAGTCAAAGGCACACTTTAAGGGATTAATCTTAAAATTATATTATCGTAATTGTTTGAACATGATCCTCAAATTGTACAAATGGTCTATTTTATGTTTGATTTAGATGACAAAATCATCCACATAGCATTCCACTTGCTTGTGAATGAGGTCATCAAAATTCTTTGTCATTGCTCATTGATATATTACTTCGGTGTTCTTCAAATCAAATGACATTAATGTGTAGTAGAAAATTCCGATCGCTGTTATGAATGTTGTAAATGTTGCATCCTTTGGAGCCATCTTGATTTTATTATATCTTGATGATCCATCCATGAAGGAGAAAATATAATGTGCTGATGTGATGTCCACTATTAATTCTAGTATTGGTAGTAAAAACTCATCTTTTGGACAGGTTTTATTTAATTCCCTGAAATTGACACAAACACGGATTTGTCCATTCTTTTTATTAACTGGTACAATGTTGTCTAACCTTGTATGGAATTGCTCCTCTCTTATAAAGTTAGTGTCTATTAACTTCTTTACCTCAACAAAGACTTATTGCTCTATCTCGAGGCACATTCTTCTGGAAGCTTGTTTTATAGGGCTCATATATTTGTCCACCCCGAGCTTATGAACTGCAACTTCTGCTGATAGTTTTAGCATTTCATCATAGCTCCATGCGAAGCAATCTTTAAATTTTGACAAAAACTTTATTAATTTTGTGGATTCTTCTTCGTTGAGTAGAAAACTTAAAAAGGTGGGTCGGGGCTGCTCCTCGGTCCTGAGGTTGATTTCTTTCAATTCATCCACCATTGATTTAATATTATATTCAAATTCCAATGGAGTACCATCTTTTAACTGATCTTCAAAGTCATCCTCTATATCAAGGCAATCCTCTTCCAATCCATCAGTAACAATCACGCAAAAATCTGAGTCATCGACTGGTCCTACAATACCAAATTCGAGACCAACTTTTGAATTAGGAGTTCTTCTTTTAACATTCCACAATTTCTCCAAAATTTGTAGCTTATCCTTTGGAAATTGCTTTGGCACATATCCCTGTTGAATTAACTTTTATGCACAAGGAGAAAAGTAACCAAAAGGTAATTCCATTAATTCATTAGAATTCTCTTTCAAATTTACATGATTTTCAAAATTAGTAGAAGGGGAAGCATGATAAAACTTGATGGGCTTTGAACCAATGCTAAAGATTTCCTTGACCTCTAAACTTTCAATCTTTTAAGGATAGATTGGAGTAAGGGTCATGGCATGCACTTAGTGGTTGATCTGATCGCACATGAGCTCATATTCACTTTTCTCTACATTTTTCAAGGAAATCTCGTACTGAGGTTTCTTTTGTTTTATCATCAGCTTTTTTTCCTTGGAGCTTTCTTTATCAGAGCTTTCTTCCATGTCGATGTTGATGGTCGGCCTAGTTTGTTCAATAATCATGTTGGTTCTTTCTCATCCACGTCCCCAGCCTTGATCTCGGGTGTATTGTCTAAAAGAACCTCTACCAGCTCATTGTGAAGAAATAATAGTAGATCATTGAAGCAGAGTTGGATGTCCTCTTCTTTGTGGTTCTTCTAAATCTTCTACTTAATCTGCCATAATTTCACGAGAAAAGACATTTTTTTCTTTGGAGGTGCATAGTAGGCGGCATCTTCATGGATGCCCATTTCATGAACTGAAAATGGTTGCAAATCTCCTTTAATGCAATGTTCTTGCCCTTATTTAAAATACTTAATTTATTTTTATAAAGATAATCATTTTATGCTGGTGAATCCATGGTTGTTCAAGTAAAGCATTGAAAGAGGTATCTACATCAATGATATAGAATTTTTCAGTTGTTACTAGTTCTCGAACTTTCATCAAAAGAGTAATTGATCTAAGAGCTCTTTCACCCTTCTAATTAAATCCTCTTAACATCATTTTATCAGCTGTAAGCTCATGAGCCTCAATATCCAAATATGCCAATGTCTCTAGACTCATTAAGTAAAGTGACGCTCCTGGATTTATCAAAACTCTGGATAACACAAATATGCTGATATTAACAAAGATGTAGAGTGGTTGGTTATGGTCGGTGATGCCGAGAAAGAAGCCTTCGTCTATGAAGGTTATCCCAGGCTATTCTTTTAACAATCAAACTTCATCCGAGGATGTTTTGGCCAATTGAGCTAAGCAAATCTCTAGGTCAAGCAAGGTTGTAACTAGAGACTCACTAATCTCCTTTGATAGGATCAAAGCATCATCGATGCTTAGTTTGGTCGGCAACCACCTAAGATGAGCTAGCATGTTATAATCTACTTGTATAATGCTTTAACCTTTACTTGGTTATGTGATTCTTCCACTGGCGGAGGTGGAGGTAGCTCTTCTTGGGTGACTAATTGTTTTCCTTTATCCACAGAGTTGTTCTTAGAGGTAATACCTTCCCACTTCTTAGATTCATTTTTGTGATTTCTTCTTCTCCTTGAGATGTTGTACGTAAAATTTACAGTGTCACTTCATCATCAGGAAGATCCAAATTGATAGCGAGCGTTGTATTGTTGTACTCAAGGACTGGTTACTCACTCGATGCTATCGTAACCGGTGTTGTAGACATCTTCTTCATCCTTGTTAAAGGGTTCATTGGACTTAAGTATGATTTGAGGATCAGTTTGGGAATTGAGATCAGAGTTAGATTAACTAAAATCAGTTACCTTATCACTATAAACAGTTAGAACGTTGATGAAATCATAATCATTATTTTCATAATACCACGATGAACAAAAAGATAATCATACATGGTCAAGGGTTCGAGAATTTTCTTCCCTAAGTTTGAGATAACCAATTTAATAGAGGCTCCCCTATCCTACCCCCATGCTATCAATCTTCATGGCTTCATTCTTTTTCTTCTCTGGTTGCGGCAATTTATATAGTCAAATCTTTAACTTTGGCTAGGCAGGTTGTAGACTCTGAGTTACTGCCTGTGTTGTAGCAATCGAAATCTGATTCAGTATCTTCTTGGTTGACTTGCTCCAAACTGTTCTCTATCCATCATTCTCTGAATATAGAACATTCAGAGTGATTGGCTTGGCCGAAATCATATTTACAAAACCTCTTTTAGGTTCTTTTAAATATTCTTTCGGGATTTTTATATTTCCTTCTTTAAAATTTCTCTCGAGCCAATCCTTGAAAATGAAACAGTCTTTTATTGTGTGCTCCAACATCTGATGGTGGGGGAAAAAATTGAGATAGTCTCTCTTGTGAGCTTCTTCCGACTTCTTTGGTTCTGACAATTTGAACTCAAGCTTCCTCATTAAGTTTCTAAACATCTTTAGCACAACCTCATATTTAAAAAATATACTCTTCTTTTGCTCTGAAAGAGTCAAACCCCATCAACCCTCTACTCAGTATGGTCCTCCCTGATGCGACTATTGGCTAGACTAGTCATATTGTTATGTTTGTTGCTGCTAAGTATGATGTGATGATGACTAAGAACTCTGATGAGAATGTCATGCCTAAATTTTTATCAGTTGTTTTCCTTTATCAACTGTTGCTTAGGTTTCTCCATCTCAAGATATAGTCCGTCAGGGTCGCGTTGGGCTTTGACCTTTCCACCACAAGATCTCCAATAGAAATATGATGTTGTGCTCCAGCAAATCTCTTCACAAACAATTGTTCTAACTCGGAGAATGTTTTGACTAATTTGTTGTGTAACTTGGCATACTAATCAAATGTTATTCATGATAGTCTACTGATAAAATATTGGAAGAGTAAGGCTTCATTACCTCTGGTGCTGCCATAACTGGCTCAGAAATGAGCTACATGCTTTCTGGAATTTCTGGTCCCATTGAACGTCTTAAAGTTAGGTGACACAAAAGCCTTAGGATAGGGCACGACGTTGAACTACTTCGGGTAAGATCTACCCTTTGAAATCAATGCCACACCCTTATATTGGGCTAAGGCCTCCTGAACTTGTTAGACGATATATTCAATATCATTCTCTGGTATTACACTTGATGAGGAATCTTTCTTTTTCTGATCATCTCTGTTGGTGGAGGCAACTTCTCCCCTTTCATCGGTGATATGAACTATCTCTAGCTGGTTGACTTCTAAAGAAGCTAACTACTGCAATTGAAATTGTTCATGAACTGAAGCTATGGCAGTCATGGTGGTAGCCATCTTTTCCATTCTCTTTTCCATTTGACTGATTTGCTCATCTCTTAATATAACAACTCTGTGCAAATCATCCACAGTGTTCCCTTCAACATGAGGTTAGGCATCGTGTGCAGATGTAGCAGCTCTAGTCTATATGATAAGGATATCCATAAAGTCTTCATCAAGATAATCATTAAAATCAAAATCTTCATCATCATCAATGGTGACTCCAGGCACTTTGGCTAACTCAAAAATCTCAGCCCTGAGCTTTTCAACTTTCTTTTCAATTATCATTTCTTGAACCATTTTGAGATTTGGAAGACTTTCTTGAATATCCTCCTCCTGTTCACCAAACTTGGTAGTAATAGTTGTAACTATTTCTGATACTTTTGGAACTTTGCTTCCTTCTACATTCTTCCCCTGCAATCTCATTGAACCGTATTGGTACGGTAACCTTAGGTACCCATACCTTCTTCTTCGACGATGATGTCTTAAAATGGGGTGTCTCAAAAGAGGCATCAGCGTGTCGGAGAGAGGCATGCTCCCCACGGTGCAGACCAAATATAGTATCGGGTAACTTTTTTATTTACTCCTTCTTTAAGACAATCGTATGAGTAACAACGGGTGATATCCTTGAACCCAGACGTAGCAAAAAAACCAGTGGTGACAAAGATAGTATCAACTTAACTTCTTAGGCAGAATCTGACGGGAATATGGGCTGGCAAAACTTCAGCTAATCTTTGACACTGTCGGGCAGCTCTGACATCTTTCAAAATTTCTTTCTTCATTTGAGGGGACATCGCGCATCTCACTCACTTAAGCAATTCAAGCACTAAACATCTCTTTCTATCGGTCAACCCCTGGAACACTGTATGGACTTTTGGTGATAGGAGTGGACTTCTCTTTCTCCTCATCATGATAATGAAACAACAGTAAGGTGGCAGTAATCTTTTGAATACTGTCATACCAATTAGTGTCCATTAATGGGTGGAACCTAGTCCCTTGGAGAAGTAGAGAGACCTCAAGTAACACATGTTCCTCCTAGTGAGGAATCTCATTAACAGATACTTTTTTAGGAATTTGGGCCTTAGCATCCTTCTGGATCCTTCAACTATTATTTCTCATTTGAGACCAGGTTAATGATACAGACTTTGAACTTGATCCGATTTCAAACACCGATGGAGGGACAATAAATCCTCTAGTTGTATCTTCAACAATTATATCCTCCTTTCCTTTGGCAAAAAAGGAAACAACAGACTTAACAGGTACCGGGGTTGCAGTGGTTTTCACCTTCTTGTAGGAAGGGAAATCTTGAAGACAATTCAGGTTGAATTTTGCAGACGGCACCTGTACTTCAGGAGCAGCAAATTCCATTATGACAAACGGGGCTTTTCCAAGCACGACTTTGAGTTCATCGAATCTAGCTCTAAACTTAATGGTGGGAGTGACATTGCGAGCATCGCGGCTAGTTGGCAAGTTGCAGGAGAAAGTGAGATTTGGGAACACCATTGCAACAGCTTCAAAAAGAAATCTCTAGGGTTAGTTATTTAGCAAATCCCTTTTAATTCTAGTGCGAACACTAAAAATTAACAAAGGCAGCTCTGTAGACAGGGCAATTCATTATTAAATTTTAGTTTATGGAGATTTTAAAAATTTAGTAAAGTAAATTAGAAGTAGAGGAATTTATTTAATTAGAAGGTTAAAGTTAGCGAAGCACGGGGTAATTTGATTTAATTTGCAAAATAACAAACCAAACCCAAAAAGACATGATGAGAAGAGTAAATTTTAGGACCCAGTGAGGGACCAACTTCACAATGTACAATGCCCAGGTAGAACAATTCCATCAACACACCTATTGGGGTTCCGACCCCACACAAAGATAAAAAATGTAATGAACTTTTGAACCTCTCTGTTCAAAGGTGATTGAATGCGTTCCTGAAGTCTGAAAGAGTTGACTGTGCTTACCCAAGAAAGAAATGGGTGAAGCATGTCAACTAAAGAAGAGAAATCTAGTCCATAAGGGATATGGACACATTACCGATGTATGAAGACAAGATTCCCTAATTTAAATTGAGAGAGAAACTAGTTCCAATGGAGTTGCCAGAAGCTGTCGGTTACCAAATTAGAAGTTGTCAGTTACTAGAATGAATATCTTGATGCCTGATATTATTTAATTTATTTATATATTATATTGGAAAAGTAGTATTTTAATTTTAGAAAATACAAGACCGAACTGATTTTATATCCTCGATAGTTTAAATAATCAAGCCCAACACCACAAGAAATGCATCTATCCCAAATGATATACACATTACTTACTGGTGAGGCTCGATTAAATAAACTAAAGAGTTTAAGACATTCATTTAAGTCTGCAAAAAAAACCATTTTTTTTTTATATTGACCGACAAGTTCCCCTTTTTGATATGAAAAATTAAATAAGGTTTATATTAAGCTGGGATCTTAAAAGTTTCTCATAAGAGTAAGTCTCTATAGTTAATTACATCTTAGATAATTGAAGTCACCTAAGAAATCTTTCGATAAAAATTAGGGGATATTGTCTTCAAGAATTTCAAAGGATAAGACTTTTCAAAAGATCGCACAAAGAGGTGTGAAATGAGAACGGCTCAAATTTAGAACATTTTATTTTGGAATTCAAAGGAAGAAGAACTAGGAGATGTCATGAATCTTGAGGTGAACCTCGGTGACTTCCCAAGTTATCGTATGGTTTGTCTTCAATTTTGAGAATAATTATTTAAATATTTCATCTTGTCAATTTTATTAATGAGGGTTTATATTTATGCGAGACAATCGTACGAATAGCTTGGAAGATGTGAGGATTTAAGTCGTGATAAATGACAACCTCAAAATCTTCAGCAAGTTAGGGCTTAAATTGTATAGAAAAACTACACAAAGGCCTAAACAAAAAGTTGAGAATTTATGTCGAACGAAGCAGACGACCTTGAAATCCTAAGGCTTATTGTTTAATTCTAAGGAAAGATGTGTTGTTGTAGATACTCAAACTGTTGTAGATCTTCATGTTGTAGATCCTCATTCTGTTGTAGATCTTCATGTTGTAGAAGGCTACCCACAAAGTTAGCTCCAGGCTCCTTGGTGAAGTAGCAGTCCTAAAGTCTAAGGTTTAAAGGTTTAAATGACAAGTTCAAGTTCAATCATTATAGGGGGGTTAAAGTTGATTAGAGTGACACTGATGAAGATCCTACAGTTCCTTCATTCATGTATCACTATTTTATTTTGAGTTTATTTAGCTTAAAAGAGCTGTGAAACCCATTTAAACCAGGAAGATCTCATTAGCAATTGTGGGTTACCTCCTCTGAGGGACTCCCGTAAATTCAAAAGTATGTTTTATGTTTAGTGACATTTCAAAGGATTTATGGTTACCTTTGAAACATTTTGTTTTAGGTTTTTGAAAATGTTGATTAATTTTTGAAAAGTTTTTTTAGTTTGCAAGTAAAGTAAGGTGCCCACCCAAGCAGTTATAATATTTTTGCAACAAAAGTTAATCACAGAAATCTGGTCCATAAGGGATATGGACACATTACAGATGTATGAAGACAAGATTCCCTGATTTAAATTGAGAGAGAAACTAGTTGCCAGTGGAGTCACCAGAAGTTGTCGGTTACCAAATTAGAAGTTGTCAGTTACCGGAATGGATATCTTGATGCCTGATATTTTTTAATTTATTTATATATAATTTTGGAAAAGTTGTATTTAAGTTTTTGAAAATACAAGTCCGAACTGATTTCAATTCCTCAGTAGTTTAAGTAATCAAGCCCAACACCACAAGAAATGCATCTATCCTGAATGATATACACATTACTTACTGGTGAGACTCGATTAAATAAGTTAAAGAGTTTAAGAAATTCATTTAAGTCTGCAAAAAAAACCATTTTTTTATATTGACCAACAGGTTCCCCTATTTAATATGAAAAATTAAATAAGGTTTATATTAAGTTGGGATCTTAAAAGTTTCTCATAAGAGCAAGCCCCTATAGTTCATTATATCTTAGAAAACCGAAGTCACCTAAGAAAAATTAGGGGATATTATCTTCAAGAATTTTAAAGGATTGGATTTTTCAAAAGATCAGACAAAGATGTGGGAAATGAGAACGGCTCAAATTTAGAACATTTTATTTTGGAATCCAAAGGAAGAAGAACTAGGAGATGTCATGGATCTTGAGGTGATCCTCGGTGACTTCCCAAGTTATTCTAGGGTTTGTCTTCAATTTTGAGAAGAATAATTTAAATATTTCATCTTGCCAATTTTATTAATGAGGGCTTACATTTATGCGAGACAATCACACGAATAGCCTAAAAGATGTTAGGATTTAAGTCGTGAAAAATGACGCCTCAAAATCTTAAGGCAAGTTAGGGCTTAAATTGTATAGCAAAGCTACACAAAGGCCTAACGAAAAAGTTGAGAATTTATGTCGCACTAGGCAAACAACCTTGAAATCCTAAGGCTTGTTCATTAATTCTAAAGAAATATGTGTTGTTGTAGATCCTCATGCTGTTATAGATCTTCATGTTGTAGATCCTCATGCTATTGTAGATCTTCATGTTGTAGAAGGTTGCCCGCAAAGTTAGCTCCAGGCTCCTTGGCGAAGTAGCAGTCCTAAAGTCTAAGGTTTAAAGGTTTAAATGACAAGTTCAAGTTCAATCATTATAGAGGGGTTAATGTTTATTAGAGTGACACTGATGAGGATCCCACAGTTCCTTCATTCTGGTATCACTATTTTTTTTTAATTTATTTAGCTTAAACGAGCTGTGAAACCCATTTAAACCAGGAAGATCTCATTAGCAACCATGGGTTAACTCCTCCGAGGGACTCCCGTAAATTCAAAAATATGTTTTATGTTTAGTTACATTTCAAAGGATTTATGGTTACCTTTAAAACATTTTGTTTTAGGTTTTTGAAAATGTCGATTAATTTTTGAAAAGTTGTTTTAATTTGCAAGTAAAGTAAGGTGCCCACCCAAGCACTTATAATATTTTTGCAACAAAAGTAAATTACAGAAAGTAAAATGAAAGAAATTAAATAACACTGTAAAAGCGTACTTGTCATCTTCTCGGCATTCCCGGTGAAACGCTAAAACTTGTAAGAGGTATATAATTTTGCAGAATTTAAAAAAATTGCAAAAGTAGATGAAAGTGTATCTAACAGACTCCAAACTATGACTTATTGAGTTCCGAAAGATCTTAGCGGATGATTTTAGAACAAAATATAGCAAGTTCAATTTGTCCTTCAAAATATCCAAGAGATTCCAAAGTGATTGGGGAATGACCCTGAACTACTTTAAATATCTCTTATAACATTTCGAGTTCATTTTGAAATTTTTTATAATGTTCCAGTAATCATCCAAGGTGAAGTTAAAATTACCCTATTACTCAGTGAACCTTGACATTTTAATCATCCTAATGGTAGGGTATTTAGTTAATCAGTCGATACTTCATTTAAGAGTTATGTAGGTGAAGGCCCCTAAGGCAAGTTTAAGTCATTAAAGATTTTGTACCCGCTACTAAAGTTGGGCTTGTAGTATTTAGTAGATGTTTATCATTGATCATGTTACATCTCTAAATCCCATCAAATAAGTTTAAATATCAAGCATAGATTACTACCAAGCCCTTCATAATCTCAATGGGAGAAAATGGCAGTTGTTGAAATTTTAGTTTGGATGGTATGTATTCTTATTGAAGGATCATATCTTTATCAATTATGGGCTTAAAATAAGTGAACTATCGCCCTCCTAGCCTAAGCCCATCACTTCACAATCATTTGATTTTGATTAACATCCAAATCATGATAATTTAGAAAGTTATAATTTTACTCTTATCATGGAAAGGTGGCAAATTGTTTTCTACCTTTTAGCCATCATATTTCAATCGTCCAAGAGTATGCATTAAGATCAAAATTACCTATTTTCCCTTTGATTAATACATAATTTTGATTAAGGTGCCAAAATCTAACATTAGCATTCTACCCTTGGGGCTCTCTACTTTATAACTCATTAAGCATAAGTCAGATGACTTTGAACATTTTAGAGTACTTTGCCCATGGGGTAATTAAGACATCAGAGGAGAAAATATCGTTTTCAAATTTTTATTTAATTTAAATAATTATATTGACTTAAAAAATAAGACTTTCAACATTAATTTATTTAATCAATCAAAATAATTTTTTTTAAGGGAAAAATATTAGTGGTTCACTTAGGTTAGAGAAACATTTAGCCAAAATTCGTAGAT
Organism: Phalaenopsis hybrid cultivar; assembly: GCA_002079205.1. NCBI lineage: Eukaryota > Viridiplantae > Streptophyta > Magnoliopsida > Asparagales > Orchidaceae > Phalaenopsis > Phalaenopsis hybrid cultivar. Next base: position 581,706 of record JXCR01147463.1, on the reverse strand, counting down.
CTTTTGAATTAAATTTAAATTTTAATTTTAATTTATAATTATTTATTGCTTTTCTATTGACTTAATTAAATGAAAAATATGTTTGGATTATAAAAATTATTTTTTATATTTTTATTAAACATTTCTGAGTTTAGAGAACTAAGAGAAATAAATTTTAAAATTTAATGACTTTTAATTTATTTATTATGATTATTTTAATGGGAAAATAAGAAAAATGTACTTTTAGGCCTTAAAAAATTTATTTTTAACTTACGAAAATTGGGAAAAATATTTTAAACACATTTTGAAATATTTTTGTATTTTTGAAATTTTTAATTATTTTTCATTATTTTTAATTTAAAATATATTACAAAAATGAAGTATTTTCTCTAAAATAATTTTTATTTTTCCTAAGTGCTCCTAATCACAAGGAATTTAAGAACCAGCTTTTCATAATTTTTCTAAGTGTTTTTAATTTAATTTAATTATTTTTGTACAAAATAGAATTTTTCTCATAAAATCAACTTTAATTCTCAAACTTAATCAAATAATTTTCAATTTTTTATATTGGATCAACATGATTTTTCTACACAATGTGAAATTTATATTATTAATTTTTTATTAATATTTAATTTAAATAAACTAAAAAAGATACAATTATTTAATTAACTATAGAAATATACAAAATTAATTAAACTATCATGATATTTTTTCTAAGCTCCTCTGACCTCAAAAAACCTATTGAAATTTATCTCATAATTTTTCAAGTGATATTTTAATTTATATAATTAATTTAAGACAAAATAGCCATCCAAGATTGAAAATTAGGGTTAGAAGCACAGAGATGCTCTCTAACCTTCGAAAAATCAAAAAACATATGTTGAGCAATATTTAATCATAATGAATTAAAATACCACAGAGGCAATTTAATTAATTAAAAATCAAAGAGTTAACAAAAATATTCTATTTTTAGTCCACATTATTTTGCTCTGTTCACTAAGCAAGAGGGTATTTTTATTTTATTCTTATGATTTTTTTATGCAAAGTTATGAATGTTCAAAAATCTAGCTTTTAATTAATTCATTTAATCCTATTTTTCTACTAATCTTAGTCACCCGCCACGTCATCCTCGTCCTCTCCAAAGAGCCACACGTTGCATTCTAGTTTGGGGTCGCCTTCTGACTCAGCAGCCATGCATCTCGTTGTTCATATGCAAAGAGTTCATCAAGCGTGATCTCATCCATTCGTCTGATGCACGTGCGATTTGATGGTTGTGGGTCATCATCCCAAATGGCTAGAGCCCTTGAGCCATTCAACTTCTAGACTTATGATCAAGCATGATAATCAACAAAATCACATGGGTTTTGGTCCTACACCTTCATCTACTCTAGAAGAACACATCCATACGGTTACAATCCTATGAAATTAAAATTCACTTCACAATGGGTGAAAATCGAGTTCAAAACTAGGGTTAATGGTCTATACCTTTATTTGTGAGGAGAGGCCCCAATTAGATGTTTTTGGAAGCTTCAATAGAGTCCCACAAACCTGTTGGATGTGTTGTTTTCCTCCGGTGTAAGCTCCAAGTACAAGTTCAATGAAATGGGGTGTGTCTTTAATCAAAAGCTAGGTTAGAGAGCTCAACAAAGAATGATTTTGATGGAGAACTTCCTCTCTTGCTCTGGGGAAGCTTAAGAGCAGTTCAATTTGAAGTTTGAGGGATTTTACAGAATGGCTGAAATTTTTCCTGATTTAAAGCTCAAAATTTGAGCTCAAGCAATGCTGCAAATGGCTAAGAGATTGTTGCAATGAGCTTAGGAGGTCTTTGAGGATCTCTAGTAAAAATTTGGCAAGCTTTCCCCAAGAAAATTGGTTAACTCATTTTTTATCCATGGAGGAGGTGGTTTAAATAGCCATGAAAGCGGTGGAGCTCAGGGCTTCAATTCATATGTAATGGGAAGCTGAGGTGGAGGGTTGAAGAGTGCCAAAGACCAATTCGGGTTGGACAGCTTGGATGGGTGCATTGGGTTTTAATTTGAGGAGTGTGGCTCTCAATTTTGGATTTTCCCAACTACTAGACCTGCTGACGAAGGTAGAGGAGGTGGTCAGGCAGCCATGTGAGCCAATGGGGGGGTTAATGATGGTCAATCACTAATGGTTAGTGATGATGGCCAAGATATTTTAGTTTAGGCCAAAAATGGGGTGAAATCCCATAAATCAAGGTACCATTTGTCCACAGCTCATGTAGGGTGGGCTCGATGGGTCTAGCCTAGTCACTAGAGTCCAAATGGTGGTTGTGGTGGCTTTGGTTTGATCAATTTAGCTTGGCTTGCTCAACTTTGGTATATGGATTCAATTTTTGGCATTTTGGCTTGGAGTTGGGTTTAGGTTAAACTAGCCATGACATTGAGCTCAATCTATTGATAAAAATATTTTATATGATTTTCATGAGTTTAGAAAAGATTTGGAGTGATTTTGAATTGATTTGGAAGTTCAATTTGAGGGATTTTGGCTCATGGTCAATTTGGGGGAGTTTGGGTTAGACTTGGGTTTGAGTTGGGCTAGAGTTTTGTTAGGGCCCAATTAATGGCTCAAATTGGTCCTAATAATTGTCATGAAGAGTTTTTGAAAGAAATTTAGTGGAAATTTTGGGGTTATGGAGTTCAATTTGGTGGAATTTGGGGATATGGCTAATTTGAGGCAAAATTGGGGGTTTTGGTCCAAGTCAATATTGAATATAATTGAGGCTTGAACAAAGCCAATTTGAGGCTCAATTTGATGTGGGGAAATGTTTTAAAGAGTATATGGTGCAAAATTGTGGCAATTGGATAGATTTTGGGGGTTCAATTGAGTAAGATTTTGATTTTGGGTCAAATTGGGGCTTTTTGACTTGGGTTGAAATTGGATTTAAATGTGGATCAATTACGCTTAGATTTGTTTTCATTCAAGTTTATGTATGATAAATTTGAGTTTATAATTGAAATTAGAGAATATTGGGATCAAATTGGTGGGCATTGGGTGTGAATTGATTGGGCCTTTTAAAGGCAATTTGGGACTTTTGGTCAAAATTGGTCAAACTAGTTAAATTGAGCTCAATGGAGTGTTCAAAATTGATTTTGGGGACATTTGAAATGATTATGAAGGTTTTGGGACAATTTGGGTCACCGAGGGTATTTTGGTAATTTTGGCAAAATCAGGGGTATTTTGGTAATTTTGAAATTTTTAGGGTATTTTGGACAATTTAGGTAATTTCAAATGATCTTTGAACAAAATTGGGTATTTTGGATAATTTTAGGAGTTCTGGCCAATTTTGGGGTTTCAAGGGTAGTTTGGTAATTTAGGTAGATTTGGGTGTAAAAGGCTAAGTTGGGTATTTTGGTAAAATTAGGGTGTCAATCACCCTACTTGAGCCATGGACCAATAGACTTCTCTACTTTAGGTCCTCCATTTAACCCTAACCTAGGGCTAGGTCTAGAGGACCATCTACATGAGTATCCCAAAGGGTTAAGGGATCAAAGTTAAACATGTTTAGGCTTAAGGTTGTGAGTGGAAGTGTAAAGTGCAAGTGTGTGTGTGAGACCAACCAAGATCACACCACCAAAGAGTTAGCCTTAAAGCCAAGCAATCCTATGAGTACTCTTTTTTAGCTTCCCCATATTGACCCCATCTACTAAGTTCTAGAGGTTAAGACCAATATGTGGAACTTCATGATGAGCAAAGAAGAGTTTAGAATTTCTAGTGGTGAGGGTTCCTTTGATAGTCCTCTAAGAATAGTCAACATAGAATTCCTATTGCTAGACCTAAGCTACTAAAGAGAATAGACAATAGCTCAACCAAAAGTGAGGTCAACAAGGATATTATAAATTTATAATGTAGAAATATACTAGTCCAATTTAGAAAAAACATTAGTGAATGAGACCAACTTACAGTCTAGAAATCTTTAATATAAAGAAGTCTGAAAATATGAGTTTCTATATAGTTTAGAAATATTGTAAATTCTCCAAATATAGAGTTTAGGCACTCTATCTTCTCTACTTAAAAATTTCTATTATGCATGTTTTATTTACTATATTATATCCTTAAGCTTAGGAGGTTCTCAAGTTTTATACTTTAAAAAGATCAGATGTGGAACTAAATTTTGATTAGGCACTAATCCTAGTTTCTTCTCTCTTTTTCAACTTTTTGTAAGGATTACTATATCTGGTTAGGTCTTTAATGATTTTGATTTCCACTCTTCCTTTCCTAAAGCAAGAGTTGATATATTTCCTCTACTTAAAACATAATAATAGTTTTGAAAACTACTTTCAATAAAAGAAATTTATGTTTTGAAAATAAAATTCTAATTCTTCTACATTTTTTCAAAAATACAATTTCTCCTAAAATTGTTACACAATAGTTACACAATATTTATCATTTCCACACTAAATTTTTTTAACTTTATGCTTTGCTTCATTTATATAGGTTTTAACTAAATTCTTTTCCTCATTTCTATATTCAAAATTTTACTTCCCTAATATAACTTCATATACTTGATCTTTTTTCATCAAATTAAAATCAAATTTATTTGAAGTTTATTTGAGAACAAATAAATTTCAATTTTAAAAAAAAATATTTTCACTCCCCCCCCCCTCAAACTTAAATTTTTAAGAAGATAAAACATTTTAGCATCATATATATAGGAAGGATTAAAAATGAAAATAACATGGTTGCAGGAATTTTTACATTATAAATATACAAGTACAAAAATTAATAACAATTGTAAAAATTAAATTGATCAAATTTTAATTTATTTATCATATAGAGATTAATTAGACTTCTCTGTAGTGGAGGATAATATAAAAGCAAACAAACATAAAAAAATTCACAACTACAACATAAAGAAAATATCTTGTTGTAATTTTGAAAATATTAATCATGAAGTTTTTAAGTGAAAATTAGCAATATTCCAAACCTTCCTAAGATTCAAAATTAAGTTCAACACATACTAACTAAAAACACTAAACAACACCGCTAAAATAATTACAACCACAAAAATAAAACATAAATACTGAAAAAAATATAAATACTGAAAAAAATATAAATACATTACAACTGTGTCTACCAAAACAAAAGAAAAACTAAACTAATGGTCTCAAACAAACAAAACAAAAAATTAAGTACAATATAAATGTACCACAAAAAAGTTCACAACTATACTTAAATACTAAACTGAAATGTAGAACCATTCTAATCATCCTCTTCTCTTCAGCATCACTCTCATCACTAGGCCAAACAGGTGCAGGCTCATATGAAGGATATTTGGGATATTGAGGGAAAACTACACTCCGGTCACCTCTCATGAGGTTTTCTATACATGAGTGGAATTTTTCCTCATAATCACTATGTCTTCTCATGTGGACATCTATATGTTCTACAAAATTTTAAAAATTTAATACCTTATCAGCAGTATAGTTGACATTATCCAATATCCTCTACAATAATTGTGACTAAGAATCAGATTTAGAATTCTAACCCTGTGATGTAGAAGCACGTGAACTAAACGCTTGAGATGTAGAAGCACTTGAACTGCTAGAAAATCCACTTCTCTAACCAAAAATTGAAATATTTGAATAGGATTTCACATTGACACTAGCAATGGGCTTGAGTGGCTATAGTATCTCCTCCTAGCTAACAAATCTAACTCCAGCCTGCTCGCATAACGAAAATATCACGGATGTGAATCCCAAACCTATTGTAGCAGCGTCGACGGAAAAACTGGTAATAACATTATAAATCAAAGCCCCAATGTCGATGGGCTTGAACTGCTGAATACAATAGCTCAAGGTTAGTCGATCTCGGGTAACTTCACCAAGATGATTTTTAGGCAGCAGACGAGCAGAAATAAAGTAGTGTTATGCTTTTATTGTAGAATCCAACTTTAAAATGAGGAAGTTGACTCTTTTTTCATTAGTAATCTTCTATAATCCCCTTCCACCAGTCAATAATGAAATAATCTCATCTAACTCCTCATTAGGACTATAGTTCAAATAAAAGCATAACGTGCTAGAGGGCAACTGATAAAACTAATTTATTACCTCATAGAGAAAGGTACTACCTTTACTCTATCCATGACTCCTTCTTGAGACTCGGGGAGATTTGCTTAGAACTCCCTAACAACAAAAATATCTGCCACAGCAGAAAAAAAATGAAGTAGCTCCCATTGCCGACAAACAATCAAATCCTCAACAGCTCCTCCCAGAATCTTGAAACAATGCTCAAGGATAAATTTTCTCTATTGTAGTGCATCATGATATCGATCCTAAGCTCTCCCACTAACAAACTTGCTTGAATCAAATTGGTCTTTGCCCTTTCTCCTCTTCATCCTCGGGGTCATTTCTAAAAATGATATAAAATTCAAAATAAATTCAAAATTCAACGCTAACTCATTAAACCTAACTTCTAAAAGCTTGAACTGCCAAATTTATGCATTTTCCATATTTTTTTCTCAAATTTTCACCATGAATATTGATTTTCAGGTAGATCCATAATGTGCTCAAAATACATAATTAAAATAAAAAAAAATTTCATAGAAGTGAAGCTTTTACCACATCTATTTTTAATGAGTATCTTCTTCATTGGAGAATGGTGAAGGTGAGGGATGAGCTCACCACATCTATTTTTAAAGATTCATGAGGGAATGCCACCTCATTATTCCCTTCTTGATTCCCTTATGATGCCCTTTTGTCTTAGGTCAAAGGGAATGACTCATGAGTCATTCGTGAGGATTAATCATGTCATGTTGTGATCCATGAGTCGTGGGTGACTCATTAATCATTTGTCATATGATGGTTTAGGGTTTGTGTAAGAATATAATTTTTTATGTGGCCTAGTATTTTTGTCTTTCCATCAGTTGAAATCAATATTTTAAACTTAACCTTAGGTCTAATAATACTTAATTTTACTCTTATTTAATTAATTAAATAATTAATCAATCAAGAGAATAAAATAATTTGATGAAAAGACCTAATTTTGACAAAAAATGGTAGAGTTGACCAATTTTCACCAAGTTGACCAGGGTTGACCATGGTTGACCATGATGCCTTACTTGATCATGTTATGGTTTGTTCAGTCATGGGGTCCATGGTTTTGGTGGTATGACTTGGGTTTGATCAAGGTTGACCAGGGTTGACCAGGGTGGTCAAATTGACCATATGGTGATCAGTTAGGTCTATGTATGACCAAATGGTCATTGTGGTTACCATAAGGTTCAAAATTGACCATTTTGACCAATTTAGGGTTTGAATTTGACTCAGTGGGTTGAGTTGACCAAAGTTGACCAATTGGGTCAAGTTTGACCCATTTGGTCAATTAGGTCCAATTGGGTCGATTAGGTGTCAATATTGACCTTATAGTCAAAGTAATGACCATTAGGTCAAAGTTCGACCAGATTAGGGTTTGTTATTGCTGATCTGATCATTTTAGGGTGTCACCATGGTTGAAGCCCAAAGGGGCATTTTGGTAATTAATTTAGGTTTTAAGGTTTTAGGGACCCTAGATAAGTTCAAAGGAGTTAATGTTGGTAGACTCTTTATTTTAATAATCATGATGATCATTTTTAGGTCTTTATGAATTTTTTGAGAATCCTAAGCAAGAGGGTTACTCAAGACATGTCTGGTCTATGGATATTATTTTCACCTCCTCACTAAAGTGAGGTCAACAATCATGTGATAGAATATGCACAAATGAAGAGTCGTTATGATGCAACATATGACAAGGCATTAGTGAAATTTTTGAACGGAGAATATTCAATTGTTTCCTACATGCCCTCGCTTTTCTCCATATGAGCACCAAAAATCCATGGATGAAGATATACCCTTTGATCATTGATGATGGAGATGATGATGATGAATAGGATTAGACTAAACTTACTCTTATTGCAAACTTTTAATGTATGTTTCATGTAGAACCACTTTATGTATTTTTATTTTTAATATGGTATTTTCTCTTGTTTATCTAGTTTGCTTGTGTTAGAGTAATCTTTTACATTTTAAATTTTCATGACCTACATGTTTTAATTTAGATTTTCTACTACTCAGCGCCTTATTTTACTAATTGTACCTAAGCTATTCCAAGTAAGGAACTTTTAAATTTTTTTCACTTCATGCTTAATTTGCAAAAAAAAATGTTTTAAATTATTGAAAAACTTAAGTTTGGGGGAAAGGAGAAAAATCTCTTACAACTAAACTCTATTTTTCCTCGATAAACTATATTTTAAAATTATTTTAACATAGCCTGTGATATGTGGTGTTAACTTTAAAAGATTATATTTTTGATCCTATAATATTATAATGGTCTTAAGTAAAATTTTCAAGTAGCAAGGGGTAGTTCAAAAGTTAAGATGTTTAGTATGAAAGTTTAGGATTATGCTTTTATTGTTCAGAGAAGAAAAAATGTATTGTTAAAATGCAAAGAAATATTAGATATACACTTCAAATAGAATTGGAGACTCTATGAAAAATCATTTTTAAACTAATACACATTATTAAGTGAAGAAATGTGATGGGTTTTTAACTTTAGGAGAAGGATAGTGAAGTTCAGAACCATTATAGGCTATCCAGATATAGTAATCCTCACATAAAAAAGAAAAAAAGTTAGGATTAAAAAGATCCTAAAACATAAAGAAAAGGAGAAATTAAATAAATAAAAGAAAAAAGAAAAATATGTGAGGAGAAGCTTGAGGAAATGCCTAATCAAATATTGGTCTCACCATAATCAACTTAAAGGAAGATATGTATTTACATTTCTAAGCTTATTTACAATTTTGAAGTATTAGTATCTTTACTAGTAGATTTCTCATTAAAATTTTTTTTTAATTTTTTTGAGACTTCTAAGTATGACAGATTATAATTATTTTTGAAACAAATAATAAATCAGAATTCTTAGACTTAATTATTTAATATTCTTTTACTTTGGTTCTAATCTAAGTTATTAAAAAATTTTCTTAAGTTCTAGTATAACATTTTTAGGATAAAAACTATAATAATTTTTTAGTGAAACCCACTATCACATGTTATAATGTTTTATATAGTAAAATGATTACTTAAGGACAAGTAAGGTTTAAGTTTAGGGGAATTGATGTGTTTTAAAATTACCTATTTTCTATGCACATTTTATACCCATTTATGAGGATATCATGCTATAATAAAAGGTATTTTTTGCGTTTTTGGTTGCAGGTGCAAGAGAAAGAGTTTAAGAGCAAAAAGGAGGAAAAGTACATCTAAAAGAAGCAAAATGGGCCAAATCAAGACAAATGCCAGAAACAGCAGAACTGACGCCTTGGAGTGGCAATTCGACGCCTAGGCTCCAGAGACGATTACGCTTATATTCATTGAATATGGATGAATTTTAAAATAAAGTCTGAAGCAACCCTTGATGATTTTTAAAGTGATATATATTGAGATTAATTCTGAACGAAAAGGGAGAGTCTTGGAGTCCATTTAGGAAAGGGAGAAACACATATAGAGTGGGCGACTACCCTAGTAAGGTTTTGTTAGTTTTTGTGATTTCTAGAGTATTATGAGTCTTGTAAGAGTCTTGTGGAGTTAGAGAAGTCAGGAAACTTTAGAGGAGTTCTTGGGGAATATTTGAGATAAGTATTTATATATTTACTTTTGGAAGTTGGATTTGAGTTTTATATATATGTTTTGTTTTGGTATCCTCATGAATTCTGAGTAGTTTTCCTCTTTCTCCTTGCAATAAGAAGTAATTATGTGGTGGAGTTGATTTATTTATAACTTTTTTATTCCCAAAAATGGTGATGGTATTTTTCACAAGTTCTTTATTTACTTTGCAAACTGACCATTTTTTTTGTTAAAACTAGTTGAGAAACTTACAAACCTAAAAGGGCTAAGATTTCTCTAACTTGTTCGTACGACATTTCACTTTGGAAAAAGTAATAGTGATCGCCCAAGGGAAGTGCAAATAGGTAGGGAGATAAGATTTGATGGGCATAGAATTGCTATTTCTAGGATGACAGACTAGATTCTTTATAAATTTGGTCAAGAGTTGGAACTAAGGGTCACTCGCAAATCTTGTAGAGAGGGCACAGTCGGTAATCTAGAGGCTAAAACCTACCCAGCACTACTATACATGCTGACACCAACTTTCAATTACCAATTTCTCTTTATGCTTAGAAGAGGTAAAGAATATGTTTGTTTCTATTTGTCATAATAAATCAGTTAAACTTCTAAACATATGCATTCCTACACTAATTATGAATTATTTGCAAAGAGAAAGTCTCTTTACATATCTTGATTTTTTCTAGTTTTACTTCTTTTTAATCTCTACATTTACTTTTAAGTTGCACTTGTAGGATTAGTAAAACTTAACTTTTCACTATATTCTATTGTTTAAAGTAAAAGTCTTTCTTAGTCAAATACATAAAGTTACCAAGTCATCCCCGTGAGATCAATACTGGGTTTTCTAAGGAAAACCCTATATTACTTGAAATTATATGTATACTTACGTAATACCTTAGTGTGATGGCTCATCATATAATTTTTAGATTATTTCATTTTTTTCATACTAGCCCCTAAATATAATTTAGGTCGAGTTTTTTTGCAATCTTTTAGAGTAAAAATATTAGCGTAATTGCGGGTTAGGTTACAAACCAAGAAGAAAAGTTATTGGAGACATTGAAAATTCATTAGAAAGCCTTTGGATGAACATTAGTTGATATTAACGGAATTAGGTCTTCAATCTGTATGCACAGAATTTTAATGAAAGATAATCAAAATCCTAGGACTGATCCTCAACGGAGATTGAATCCTATAATGAAAGAAGTTGTTAAAAAAGAAATTTTAAAGTGGTTGGATGCGAGAATTATTTACCCTATTTAAGATAGTTCATGGATTAGTCCTAGTCATTATGTTCCTAAGAAAGGGGGAGTGATCGTAGTTGTAAATGAAAAGAATGAATTGATTCTAACAAGATAAGTCACTCGATGGCGAGTTTGTATTAACTATAGAAAATTGAACACCGTTACTTGGAAAGATCACCTTTCTTTACATTTTTGGACTAAATGATTGATAAACTCGTTGAGCACCTCTATTTTTGCTTTTTGGATGGATATTTTGGATACCACCAATACTCATAGCTCTTCGGCATCAAGAGAATACAAAATTTACTAGTCTATATGGAACTTTTGCCTTTAGGAGGATGACATTTGGATTATGTAATGCACCTACAATATTTCAAAGATGTATGATATCAATTTTTTGTGATTTAATTGAGAAAGGAATTAAAATTTTTATGGATGATTTCTCAGTTTTTGGAACCTCTTTTTATTCATGTTAACATCATTTAATAAGGGTTCTAAAATGCTGTGAAGTAACAATCATTGTTCTCAATTAGGAAAAATGTCAATTTATGATTACAAGAGGAATTGTGTTAGGACATAAGATTTCCGAGAAAGGCATTGAAGTGGATCGAGCAAAAATTTAGTTATTGTAGAATTAACATCTCGTACTACTGTAAGAAGGCTAAGAAATTTTCTGGGACATGCTGGCTTCTATAGGCGTATATTAAAGACCTTTCAAAAAATTTCAAGCCTTTATGTCATCTTTTAGAAAAAGACACTAACTTTGATTTTAATGAGGAATGCCTCAACTCCTTCAATTTATTAAGAGAAAAATTAATCACTACACATATTATTGTTTCTTCTCGTTGAAAAAAACTTTTTAAATTAACTTGTGATGCTAGTGATTATGTTATAGGTGTTGTTTTAGGGAAAATATACTATAAAATCTTTAAAGTAATATAATATGCTAGTAAAACCCTTAATGATGCTCCAATTAATTACATTATTACTAAAAAGAAATTTTTAGCTATAATGTATGCTTTTGATAAATTTATACCATCTCTTATTGGAGCTAAATGCATTGTGCATAATGATCATTCAACTATAAAATATTTAATGATGAAGAAGGATGCAAAATCATGATTAATTAGATGGGTCCTACTAATGCAAGAATTTGATTTTCAAGTTGTGGATAGGAAGGATACTAATAATCAAATAGCTGATCATTTGTTAAGGCTTGAATAGGAAAATAATGTTAACTTTAATGATGAAATTAATGAAAATTTTCTTGATGAACAACTATATCCAATTAATGAATGGAAAATTTCATGTCATGCTGATATAGTTAACTACTTAGTAACATTTTACACTACGTATTAGACAACCATCAAACTAAAAAGTTCATACATGATGCAAAATTTTATTTTTGGGATGACCCTTATTTATATAAACAATGTAAGGACATAGTTAATCGAAGATGTGTAACGATAGAAGAGACCCAAGAAATTATGCAAAATGTCATGAATCAAATTCTAGGGGGCATTTTGAGGTTGATAAAACTGCATTTAAGATTTTACAATCTGGATTTTATTGGCCCACGTTGTTTAGAGATGTTAATACCTACATAAAATCATGTGGAAGATGTCAAATAGTAATCAATATTTCTAGAAAAAATAAATTGCTCCTAAATATTATTCTCAAAGTTAAAATTTTTTATATTTGAGGATTAGATTTTATGGGACCATTTATACCATATTCTGAAAAAATATATAGTTTGATAGTTGTGGATTATGTTTTTAAATGGATTGAAGTAGTTGTTTTGCCTAGTTCTTATGCAAAGAGTGTTGCAAAATGTTTAATGAGAAATATTTTTACAAGATTTGGAATACCTAGAGTAATTATTACAGATGGGGAAAGTAATTTTACGAACAAAATAATTGAAACATTAACTCAAAAGTATGGGATTAAACACAGAATTTCCACAGCTTAACACCCTCAAACTAGTGGTTTAGCTGAAGTATCCAATCATGAAATCAAAAGAATATTCGAAAAAGCTGTAAAACCTAATAGGACGGATTGATCTGCTAAGCTTGATAGTGCATTTTAGGCTTCTAGGATTTCTTACAAAACTCCTATATGAATGTCACCATATAAGCTCATATATAAAAAAACTTATCATTTAGCATAAAGCTTGTTGGGCTAGTAAAGAGTTTAATTGTTATTTAAAAGAAGCTGATGGGAAAATATTATTGAAATTAAATGAGCTCGATGAGATATGAAATGAATCTTATGATAATGCCAGAATATATAAGAAGAAAATGAGAATGAGGCATGATCAGAAGAATTTTGAAAAAACTATTTTGAGCATGGACAAGAAGGTTTATTATATAATACATGATTGAAAATGTTACTAGGAAAACTTAAGTCCAAGTAGTCAGCACCATTTCTTGTGGTAAGAGTTTATCCATATAGTGTTGTTGATATTAAAGATATTAAAATTGGGAGAATAATTAAGGTAAATGGACAAAGATTAAAATCTTAAGTAAGTAGAGATACTCATACATTTAAGGAGAACGTAATGTTGGGTAAACCCAGAGTAAAAACCTTGGATACATCAGGCTGGCGAGGTTAAACCAAGCACTTTGTGTGGTTTGATTTGTTTAGTGATTGTTGTTATGATGAGTTTACAAAGTGATATTGAACCTTACATGGTTAGGATGGCACAAAATATTATTTTATTGATGAAAATGAGGAGGGAAAATAAATTTGATTTTAAAAATGTTAGTTTGGTGCTATAGCGACAGATCTGGCGCCATAGCACCACAATTCGAATAACTCCCCTAAATCGCTCAAAATTTAGTTTTCTATCTTCTTTTTCTCTCTTCTTTTTCTCTCTTCCTTCTTTATAAAATTTCTTAGAATAAGAATGAAGGCATCCCTTCATAGTTATAAACATTCTAGAGAGAGTATAAAATTCATAGTTGAAAAGCAATAAAGAGTAGTGGCAACAAAAGGTTTAAAGCCAAGAAGATGACAAGTAAGGATGCTCAGACCTACTTCAATGGATTCCTCGCATTAAGTTTGGAGTGGATTATAGATAAACTTGGAAATATTAAGGAGGAATTATCTCATCTCAACAATAAGTTAAGTGACATATACCACTAGTACGAGCACATGCCCAACCCGTAACTACACAGATTATTTAAATCTAAATGATTGCTAAAAGCTTGGCCCAAATTATCTTTAGTAGCTAATGTGAATAAATGAAAATAAATAGCAAAACTACACACTTGGGATATTATGCAAGTATACGTATTGTTTCAAGTAATATAGGAATTTTCTTAAAAATCCCATTATCGATCCCACAGAAAAAGACAAATTTCTATAATAATGATTTGCAAAACTTCTATCTAAATTGCAGATATTATAATAGAAAAATAGTTTCCAAATGTTTGTAACAGTTTAACACTAAATTTATGTAGAAAATAAAAATAGAGATTAAAAGACTAAAGTTTAAAAGCTACCACAGTTAAAAAGACTTTAAAATAGAGTTTGAAATATTATGAGATGATCTTTCCCCTTGCAAAGAGATGTTAATCATTGTAGAAACTGAATGATGAAAAAGATAAAATATTGTATTGTGCCAAATATGAGTATTCTTATCATTTACCCCCTCTCGGTGCTTGCAAAAAATATTGGTTAACATAGAATTTCTCACCAGCTTGTGTAGTAGTGTTGAGTATATTCTGACCTCTCACTTCTAGATTACCACTATGCCCTTTCTATAAGATCTACTAAGGACCCTTACGATCAAAACTCAAGACCAAATTGATAAAAGAATCTAGTTGGTCAACCTATAAAAATTAATTTTACGCCCATCAAAATATATCTCCCTATTTATTTGCACTCCCCTCAAGTGATCGCAACAGCTTTTCCCAAGATGAAATGTCATGCTCACTAGTTGGTGAAATCATAGCTCTTCTGGGTCACTATGTTTCTCAACCAATTTTAATGATAAAAATGGCCAGTTTGCAAAGTCAATGAAGAAACGGTGAAAATACCATCAAAATGTTTTAAAATAAAGAGAGATTTTTAAATCATTCTCATCCACAAAATTAATTTCCATATACAAGGAGAAAGAAAGACAACTACTAAGAATTCATTGAAATAAAACAAAAACACTTAATTTATCTACGTCTTACAATAAAAACTTAAACATAAATAGAAGATACTTATCTTTATGTCTTCTCTCCAAACAAATCCTGAAGTTTCCTTGAAGTCAATCTCCAAACTCTTACACAAAATAAAGACTCTCACTCACACACACACACATTAGACTCAATCAAACTCTTGAAAATGACACAAATGACTCCACAAAGACTCCCTTTTCATTCAGAATTTGGCTCTATTAAAAATCACCAAGGGTCATTTCAAGAACCCCTTCAAATTTTTGTCAAATTCAATGGATATTCTAGAAAGTTGGTTACTGACGTTCTAACGCCAATCTGGGGTGCTTTAACACCCATTTAGTCCGTCTACTAGCACTATAGCAACATACTAAAACATCCATTTTTGCATCATTTTGTCCTCATTTTCTCCAAATGTCCATTCTATGTACCTAAAATAAAAAACATGCATAATAACTCCCTATAATGTGCAATATCATAACAAATTGGCATAAAACAAACATGAAAGGTGCACTAAAAATAGGTTATTTTTATGTGGATCAATTCCCCTAAACTCAAATTTTACTTATCCTTTGATAACTTCTTTTTACTATAAAAGAAGTATAACTTATGGAAGTGAGTTTCATTTAAGGATTTCTATAATTTTTGTCTTATAAAGACAATTGTGAAACTCTAGAAAAATTTTCAATAACTTGGGTTAAGACTAAAATGTAAGAATAGTTAGTAGTCAAGTCTATGAGTTCTGATTTCCAATTCATTTCAAGAATAATTATAATTTGTCATACTAAGGATACTTAGAAGGATTAAAAGAAAAAAAAATTCATGAGAGCTCTATTAATAAGGATGTTAAAACTTCCAAAATAAGTCTATAAGTGTAAATAAGTCCCTTTCCTTAAGATGATTCAAGTAAAGCCAATTTTTTAATAGGCATCTCCTCAAGCTTCTCCCCACATATTTTCTTTTTTTTTTTCTTTTTTTTTTTCTTTTCTTTTTCATTTAGGGTCATTTTCAATTATTTCTTTTATTTTCATGTCATGTGAGGATTACTATATCTGGATAGCTTTTAATAATTGTAAACTCCGTCATCCTCTTCTTCAAGTTAAGAACTTCCAACATTTCCTTATTTGATAAATGTGTATTAGCTTAAAAATATTTTTCATAGTCTCAATTCATTCTTTTTAAGTAAAAAAATCAAAAATCTTTATTAATTTGGAAAATGTAATTTTCTTTAATTTAAAAAGTAAAAGCATAATCTTATACTCTTATACTAAATATCTCAACTCTATAACTAACATTTATCATTAAAAACTTTTACTTAAGTCTACTATATCATTTATAAAAGAAAATATATAATTATCTAAAGCTAACCCAACAGACCAAATGTTATGTTAAAATAATTTTAAAATATAGTTTATTAAGGACAAATAAGGTTCAGTTTCAAAAAGTTATTCTCTCTTCCCCCAAACTTAAATTTTTAATTAGTTTAAAGCAGTACATTTCATTATAAGCATGATTAAGGAGAAAAATTTAAAAATTTTAAGCAGGAGGACAATACAAATACAAGTAATAAATTAGGTGTTGAGTAGTAGTAAATCTAAATTTAACACGTCTAACATTAAAAGCAAAAGTTAAAGATTACTCTAGCATAGCAATAATGAAAGTTGGACCAAAAAGTAAACAGTAAAATAGTGAAAAAAAAAGAAGTGCAGCACAATAATTCAATACAAATGTACTCCCTAATACTAACTAAACTACATTCTTAATGTTCCCAGAAAAGGGCAACACATAAAAAACAATAGAAATTTCAAATAAAAGAACTAAAAATAAAAGAAATACAATAAACTAATCATCTTCCTCTTCATCCTCATCATCATCATCACCAACACAAGGATTTGCATCTTCATCCATTTCTCTACTCTGATACGGTGTAAAAATACGGCATTTAAGAAATTCCACAGAATGACCACCCTCACGTATCTCTCCATAGCCTCAAGATAAGCAATATCAAATTCAACTCACTTATACATATACTCATCATTATGGTCCATGTGTGCTTCTAAGCCCTTCACTAGCTTTGGCAATGTTAAAATATCTATTTTTTGTAGAAATAATTGCTTCACAACAGCATCTAATGAAGAAGTACCAGAAATGAAAGGTCTAGAGGTTAATGTAGAAGGAATATCAGGACCTTCACTTCTAAATCTAGAACAGTATGTTTTCCATAAATCTCAAAATTTGTTTTTCTAATAGGCTTATGGGGTGGTAAATTTTCCTCCCATGCCTCATATTTAACTCCAGATTGAATGCACATGGTGGAAATAAGAGAAGGGAAATCCATACCTCCAGTAGTTCCTCCTCTAAAAGAAATAACCATATTCTTGTAAATAATTAAGCCTATGTCAATAGGTATGTTCATTTAAATGTAATAGTTCAAAGTGGCTCTTTCTCTGGTTACCTCGCTAAAATGTTTAGTTGGACGCAATCTACTAGAAATAATGTAATGCCATGCACAAAAATGAATGTTTAACTTTGAAAAAGAAAAATTTACTTGTGTTCCATTCTTTATCTTCGAAACGCCATTTCCATTAGTCAAGAATCCCATAATCACATCCAGCTCAGTATCAGAAGGATTGAATTCAAAATAAAAGAATGTAAGAACACTATGCAACTGATAAATGTAATTGATCTCAATTGGACTAATATCCACATATTACCCAAGAACATAAACTATATCATTAGATTCATCAAAAAGATTTACGTAAAACTTACAGACCACTGCAAGCACAGCAACGGCAGTGAAGTAGTAGAAATTCTTCCACTATCGTTCAACAATCAGATATTCAACAGTTTCCCAGGACGAATAAAACTTTGCTTTACAGTTAATTTCTTAGATTGCAGATCTCCATATTCATCCTAGGCTTTAGAATAGAGAATCTCTCACTATCAAAGATAGGTTGTCCTCTAGCTCTCTTCATTTTAGGATTCATTTGTAATCTAAATCATATTCGATAAAATTCCCATGATGTTAAATATTATTCCATAAGTCTCTTACAAACACATTTTAAACCATATAAGCATTCATCTATCGATTTCTAACTATTCTCATCAAAAATTTCAAATTTTTGGCCTAACCACAATGTGGAAGATATTTATGGTGAAATTTCAAAATTTTATTACCAAAATGTAAATCTTACTAAGAGAAGATGAAAACTAGTGTTTGAAACCTCAACTCTAAGCCAATCAAATACAAATCCAAGTCCTATGGGAGAAAAGTTGCGAACAAGAGGAGGAAGAAGATGAACTAAGTTGAAAAATGAGGAAAACCGAACGATTTAGCGCTAAAAAAATTTTTGTTGGTCCGACGATATAGCACCAAGGTATGGCGCTATGGCGCCATGCTTTTCCTCATGAGCAGCGCTATAAAGCCCACTAGTGGCTATGGCGTCATTCAACTATCCAAATTTTGGAAGATTTTGTACATTTTGAAAGAGCAACGCAGAACCAAGGTTTCTAAACTTTAAGTTATTAGTTTTAAAGGGTCATTTCAATAGTTTTGAGTTCATCAATAGTTCAAAATTTTAAGTGTGCAACCTCAATTTTAAAAACATAAGACTAACTTTTTCACAAAAGAACAGAACTTGTTTTTTTATATTAAGAATAGTTTTAATACATACAACATAACATGGAAATGATTATATAATAATTCATACATAAACAAACATACAAAAGTCTTTAGAGTCACTATGAAGATCAAAACTGGCACACTATAATAAAAACTCAATAAAATAAGATTTTCACAAAAATACTTAAGAGTAATTATGTTCAATGTTGCCCATCCCCCATTCACCATTTTGATAAGTATGATAAAAAAGATAGTAGAAAGGAGTGAGAGGAAAATTGTGAGCCAATTTTATCATCAATCCATTTGTTTTCTTCATACATTCTTACATAATATTCTTGGGAATAGTTCAAATGTCCAAATTAAAGTTTCAGCTGCTACTCCAAATGCTTGTATTGATGGTACATGTCACTTAACATGTTGTGGAGATGAGACAAATCCTCTTAAATCTTCTAAGTTTTTTCCATAATCCACTCCAACCTTAATGTGAGATATCCATTGAAATAGGTCTGAGCAACTTTATGCATGGACCTCTTATCTTCAAATCTTCCTTTGCTACTACTCTCCATTGCTTCTCTAAATAAAAATTTTTCACTCTCTAATTTTTTTAAAATGTAAAGAACTTTGAAGGGATGCCTCCATTCTCATCCTAGACAGTTTTATAAAGAAGAAGCGAAAAGAAAACAAAATTTTAGGCGATTAAGGAGAGTAACTTGAATTGTGGTGATATGGCGCCAGATTTGGCGCTATAGCGCCAAACTAACTTTTTCAAATATTTTATTTTCTTTAACCCTAAACCCTAATTTTAATAAATAAAATAAAGTCTTGTGTTGTAATAATCATGTAAGACTCGAAATCACTTCATAAACTAACCACAATCACTAAATAAATCAAACCACACTGATAGCTATGGATTGCCTCCCACAAAGCGCTTGGTTTAACGTCGTCAACCCGACATATCCAAGTTTTCTACTTTGTTAGACCTAACTTTAGGATATCTTCAACTGTAGGACTATCTCCACTTATATAGGCTTTCAATCTGTGTCCATTTACCATAATTATTCTCACAATTTTAGGATCTTAAATATCAACAGCACCATACGGATAAACTCTTATTACAATAAATGGCCTTCATCACATGAACTTGAGTTTTCTCGATGTCAGCCGCCAAAAATGTGGGAAAAAGATATTTAATTTAATATAATATATATAGTCTTAAAAAGTAATCATTTAATTTTGAAAATACGAGACCGAACTGATCTCATATAGACGATAGATTAAATAAACGAGCACAACGCTACAAGTGACATACCTATCCTCAGGAATATACATATAACTTATTCGTGAGGCTCGATTAAATAAACTAAAGAATTTATGACATCTATTTTAGTTTGCAAACCTTTATGTTGATAGAAAAGTTCCCATATCTAATATGAAAGATTAGATAGGCTAGTTTCTTAAAGCTTCCTATAAGGGCAAGCACCTATAGTTAATTACATCTTAAATGATCGAACTCACTTAAGAAAACTCTCAATTTTAATCATAAAGTTTTGTCTTCAAAAAGACTAAAGGGTAGGACTTTTAAAAATTAAACCAAGAAGTGTCAAATGGAAAGGCTGAAATTTGAAACATTATTATGGAATGTGAAGAGATAAAACTAGGGGTTGTCATAGATTCTGAGGAGAACCTCAATGACTTCTCAAGCTATCTTATGGTTTGGCTTCAACTTTGAGAAGGAAATTATTGGATGTTTCATCTTGCCAAATTTTATTAATTAGTGCTTACATTTGTATAACACAATCATACAAATAGCCTGGAAGATATGAAGGTTTATATCGTAACAAACGATAATCTTCGAGCATAAAATGAGTTAGGGCTTAAATTGCATAACTTGATTGTGCAAAAGCCTAAAGATGAGGTGAGGATTTATGTTGCACTAGGCAAACTACCTTAAAATCCTATAGCATGTTATTTAATTCTACAAAAAAATTGTTGTTGTAGATCCACCTGCCATGATGCATACGGTTCTAGCTTCAAACTCCTCATAAAAGTAGCACCCTTAAGATCTAAAGGTTCAAAAGCTTTAAATGACAAGTGTGTATAAGTGACAAGTTTTGTTATTATTATTATTCAAGCATTATAGGGGTTAAAGTTGATCAGAGCAACACAAGTTTGGATCCAACGATTCCCTCACTCTTGTACCACTATTTTCTTTTGAATTTACCTAGTCAAAATGAGTTGGTAAATTCATTTAAACTGGGGAGATTTTATTAGCAACCTGAGTTACCTCATCTGAGGGACTCCCGTAAATTCAAGAGTATGTGTTATAAAATTGTCGTGAAGTTAATTTATTGTGAAAAGTTTCTTTAATTTTGAAAAATAGTTTTATTTTGAAAATGAAATTACAGTCAGGCATGTATAATATCTTAAAGCAAGTGTCAAATATAGTAACAAAAAATAAAATGGCAAGAAATAAACTATAAATCTTTATTCGTTACCTTTTCACTATTTTTGTTGCATGGTTAGCATCAAAAAGCAGAATATACTCGTAGGAAATTTTAAAAAAGTTCAGGAAAGTAAAAAAGGTATATCTAGCACAAAAAAAGTCGAGAAACAAGTCGTGGTAAAACATAAGTAAAAGAAAACTCGCTATCACATATGGAAGACTGAGACTAGGTGTAAGACATGGGTGAACGTGGGGATTCAAAGCTGGACTGTATGCTCCCCCACCTCGAGTAAGAGCTACCAGCCGATGATCTACAGAGGGCAATCCTAACCTCAATCCCAGTGATTAAACATGGACCTTGTTAAATTTTTCACTTGAAATTAATTTTCATGCATATAAAATTTACTTTATCGTGCAAAAGTTATTTTTGTTTAAAACATTTTATAAAGTGGTGTAGTCCATAAGTTAATCAATTTAATCGAGCTAGGACTAAAAACAACCTAAGAGTATCGGGGGCAATCATCTTCTCAAGAATCGTCGAATAATATCATCGGTCCTTAACCTCTTCCTTCAGCAAAGGTCTGTCGGCATAATTTTAGTTAAGGAGTTGCCCATCGGAAGATGTCGGCCATCGTAAACGAAATCCCGTCGCCAGCTTCGGAAATGCATTTAATTTACATATAAATATATAAGTTTATAAAAATATGAAATCAAATTGATCCCATATCTTTCACAGTTTAAATGAGAGAGCACTATACCTCAAACCCTATATCTATCCCAAAAGATAAACACAAGACTTGAGGGTGAGGCTTGATCAAATAAACTAAGAAATGTATCACATCTGTTTAGTTTGTGAAACCATTTTATTTGCCGACAAGTTCTTCTACTTAATAAGAAAAATTAAATGGGGTTTATATTAAGTTGGGTTGAGAAAAGCTTCCTATAAGGGCAAGCCCCTATAGTTAATTACATCATAGATAATCGTAGCCACCTAAGAAAACTCTCGATAAAAATCAGGAAAAATTATCTTCAAAGAGGCCAAACAGACAGGACTTTTCAACGAGATCAGACAGAGAGGTGTGAAAGGGGAATGGCTCAAATTTTGAACATTTATTGTAGAATCCAAAAGAGGAAGAACTAGGGGATTTCATTGATTCGGAGGAGAACCTTGGTGACTTTGTAGTCTATACAATGGTTTGGCTTCACTTTTGAAGAGAAATATTTAAATTTTTTCATCCTACCAATTTTTATTTATTTTGGGCTTACATTCATGTGAAACGCTCACACGAATAGTCTGAAAGATATGACGATTTAGGTCATAACAAATAAGAACCTCAGAAACCTAAGAAAAGTTAGGGCTTATACTGTACAGTAGAACTATACAAATGCCCTAAAGAAAAGTTGAGGATTTATGTTGCATAAGCAAACCACCTTGAAGTCCTATGGCTTGGATATTTAATTCTAAGGAAAGAGTGGTTTAGCTGATGTAGACATGTTTTGCTATTGAGGTGGTCGCGCTGCCAACAATGCTAGCTCTAGCTCCTCATCGTGATGAGTTTAAGTTTTGTAATGTGTCAGGTTATGATGTCAAATCAGTTGTTCCTATGTTTATGGTTCTTTAAATGTTATAAGCAATATTAAAGTTGATTAGAGCGACACCAGTTAGAATCATACGGTTTCCCTTGTTCCAGTGCTACTATTTTCTATTGGATTCACTTAGTCCAAATGAATTTACTAAACTCAACTTAATAAGTTCCATACCTGCATTTAGACCATAGGAAATCTTGTTAGCAACTTTAGGTTACCTCCTCCGAGGGATTCCCGATAATCTGATAGACACATTTTAATTTAGTTGCAATTATTGTTTTGTGATGTTTGTGATTAAATTTTTAGTTGTCTTATATTTTGAATGTTGTGGCGGTAAATTTCATCTTAGTTAATTTTAGTTCTGGTTTTAATTTTGTGGCTATCCTAACAATTTTGGTTTTCATGAAGGGTGACATCGTTGTTTAACATGCAAGCTCGAGACAAGAAGTACAGAAAGGTAAATGCATTAATTTTAAAGCGTACCTGTCGATTCTTCTCGTTCCTTCACCTGAAAGGTTAGTATTTGCAAGGCATGTATATAATTTTGCAAGGAATTTAAATTGTAGGAGTAGATGAAGGTTAAGCTACCAATCACTAAGTTATGATTTTATTAAATCGTAGAAGATCCTAAAAGATGATTTTAGAATAAAATATAGCAAGTCCAATTTGCTCTTCAGAATGTCTAATAGATTTCAAAAATCCTTGAGGCATGATCCTGGACCATTTTGAAGATGTCATGAAATATTTTGAGTTCTTTTTTAAACTTATCATATTGTTCCATAAATCATCTGAGGTTGAAGTGTGACTACCCCGTTGCTCAGCGAAACTTGACAATTTAACTATTTTAGGGATAGGATACTCATTTAATCAATTGATGTTTCATTTAAAGGTTATGTGAGTGGGTTCCCCTTAGGCAAGTTTAGGTCATTTAAGATTATGATGCCCGTAATTAAAGTTAGTAGTGTTTAAAGATGTTAATCACCAATCATATCATCTTCTAAATCTAGTTAACTAAGTTTAGCCATCGAGCCTAGGTCACTATTAAGCCTTTAAAAATCATGATAAGTGGAATGGTGATTATCAAAATTTTGATTTAAGTGATATGTATTCTCATCAAATAGTAAAAATCATCCTTAACTACGGGCTTAAGAAAAGTAAACTATCATATTTCCAGCTTAAGCCCATCACTTAAGAATGTTTGATCTTAATTGACTTTGAAGTCATGAAGATCAAGAGGATTATGATTTTGTTGATGTTGTTCAAAGGGTGGTGAGTGAGTTTCCACCTTTTAACCCCATTTTATTTCAATCATTCAAGCATGTTTATTAAGCTAAAAATTACCCATTTTCTTTTCGTTAATCCTAAATTTTGATTAAGGCACAAAAGTCTAAAATGACCACTTTGCCCTTAGAGCCACTTTACCTCATAATTCATTAACCACAACTCAAATCAGTTTGAGGGTTTAGAGTGTCATATTTGTGAGGTAATTATAATGTTAGAGGAGAATATGTGGACTTCTCAAAATTTAATTTAATATAAATATTTATTTAAACCCAAAAAATAGGCTTTTTTAGAAATTAATTTATTTAACTTTCCAAGATAAAGTTTTTTTTTTCTTTTATTTATGAGAGAATTATTAGTGGTTTCCCTAGGTCAGAGAAATACTTGGTCAAAATTTCATGATTTTTTTAATTAAATTATTATACTTATTTTAATAGGAAAATAAGGAAAATCCACTTTTAAGCTTTTAAAGTTTATTATTAAGTTAGAAAAATTAGGAAAAATATTTTAATGAGTCCCAAGTGATTAGAGATCAATTAAGCACATTTTAAAATATTTTGATTTTTTTGGGATTTTTAATTATTTTTCATTTTTTTAAAATTCAAAATAAAGCTCAAAACATAATTATTTTATTTAAAATATTTTTTATTTTTCCCAAGTGCCTCTGATCACAAGGAACTCAGAAAACCCTTTTCATAATTTTCTCAAGTCTACTTAATTTAATATATTATTTTTGTACAAAAATACAACATTCTTTAGAAAATCAACTTTAATATATGACCTAATCAAATAATTTTCAAATTTTTATAGTGGATAAATATGATTTTAATGAACAATGTGAGATTTATTTTGTCAATTTTGGGTAAGTATATAATTTACATAAATTAACATAAGATATTTACATTTAATTAATTATAGAAATTTACAAGATAATTCAAGACATCATGATATTTTTTCTAGATTTCTTTGACCATAGAAAACCTTCTAAAATTATTTTCATAATTTTTCAAATGATATTTTGATTTATAAAATTAAATCAAGCCAAAATAGACACCTTAGCTTGAAAATTAAGGCTAGAAGCATAGATATGTCCTCTAACCTTGGAAAAATCAGAGAACATAGTCTCTATCATGAGGAATGAACCCTCAAAATTTCAATCCATAGTGAGCAATGTTTGATCATAATGATTTAAAATACTTCAGAGGGTATTTAAATCATTAAAAATTAGGGAATGAATAATTTTATTTTTAGTCCACATTATTCTCCTCTATTCACTGAGCAAGAAGGTATTTTTATTTTATTTTTATAATTTTTCTAGAGAAATATATAGATTTTTGAAGTTTAGGCATTTAAAATAATTTAGAAAATCCATATTTTTATACTTATCCACGCGGCGCCACCTCAACCTACAACGACTCCGAACTCACACGTGACGCTCCGCTATTCTATGTTGTTATCCACCTCAACTGCCATGCAACCCAACTTTTTGCATCATCTCCTTGTCCGGCTTGATCTCCTCCATTAATTAAATAAACGCGCGATCCGACGGCTCTCCATTATCATCCCCAAGTGACCTAACTTATAAGTTGTTCACACTAAAACCTTAAGATCTTCATCTAAACTCAACCAAATTGCATGGGGTTTGTTTCTAAACCTTCATCTACTCAATAAGAACACATTTATATGGTTAATCAAGTATGAAATTGAGTCATTATGCATGGAGAGTTAAAATAAGCTCGGGTTAGGGTTGGAGCTCAATACCTTTGTCTGAGAGGGGAGGCCTCAATCAGATGGTTCCGGTAGCTTTGGTTGAGTCATACAAACCTTTGAATGAAGTCTCAAGCATTGGTGAATTATCTAGGTATGATTTTGATCAAGGTGAATTTCAGGTGTTGGTCTAGAGCTATCCTAGAGGCTATTTCAGAGGGGGCATTGATGATGAATCAACTTCTCTTACTATAGGGATGGTGTGTGCACAATTGATTTGAGTTTGGTAGACTTTGAGGAGATGTCCTATTCTGATCTGAACTTTTGAGCTCAAAATTGGGCTCTCATAGTGGGAATTAGAGGGGGCATAAGGTTGGATTAAGCTTAGGAATGCTTGGAGAGTCTCTGGTGACATTTTGGCAGAGTTTCCCTAAGAATTTGGAACTCTTCTCTTTTATTTACCATGGAGGGATTGATTAAATAGAAGAGATTAGGCTGGTCACTAGGGCCAAATGATGGGTGGAAAATGGTGCCTATGTGGAGGACTGAGGAGCTCTAAGGAGCCATTTGGATGAGCTGGCCTCTAGGGTTGAAATTGGGTTTTATTTAGCAGGGGTGGCTTTCAGTTTTAGATTTTTCTGGCTACTACTAGCCAGCAAAGCTAGGGGTGGTGACCAAGTGGTTAGGTGAGCCTGGGAGAGGGTTAATTATGGTTAACCCTCATTGGCAAGTGATGATGGAGGAGATATTTTGGTTAAGGCCAAAAAATGGGATAAGATCCCATAAATTAGGGGACCCTTGGGTCCATAGCTCATTTGAGTGGTTTAAGGGGGTTTAGTCTGGTCAATAGGGTGTGCTTAGTGGCTGTGGTGTCATCAATTTGGATCTATTTGGTGGCATAGGCATAATTAAGTCAATTTTGGCGCATGGGTTCAATTTGAGTCAAAATGGCTAGAGGTAGGGTTTGGGTTAGGCTTTCCATTGAATTAGGCTCAATTGATTGAACAATTTGGTGTAGATGATTGTCACAAGAGATATGGAAAAGGTTTGGAGTGATTTTGAGTTGATTTGGAGGATCTTGGGCATTTGGTCAATTTGGAGGTATTGAGTTAGACTTGGTCCTAGGTTTGGCTAAGGTTGGGATGAGTCCAAATTAATGGTTCAAAATGGTTTATATGAATATCATGAAGAGTTCTCAACATCAATTGGGTGCCAATTTTTGGTTAGGGTATTCAATTTGGTGGAATTTGGAGACATGGCCAACATGGGGCAAATTTAGGGATTTTTGACTTGGGTTAAAATTGAGTGAAATTGAGGCTTGTCCAAGGCCAATTGAAGGTCCAATTTGATGTTTAGGATTTTTATGAAGAGTTTAGGATTCAAATTGGGGCAAATGAGTGGGCTATGGGGTTCAATTGGGTGAGATTGGGTCAAATGGCCAAAGTTGGGGGTTTTGATTTGGATCAAAATTGAACTCAAAGAATGGGTAAATTAGGCTTGTATATGGTTTGTATTAATCATATGAAATATTAATTTGAGTTTATAATTGAAATTGAGGAGGATTGGGCCAAATTGATAGATATTGGAGATAAATTTGGGGAAATTGGGTCTTTTAAGGGCAATTTGGGGGTTTTAGTCAAAATGGTTAAATTGGTCAAATTTGATTCAATTAAAGGTTCCAAATTGTTTTTGGAGACATTTGAAGTGATTTTGGATGTTTTGGAAAAGTTTAGGGTGCCAAGGATATTTTTGTAATTTTGGCAAATTTGAGGGTATTTTGGTAATTTTGAATGGATTTGGGGGTAAATGGCTAGATTGGATATTTTGAAAAAATTAGGGTGCCAACCACCATATATGAGCTATGGACCAATTAAATCCCTATTTGGGTCTTCTATGTACTGGTTTTAGCTAAACCATAGCCCAGAGCTAGTGGGTCTAGGGGACTATCAACATAAGTCTCTTAACAGATCAAGGGATCCAAGTCAACAATTCTGGGTTGAGGATTGCAAGTGATTATGGATGAGAGTGAGTACAAGTGAGTGAAATAGCTCCAAACTAACACCCAAGGTCAATCTTAAGGTCAAGCAATCCTATGGGGACTCTCCTTGAGATCCTCCCTACTGATCCCACCTACTAAGTGCTAGAGGTTATGACCAATATGTGGAACTTCAAGTTGAGCAAGGAAAAGTTTAGAATTTCTAATGGTGAGGGTTCCTTTTCTAGTTTTCTAGGAATAGTCAACAGGAAAGTCCTACGGCTAAACCCTGGGCTACTAAAGAGGAAAAACTAAACCTCAACCAAAAGTGAGGTCAACAAATGGACCCCAAATAGATGTCATGTGCTAGGCAAGCGCACCGTGCATATTGTCAATGACCGACGAGATCAACAAAACCAATGCAGACTCCTAAATCAATAGACTTAGAAAGGAGTGTAAAAATTGAGTGCTAATTGTTTCTACTGAGGATATAGCAGGTGAATATCTAATCAAAATCAAGAAGTATGAACTCTTGTTGGGGATTAGAGAGTATGTTTAAAATTATCAAATTTCAGGTATTTTTCGAGGAAGGGAATCAGCATTTAGGTGTTGACCTCAAGATGAGAATTAAATTTTGGGTATCAATCTCAGAAAGAGAATTAGAATTTAGGTACCGACCTTGAAAGGAGGGAATAAGAATTTAGGTACTGAACCCAAAATGAGAATTGAAATTTCGGTATCAATCTCAGGAAGAGAGTCAAAATCTAGGTACCAACCTCAAAAGGAAGGAATCAGAATTTAGATACTGATCCCGAAATGAGAATTGATATTTGGGTATCAATATCAGAATGAGAGTTAAAATTTAGGTACAAACCTCGAAAGGAGGGAATTAGAATTTAGGTACTGATCCTGAAATGAGAATTGAAATTTAGGTATCAATTTCATGAAGAGAATTGGAATTTAGGTACCGACCTCGAAAGGAGGAAACCAAAATTTAGGTATTGATCCCAAAAAGAGAATTGAAATTTAGGTATCAATCTCAAAAAGAGAATCAGAGTATAGGTATCGACCTCGAAAAGAGGGAATTAGAATTTAGGTACTGATCCCGAAATGAGAATTCAAATTTCGGTATCAATCTCAAAAAGAGAATCAAAATTTAGGTGCTAACCTCGAAAGGAGGGAATCATAAATTAAGTACTGATCTCGATATGAGAATTGAAATTTAGGTATCAATCTCAGGAAGAGAGTCGGAATTTAGGTACCGACCTCAAGGATTCAGAATAGGATGTCATGTTCCATTTAAGGGGGTCTTATACCAATCCCAAGGATTGAGAATATGATGTTATGTTCCATTTAAGGGGGTCTTATACCAATCTCGAGGATTGAGAATAGGATGTCATGTTCCATTTAAGGGGGTCTTATACCAATCTCGAAGATATAGGTAGAGAATCGGATACCTTACACCATTTAAGGTGGTCTTAAATCGATCTCAATGGATATGAGAATAGTATGCTTTACTCCATTCAAGGGGACCTTATACCAATTTCAGGGATTGAGAATAGGATGTCGTGATCCATTTATGGGGGGTCTTATACCAATCTTGAGTATTAAGAATAGGATGCCATGTTTCATTTAAGGGGGTCTTATACCAATCCCAAGGATTGAGAATAGGATGTCATGTTCCATTTAAGGGGGTCTTATACCAATTTTAAAGATATGTCTCACAATAAGGAGGCAGGTTCTGGGACTTATATCCAACCCAAATGATGACAAGGGAAAAGAAATAGCATCTCGGTAGTGTCCCCGAGAACAATATGAAAATAGTGTAGGAAAATTTATGGTTTTGAACTCATAGATTTGTGTCATATGAGGATAAGTATTTGGTGAGAAAAAGTATGTGAAATTTTGTGAGATTTTGCACAGAATGTGAAATTCTGTGAGGATGTGAAGATAATTTGTGCAGAAAAGGATAGTCGTGTTGCACGAGGAAAGAGTAAGAGACCTCGAAATCAATAAAATCAACTCAACATATTTGTTTTCTTTCTTTAGTAATTTTTATCATATTTAATTATCAAAAATATATTTTTAAAATTCAATTTTTTTTTTGTTGATTTTCAAAAGAGAGTTTTTTTTATTTAAATTTTATTATTATCAAGTTTTTATTGTTTTATTCTTCATTCATTGTAGTTCGGAACCAACGCATGGTTCTGTGGCTCTTTATCCATCAAACAAAAGGGAAATTGAACAAACAAACTAAATTATGAAAGAGATTTCATTAATCTGCTTCAAACAACAGTTACAAATTGAACACAGGTTGAAGCATCAAAAGGTACAATATGATGAACGCATCAAAAGTACATCTGAAACATCTTCATGCGAATACATATCGTAAGTTTGACATATTTAATACATATATCATCATATCTGTTGCGTCAAAATGCGGTACCAAAAAGGTGTCCCCTGACTGTCCATCCTCGGTGGGGTGAGCTCCTAATCGAGCTGACCTACTAAGCCACACTCCAGAATAAGAGTTCACTTTGTGTGTAATTAGAGGTGCAACCTTCTCATAGCTCATAAGGTTGTAGCTCTTCTAACTCCGGTTCTGGTTGAAATCCATATAGTATTTTGTTGTTATCCATTCTTCTGAAATTTACAGACACTCTGCATTGTCTTACCCTGAAATGTAGTGTTTGGCCAGTTCTGCTCCATTTCCCTTGAGAATCAGTACTTAACCTACTGGTAACGGAATCTCCACGGGTCCATTGAACTCGTCGGGGCCAATGACATCTATTTCTTTCCTGAACAGGATATTGCTCTTACTCATGAAGGAGACCATGCAAAAAGGTCTCACAAAACCATGATGGTCTATATGTGGGGGTATGCAATCACCTTCATCGTAGATATTGATGATGCAGCAGTTAGGAATGCAATCGGCTGGAAGTATGCTCCATCAAACCATCCTTCTGATCATCCAGTTTATCATAGGGGTAACGGATCCACCTCATCATGATGCAGCAGTGAAGAGAACCTCAACATACCCTTATCTGGCATGATGAAGATCGAACCAATTCCTGCTTTGCTTGTTATAATTGTTCCTGATCCTTTGTCTTTTCTGGTTGACAAAGCTCCATCAAAGTATATCTCTCAACATTGCGCACTAGAGAATTTCATTTATAGTACCTGTTCATCTGGTAGTTTGTCATTAAGAGAGGACCCAGCTGGAAGTGGGTGTGCAACAAGAAAATCTGCTAAAATCTGTCCCTTGATAGCACGGAGGGGAACAAAAGTTATATCAAATTGCAACAAAATCATTGACCATTTTTCTAGACGTCCAGAAAGTGTTGGTCGGGTCATCAAAAATTACAACGGATTAACTTTTGAGATTAAAGTTACCTTATGAGAAAGCATGTAATGTTTGAGCTTTTGGGCTGCAAAGATTAAAGCTTGACAATGCTTCTCAATAGGCAGATATTTTATCCCCGTTGATATTAGAAGACGACTCAAGTAGTAGAGTGTGTTTTCTTTACCCTCATCATTGACTTGGCATAAGAGGGCTCCAAGATAGTCATATAAGGCCGTGGTATAAAGTATTAAATGTTTTCCCTGTATAGGAGCTGCCAAAATATGAGGTGTCTTTAAATATTGTTTAACATCCTCAAAAGCTCGCTGGCATTTATCTTCCCAAACAAAGTTGGCATCCTTTTTAACTATGCCGAGAGGGGCTGACACCTATCTGAGAGATTAGAAATAAAGCGTCTCAGATATGCCAATTTTCCTTGGATGGAACATAGTTGTTTCAAGGTTTTGGGAGGAGGCATTTCTAAGATAGCTTTAATCTTGTCTGGGTTGATCTCAATTTCCCGATAATAGACAAAAAATCCTAGAAACTTCTTGGAGGTAACGCAAAATACGCACTTTAAGGGATTCATCTTAAGTTTGTATTATCGTAATCATTCGAACACAATCCTCAAATCATACAAATGGTCTATTTTTTGTTTCCTTTTCATAACCAAATCATCCACGTAACATTCCACCTGGTTGTGAATGAGGTCATCATTGATCTTCTTCATAGCTCGTTGGTAAGTCGCTCTAGCGTTCTTCAACCCAAACGGCATCACTATGTAGCAGAAAATTCCAATCGGTGTTTTGAATGTTGTAAGTGTTTCATCCTCGGGAGCCATCTTGATTTGGTTGTAACCCGAAGATCCGTCCATGAAGGAAAAAATTTCATGTGTCGGAGCGATGTCCACCATCCTTTCTAGTATCAGTAACGGAAACTTGTCTTTTGTACATGCTTTATTCAAATCCCTGAAGTCAACACATAAACAAATCTATCCATTTTTCTTCTTCACTGCCACAATGTTAGCTAACCATGTGGGGCGTTGCTCTGCACTTATAAAGTTAGTGTCTATTAACTTCATCACCTCGGTAATGACTTGCTGCTTTATTTCGAGGTGCATTCTTCTTGGAGCTTATTTTATCAGGGTCATATTTTTGTCTACCCCAAGTTTATGAACCTCAACTTTTGCTAACAATCTTGGCATTTCATCATAACTCCATGCGAAGCAATCTTTGAATTCTATTAACAACTTGATCAACTCTAAAAATTCTTCATTGTTGAGTAGAGAACTTATAAATGTAAGTCGAGGTTACTCTTCCTTCCCGAGGTTGATTTCCTTCAATTCATCAACAGTTGATTTGATTTCTTCTTCAAATTTTGGCGGAGCGTCTTCTATTAGCTGATTGGTAGAGTCATCCTCCACATCGAGGCAATCATCTTCCGATTCACTAGTAACAACCATGCAAATATTTGAATCATCAACTGGTCCGACTGTTTTGAGTAGGAAGTCTGACTTTTAACCTTCCACAATTTTTTAAGAAGTTGTAATTTATCTTTTGGCATTTATTTTAGCAAATTTCCCTATTGAATTAATCTTTGTACACAAGGCGGAAAGTAACCAAAAGGTAATTCCATTAATTCATTAGGATCCTCATCCAAATTTACATGATTTTCAAGATTAGTAGGAGTAGAAGCATGATAAATCTTGTTTGGCTTTGAACCAGTGCCACAGATCTCCTTGATCTCTAAACTCTCAACCTTTTGAAGGAGAATCGGAGTAAGGGTCATGGTGTTCACAGTGGTTTATCTGATCATACATTGTCTCATATTTGTTTTTCTCCGTATCTTCTAAGGATATATCGTACTATGGTTTCTTCTATTTTTTCATCATTATTTCATCTTTAGAACTTTCTTCATTATCAGTGTTGATGGTCGGCCTAGCCCATTCAACAATTAAATTGGCTCTTGCTCGTCCACGTCCCTGGCCTCAACCTCGGGTGCGCAAACTAAAAGAACCCCCACCAAATCGTTACAAAAGAGTTGTGGAAGCTTGTTGATGTTGAGCTGAATGGTTTTGCCATTGTAATTCTTCTGAATCTTCACTTTTATTTGCTACAACTTCGTGAGAGAAGACAGTTTTTTTTAAGGTGCATAGTAGGCGGCATCTTCATGAATGCCAACTTCATGAATTGAAAATGACTGTAAATCTCCCTTGATGCAATGTTCTAGTTCTTCCTTGTAATACTTAATGCATTGGTGTAGAGACGACATAACCATACTATGTTCGTGAATCCATGGTCGACCCGGTAGAGCATTGAAAGTGGTATCGGCGTCGATGATATGGAAATTATTGGTTGTTACTAGTTCTCCAACTTTCATAAGTAATGTAATTGATCCAAGGGTTCTCTCTCTCTTTTAGTTAAGTCCTCTTAGCATCATTCTATCAGTCATAAGATCTTGAGCTTCAATGTCCAAATAGGTCAGTGTCCATAGACTCATCAAGTTGAGAGATGCTCTAGGATCTATCAAAACTCTGGACAACACAAATCTGTCGATATTAATAGAGACATAGAGTGGACGATTATGGTCGACGATACTGAGCAACAAGTCTTCATCTGTGAAGGTTATCACAGACTATTCTTTCAATGAGTAAACTTCATCTAAGGATGTGCTGGCCAATTGGGCTAAGCAAATCTCTCGGTCAAGCAAAGCTGTAACCAGAGACTCTCTCTTCTCCTTTAACAGGATTAGAGTGTCGTAGATGCTTCTGGCCAGCAACTTCCTAAGATGAGCTAGCACATTGTAATTCACCTTGTATGATCCTCCAACTTTCTCTAGGTTACATGGTTCTTTCGCTGGTGAAGGTGGAGGTAGCTCTTCTCGAGTTACTATTTACTTTCCCTTATCTGTTGGAGCTGAGCTCTGGAGCAATACTCTCCCGCTCCTTAAGTTCACTTCTGTAATTTCTTCTCTTGAGATACCACTGTAAAATCTTCCAGTGTTTCTTCTTTATCGGAAAGATCTAAGTTGATGGAAAATGGTGCACCATGGTACTCGAGGATTAGTTCCTCACTCCCGGTGCTGTGGTAATCAGTATTGTTGATGTCTTCTTCGCTATTGTTAACGAGTTCCTCAAACTCAAGTATGATTTAAGGATCAATTTGGGAATCGATATCAAAGCTAGATCGGTCACAATTGATTACGTTATCACTATAAATAGTTAAAATATAGCTGAAATCATAATCATTTTATTCATAAGACACATGATGGGCAAAAAGATAATCATACAAGGTCAGGGATTTGAGGATTTTCTTCCTGAAATCTGAGACAACTAATCTAGAAGAGGCAGCCCCTATCCTACTCCCCGTGCTATCAATCTTCATGGTGGTGCTTCTTGTTCCTCTTTGACAGTGACGGATCTTCTGGTAGAATCTTCATCTCAGGCTTGGCAGGCTGAAGTAACTGAATAGAAGCTTGTGCTTATGCATTCTGGATTTAGTTTAGTGCACTCTTGACCTTGTTCCAAGTCACACTCCATCCATCTTTTCCAGTATATGGGTCAATCAGAGAGACAAGCTAAGTTGAAATCATATTTATAGAACCCTTTTTCAGGTTCTTTTAAATATTCTTTTGGGATCGTTATATTCCATTCCTTAAGCTTTTTCTTGATCCAATCCTTGAAGACATAACAATCCTCTATAGTGTGTCCAAGCAATCTGTAACAGGCAATAATTTGGTTGATCCTTCTTATTGACCTCTTCGGATTTCTTTGGTTCTGGTAATCTGAACCCAAGCTTCTTCATGAGACTTCCAAACATTTTGGGTATGGCTTCATCTTTGAAGGAAAACACAACTTTCCTATGTTCTGTAATGGACATTCTCTTGTTCTTTGTGATCCTCCTTGAGGCAGTTGCTGGCTAGACTGACCATACTATTGTATACATTGTTAAGCAGCTGTGATGACGACTGACGAGAATTCTCTTTATGTATCTTCATTGGTTTTTTTTCCTTTATTGATTGTTGCCACTGTTCTGGACTTCTTTCCAAATAGTCTGGTCATCCTAGTCTTTTCTGCCCTACCATGAGAATCCATATATTTGAATTCTTCTTGAAGATTGCTAGCTTTGTTGAGTAGCTTCTCAAAGGATTTAATGGTGAGTCCCTTGATCATGAAAGCTACTTACCCATGGATGCTCTTGAGTAAGATCTCAATAGCATGATGTTTCTGTAGCTGAGGTTTACACGTCATGTTAAGGTTTCTCTACCAAATAATATAGTCCTTTAAAGTCTCGTTGGGCTTCTGCTTCTCTACTACGAGATCTCCAATAGACACATGATGCTCCGCTCCGACAAATCTCTTCATGAATAATTGTTCTAGCTTGATAATGGTCTTAACTGAATCGTTGGGTAATTTAGCATAACAATCAAAAGTGATACCTAATAGGCTACTGACAAACTATGGAAAGAGAAAGGCTTTATTTCTTTATGTGTTGCCACAACTGGCTCAGAAATGTGTTATATGCTATCTGGGATTTCTAGTCCCATCAAATATCTTAACGTTTTGCAACATAAAACCCTTAGGGTATGGTACGGCATCGAACTCCTCTGGATAAAGTCTAACCTTCAAAACCAATGCACCACCCATGGATTGGGCTAAAGCCTCCCGAACTTGCTCGACGATTTGCTTAAATTTCTTTTCTGGTATGGCATTTGATGGAGAATCCTTCTTTTATTAATCATCTTTATTTGCTGAAAAAACTTCTCTCCATTCATTTGTGATATGTATAATCTTTGATTAATTAACTTCTGGGGAGGCTAACTGTGGTGGTTGAGACTGTCCCTGAGTTGTGGCCATGGCGGTCGTGGCAGCAGCCATCTCTTGCATTCTTTTCTCCATTTGGTTGATTTTCTCATCACTCAGAAAAATAGCCCTATGTAGCTCATCTATGGCATTCTCTTCTATGAGAGGTGGAGTGTCGCTCGTAGATATAGTGACTCTAGTCTCGATAACATGGACATCCATGAAATCTTTATCAAGGTAATAATTAAAGTCAAAATCTTAATCATCATTAATTGAAAGTCAATGTTCTCGGGCCAACTCAAATATCTTGACCCTGAGCTTTTTGACTTTTTCTTCAATTATTGATTCTTGTAGCATCTTAAGATCTGGAGGACTTTGATGGACATCCTCTACTTGCTCATCCATCTCGCTAGCAATTGTTGTGACAATGTCAGATACATCGGACCCATGCTTCATTCCATGATCATGCCCTGTGAGCTTACTGGACCGTATTAATACGGCAACCTCTGGTACCCATACCTTTTTCCTTGATGATGATGTCTTGAGATGGGGTGTGTTAACAAAAACATTGGCATGTCGAAGAGAAATATGCTCCCCATGGTGCAGACAAGATACAGTACTGTGTAACTTTTTCATCTTTCCCTTTGGAACTTTAAGAACATCCTTGTGGCTGGTAATCGGTAGAATTCTTGGACCCAGACACGACTTAACTGGTCGACGTCCTGCGAGTCTAGTGGCAGTAGAATCGGTAGCAACAATGGTGGTATCAACTCTGCTTCCCAAGCGAAACCAGACGGAAATGCGAGCAGGCAAAGCTTCAGTTGATTTTTTAGATCATTTGGTAGATTATTAAAGGTGACTCTGAGAGATGGTGTCTGGATCTCTAGCGGTAGCACGGCCTCAGCTCCGTACACGAGCATATAGGGTGTACACCGAGTGGGAGTCCTGAAAGTCATCTGGTAGGCCCACAAGGATTCTAATAGTTTTTTGTGCCAATCCCTTTTGTTTTCATCCAGTGTTTTCCTCAAAATTTGTACCAGTGTCTTGTTGAAGGCCTCAGCCAGACTATTTTCTCTGGGATAGTAAATTGTAGAGTATCTCCAACCTATCCCATGTCTTTTGACAAAGTTGTTGATCTTTGTACTTTTGAAAGTTGTCCCATTGTCAGAGATTATTCTTTGCGGTACTCCAAAATGGTAGATGATTTGGATTTTGAAAAATTGAAGGACGTGTTGTGTCATAACCTCACATAACGGTACTGCCTCTGCCCATTTGGAGAAGTAATCTGTAGCGGAAATTATAAACATGTGTCATTTGGAAGATGGAGGGTCTATCGGGCCTATTATGTCCGTGCCCCAACACTCAAATGGCCACGAGGCAACTGTTGGGTGTAGCACATTCGGAGGCTGGTGTAAGACCACCCCATGCACTTGGCATTGGTGACATCGTCTGGCTATATCCAAGCAATCGGACATCATTGCTGGCCAATAATACCCGAGACTTTTGATCTTCATCTTCATTTTCGGCCCTGACTAGTGAGCACCACACAATCCGGCATGTACTTCTTTGACAATATTCTGTGCTTCAGCTTTGCTCAAACACCGTAGCCACATCTGGTCGAATGATCTTTTGTAGAGAAGGTTTCCTACCACGGCGTAAGACATGGCCCTTCTTGCGATGTGGTGCGCCTCAGACTTGTCTTCTGGCAGCTTCCCATCATGCAAATATTCTACTAATGGCTTGCGCCAATCTTTGTTGATGCCTGCAACTGTATTTTTTATTTCTTCTTTTCCAAGCTTGTGTAGAGTTTTGAAGTCATTTCGAGACAAGGCTCATCTTCCCTGTACTGTGACTTTGATGGAATCCTCCAGGAGACATGCCATCTCCTTAGCGAGTTTTGCTAAAGCGTCGGCATGGAAATTATCTCCCCGAGGAATCCGGTAGAAAGTCACCTCAAGAATCTGCTCCAGGAGCTTCATTGTGTACTGATGGTACTCTACTAATCTTGGTTTCCAAATTTTGTATTGTCTGGTGGCTTGCTGGATGACGAGTTTGGAGTCGCCATTAATGGCAATGTTTGTTATATCCATTGAGATTGCCAATTCCAACCCGGTGATTAAAGCTTTATATTCCGCTTCATTGTTGGTGCAGGCTCTGTCAGGTGGTATGAGAACCTCAACATACCCTTATCTGGTGTGATAAAGATCAAACCGATCCCTGCTTTTCCTGGTATAACTATGTCTGATCCTTTGTCTTTTCTAGCTGATGAAGCGCCATCAAAGTACATCACCCAGCGTTGCACACTGGAGAATTCTATTTGTAGTATTTGCTTGTCTAGTAACTCGTCATTGAGAGAGGACCCAGCTGGCAGTGGGTGTCTAGCGAGAAAATCTGCTAGAATTTGTCTCGTGATAGCACGAAGGGGAACAAAAGTTATATCAAATTGCAATAAGATCATTGACCATCTTGCTAAACATTCTGAGAGTGTTGGTTGGGTCATCAGATATTACAATGGATTAACTTTCAAAATTAGGGTAATCTTATGAGAAAGCTTGTAATGTCTAAGCTTTTGGGCGATAATAATTAACGCCAGACAATGCTTCTCAATATGTGGATACCTTATCTCCGTAGGTATTAGACGACGACTCAAGTAGTAGAGTGCATTTTCTTTACCCTCATCATTGACTTGGGCAAAGAGGGCCCCGAGAGAGTCATCCAAAGCTGCGGTATAAAGTAACAACAGTTTCCCTGGGATAGGGGCTGCCAAAATAGGAGGTTTCATTAAATATTGTTTAACATCTTCAAAGGCTTGCTGGCACTTCTCTTTCCAAATAAATTTGGTGTTCTTTTTAATTAGTGTCGAGAAAGTCCTACCTGAGAGATTAGAAATAAAGCGTCTCAGATATGCCAACTTCCCCTGGAAGGAACGTAATTGTTTCAAGGTTTTAGGAGGAGGCATTTCCAAGATAGCTTTAATCTTATCCGGGTCGATCTTGATTCCCCGATGATGGACAATGAATCCTAGAAATTTCCCGAAGGTAATGCCAAAGGCGCACTTTAAGGGATTCATTTTAAGGTCATATCGTCGTAACCGTTCAAATACGATCCTTAAATCGTACAAATGGTCCATTTTCCGTTTACTTTTGATGACTAAATCATCCACGTAGCATTGAACTTGGTTGTGAATGAGGTCGTCAAAAATCTTCGTCATTGCACGTTGATATGTTGCTCCGGCGCTCTTTTGGCCGAACGGCATCACTGTGTAGCAGAAAATTTCAATCGATGTTCTGAAAGCTGTAAGTACTGCATCCTCGGGATCCATCATGATTTGTTCGTATCCCGATGATCCATCCATGAAGGAGAAAATTTCATGTGTTGAAGCAATATCCACCATCATCTCTCGTATGAGGAGT
Source organism: Phalaenopsis hybrid cultivar (assembly GCA_002079205.1). Lineage (NCBI taxonomy): Eukaryota > Viridiplantae > Streptophyta > Magnoliopsida > Asparagales > Orchidaceae > Phalaenopsis > Phalaenopsis hybrid cultivar. The sequence continues at coordinate 542,534 of JXCR01147463.1, read as the reverse complement.
GGAAACTCGTTTTTTGGACATGCCTTGTTCAAATCCCAAAAGTCGACACAAATGCGGCTTTGCCCATTTTTCTTCTTAACAGGTACAATATTAGCCAACCATATGGGATACTGCTCCTCTTTCACGAAGTTGGCATCTATCAACTTCTTCACCTCAATGATGACTTATTGTTTTATTTCAAGGTGCATCCTCCTGGGAGCCTTTTTTATTGGGGTTATATTATTTTCCACCCCAAATTTATGGACTCCAACCTCTGCTGACAGTCCTGGCATTTCATCGTAGCTCCATGCCAAGAAATCTTTGAATTCTGTTAATAGTTTGATCAATTTTACAGATTCTTTATCATTAAGTAGAGATCTTATAAACGTAGGTCGGGGTCGTTCTTTAGTCTTGAGGTTAATCTCTTTTAATTCATCAATGGTAGATTTAATTTCCTCCTCAAATTCTGACGAAGCATCTTCTATTGGTTGCTCAGTAGAGTCATCCTCTACATCGAGGCAATCCTCTTTTGATTCACCAGTAACAACCATGCAAAATTCAAAATCATCGACTGGTCCGACTGTACCAAATCCGAGACCTTCTTTTGAATTTGGAGTTCGACCCCTAACATTCCATAATTTCTCGAAGAGTTGCAATTTATCTTTTGGCATTTTCTTTGGTAAGTGTCCCTATTAAATTAACTTTTGAACACAATGCGGCAAATAACCAAAAGGCTTTTGGTAAGTGTCCCTGTTGAATTAACTTTTGAACACAAGGCGAGAAGTAACCAAAAGATAGTTGTTTTGGTAAGTGTCCCTGTTGAATTAACTTTTGAACACAAGGCGAGAAGTAAACAAAAGGCATTTCCATTAATTAATTAGAATCAACATCCAAATTTACATGTTTTTCAAGCTCAGTAGAGGTAGAAGCGCGGTAAAATTTGATCAGCTTTGAACTAACACTTCCAAATTTACATGTTTTTCAAGCTCAGTAGAGGTAGAAGCATGGTAAAATTTGATCGGCTTGGAACCAACACTACGGACTTCCTTGACCTCTAAACTCTTGACCTGTTGAGGGAGAATCACAGTAAGGGTCATAGTATTCACGTAGTGGTTTATCCGATCATACATTGTTTCATATTCATTCTTCTCTGTTTATTATAGAGATATCTTGTACTGAAGTCTCTTCTGCTTTGTCATCATTATATCATCTTTAGAACAGTCTTCATCATCAATGTTGATGGTTGGCCTAGTCCTTTCAACTATTAAATTGATCTTTCCTCATCCTCGTCCTCGGCCTCGACCTCGGGTGCGTGAACTAGAAGAACCTCCACCAACTCGTTGTAAGGGAGTGGTAGAAGGTCTTTGACGGAGTTGTATGGCCTCCTCTTGGTGATTCCTTTAAATCTTCATTTCTATTTGTCAAAATATCATGCGAGAAGACAATCTTCTTTGGAGGTGCGTAGTAGGCAGCATCTTCATGCCAACTTCATGCACTGAAAATGGTTGTACGTCCCTTGATGCAATTCTCTTGACCATCTTTGCGGTATTTGATGCACTGGTGTAGAGATGATGGCAACATATTGTGCTCATGAATCCATGGTCGACCCAATAAAGCATTAAAAGAGGTCTTGGCGTTTGGAACCATATTGTGCTCATGAATCCATTGTCGACCCAATAGAGCGTTAAAAGAGGTCTCGGCGTCAAAATTTAGCGGTTGTCACAAGTTCTCCAACCTTCATAAGTAATGTAATTGATCCAAGGGCTCCTTCTCCCTTTTGGTTGAATCCTTTTAACATAATCTTATTAGGCATAAGCTCTTGAGCTTCAATATCCAAATAAGCCAATGTTTGTAGGCTCATCAAGTTAAGAGATGCTCCAGGATCTACTAAAACTCCGGACAACACAAATCTGCCGATGTTGACGGAGATGTAGAGTGGACGGTTATGGTCGGCGGTACCTAGCAGCAAGTCTTCATCTGTGAAGGTTACACCTGACTGTTCTTTCAATGAACAAACTTCATCTGAGGATGTGCTGGCCAACTGAGCTAAGCAAATTTCTGGGTCAAGCAAATCTATAACCAGAGACTCTCTCATCTCCTTTGATAGGATCAGAGCGTCGTAGATTCTTAGTTGGGCAGGCAAATTCCTAAGATGAGCTAGCACGTTGTAGTCTACTTTGTAGGATCCTCCAATTTTATCTTGATCATGTGGTTCTTCCACTGGAGGAGGCAGGGGTATCTCTTCTCGGGTCATTATCTGTTTTCTTTTATTTGTTGGAGCTATTCTTGGTGGTAACACTTTTCTGCTACTTAAGTTAACTTCTGTGATTTCTTCTTCTTGAAATATCATTGTTGGATCTTCCGATGTCTTTTCCTCTCCATCAGAAAGATCTAATTTGATGGCAAGCGGTGTACCGTGATGCTCGAGAATTGGCTCCTCATTATCGGTGTTGACGTAAGCGATATCATTGATGTCTTCTTTGGTCTTGACAACGAGCTCATCGGACTCGAGTACGATTTGAGGATCATTTTGAGAATTGAGAATGCAGCTAGATCGGTCATAATCAGTTATGTTATCACCAGAAACAGACAAAATGTAGCTGAAATCACAATCATTATATTAATAAGACCCTGGAGGGACAAAAAGATAATCATATAAAGCCAAGGGTTCAAGGATTTTCTTCCCCAAATCCGATACAGCAAATCTAGTAGAGACAGCCCGTATCCTACCCCCTGTGCTATCAATCTTTGCAGTGACACTTTTCTTCTTCTTGCTCTTTGTCCTTGACGATGACGGATCTCCTGGAGAAGTCTTCATCTCAGGCTCGGTATGTTGCGGTCCTTGAATAAAGGCTTGTTTTGATGCAGACTGGATCTTGTTCAGTATCTTCTTGGATGATCTGCTCCATACCTCATTCCATTCTTCTACGGTATTCGTTGAAGCTTCTTTTGATGAATCCTATATGTGATTAAAGACCCACTTGAGTTTGTCCCAAGTTGTACTCCATCCATCTATTCCGGCATACGGATCAATTAGGGAGATTGGCTCGGCTAAAATCATGTTTATGGAACCTTTTTGAGGTTCTCTCAAATACTCCTTCGGGATTGTTATATTCTCTTCCCTGAAATTCCTCTCGAGCCAGTCCTTAAAGAAAAAACATTTGTCAATAGTGTGCCCAACCAACCGATGGTATGGGCAATAATTTGGTTCATTCTTCTTATTCACCACTTCGGGCTTCTTTGGATCCGGCAGTTTGAATTCTGGTTTCTTCATCAGGCTTTTGAATATTTTAGGTACAGCTTCATCCTTGAAGGAATACACAACTTTATGTCGCTGTAACAGGGATATTCTTTTACCCATTGTTCAAGGTGATCCCTCCTGAGGCGGCAGTTGGTTGGATTGACAGCTCTGTTTGTGAGAGTGTTGTGACGAAGACTGGCGATGTTCTTCTACATATATCTTTATCGGCTGCTTTCCTTTGTCAACATCATGATTACTCCAGATTTCTTTTCGAGCACTCTGTTCACCTTAGCCTTTTCATGTGGTTCCACTTGATTCTTTTCTTCTTGAAGACTGTTGGCTTTACGAGTAGCTTCTCGAAGGATTTGATGGTGAGTCCCTTAAGCATGAAAGCTATCGGCCCATGAATGCTCTTGAGTAGATTCTCAATTGCTTGATTTTCCTGTAGCTGAGGTTCACATATCGGCTAAGGTTTCTCCACCTCAAAATATAGTCTGCCAAAGTTTCGCTGGGCTTTTGCTTCTCCATAATGAGCTCTCCAATAAACACATGATGTTGCACCCCGGCAAATCTTTTCACAAATAACTGTTCCAACTCAGAAAATGTTTCAACTAACCCGTTGGGCAAGCCAGCATACCAGTCAAAAGCAATTCGTGACAAGCTTCCGACGAACTGTTAGCAGAGTAGAGCTTCATTATTCCTCGTGTTGCCACAACTGGCTCAGAAATGTGTTATGTGCTGTTTGGGATTTCCAGTCCCATCGAATATCTTGAAGTTTGGGGCCACAAAACCCTTGGGGAAAGGTACGGTGTTGAACTCCTCTGGGTAAGGTCTACCCTTCAAAATTGATGCACCGCCCTTGGATTGGGCTAAGGCGTCCCGTACTTGTTCAACCATTTGCTTGAATTCCTTTTCTGGCATGGCACCTTATGGAGAATCTTTCTTTGGTTGTCATCTTTGTCTGCTGAAGTAGTCTCTCTTCTTTCATCTGTGATGTGTATGATTTCTAGCAAATTAATTTCAGGAGAAGCTACTCAGGGTGCTTGTGATTGCCCCTGAATGGTGGCCATGGCGGTCATAGCTGCAGTCATCTCTTCTATTCTTTTTTCCAGTAGACTAACTTGCTCATCCCTTAGGAGGATAACCCTACGCAGTTCATCTACGATGTTCTCTTCGGTGTGAGGTTGAGCCTCGCACGTAGATGTGGTAGCTCTGGTTTCGATCACATGGACATCCATGAAATCCTCCTCTAAATAATCATTATAATCAAACTCTTCATTGTCACTATCGACGGAAACTACGTGCTCTCGAGCTAACTCAGAAATATCAATCCTGAGTTTCCCAACTTTCTCCTAAATTATTGATTCATTGATTTCTTTAAGATTTGGAGGACCTTGGTGGATATCCTCTACTTGTTCCTCCATCTCACTGGTTATTATCACGACGATGTCAGATATTTTAGGCACTAGTTTTACTCCTTGTCCTGCAGGCTCACAGAATTGTATTGGTGCAGCGACCTTGGGTACCCATACCCTCTTCTTTTTTTACGATGATGTCTCTGGACGGGGCGTCTTTATAGAAACGTCGGTATATCGAGGGAAGGTATGCTCCTCGTAGTGTAGACCAGCTACAGTGTCAGGTAGTTGCTTTGTCGTTTTCTCTGGGATTGCAGGAATCTTCGGACCCAGTATCAACTTAACAAGTCAATGGCTCGTGGTTCTGGTGGCAGTATGATCAGTAGTAATCACTGTGGTATTGACTCTGTTCCCTAAGAGGAGCCAAACAGGAATGCGAGTAGGCGGTTCTTCAATTGTCTTACGGGATTCTCTGGCAGATTTGACGCCTTTCAAAATTTCCTTCTTCATGCGAGGAGAAATTGCATCCCCCACTCGTTTAAGTAACTCGCTAACTGAACATCCTTCTTTGGTAGCAAGTCTTCTGAAAACTGCATTGACTCGAGTGATAGGAGTGAACTTCTTTCTCTCCTCACTTTATCCATGAAGTGGCGATAATGCGGCAACAATCCTCCAGATACTCTCATAACCATCGATATTTATCAGAGGATGGAATCTACTTCCTCGAAGTAATGGATATATTTCCAGTAGTATTTCTTCATCTTGATGAGCTTCCTCCTTAATGTGTGTCTCCTCGAGAGCCTGGGCTTTAATGGCCCTCTGAACTCTTCTATTGGGGTTCCTCCTTTGAGTTTGGGTCAGTGATACAGTCCTTGAGCTTGACCCGATTTCAAACACGGGTGGTGGGAAAGTCAATCCCTCAGCCGGATCTTCAACAATCATCACTTCTTTCACCTTAGCAGCAGCGGGGATAGCAGGTTAGATGGGTCTCGTGAAGGCAGTAGTTTTAGCCTTTTTACAGGCAGAGAAGACTTGAAGGTAGTTCAAACTGAATTCTGCAGACGATTCTTGTAGCGATCTTCGTTACCACGAATGAGGAATTCCCGAGTATGACCTCGAGATCTTCAAATCCAACTCCGAACTTGATGGTAGGAGCGATGTTGCGGGCTTCGTGACTTGTCGGCAGGTTGCACGAAAAATTCAGCGTCGAGTAGGCCATCGTAGCAAGCTTTAAAACAGAAAGTTTCAGGGTTAGCAATATGGCAAAAAACCTCATATTTTTTAGTGCAAGCACTGAAAGTAGAGGTTGATTTGTAGACCGGGCGAGTCTTAATTTTCAGGTATTTAAAATTTTGTTTAAGAAAAATGTAAGAAAATTTTAAAGTGCGTGCAGAACAACACAATTTGGTTTAATTTGTTGAATAGCAAATCAAATTTGGAAGGGAGATGTGAAGTATTTTAGAACCCAGTGCGAAACCCAATTAGTGGCAGAAAATGCCCAGGTGGAACTAGTCCACCGACACACCTATTGGGGATCCGACCCCATATAAAAATTTAAAGAGTCCTTAATGGCCTTCTGAGCCCCTCTATTCAATAATGGTTGAATAGCTAGTCCTGAAGTCCAAGGAGTTGACTGTACCTTCCCAGGACATAAATGGGTAATGTATGTCAATAGAAGAAGGGTAATTTAGTCCAAGAGGGGCATGGACACATTACGGATGTGTGGAGATAATATTTCCTGATTCGTATGGAGAGAAAAGCTTGTCCCCAGCGGATTCGCCAAAAGCTGTCGGCGAGGAAAAGTGGGGTTTGTGGGGAGTTGCGCGTAAGAAGCTGTCGGTGATCAAAAATTAAAGTCACGTCGCCCGCTTCAGAAGGACATTGAAGTATGAACCCCATATTTTTTATAGTTTAAAATAAAAGAGCATTGTACCTCAAATCCTGTATTTGTCTTGAAGGATAAACACAAAACTTGAGGATGAGGCTTGATCAAATAAACTAAAGAAAGTGTATCCCAAAGGATAAACATAAGACTTAAGGATGAGGCTCGATCAAATAAACTAAGGAAAGTATGGCGTCTTTGGTCTGCGAAACCTTTGTATTTGCCGACAAGTTCCCCTATTTAATATATAGGATTAAATAGGGTTTATTTTAAGCTGGGTTCGAACAAGCTTCCTATAAGAGCAAGCCCCTATAGTTAATTACAACTTAAATGACCAAAGTCACCTAAGAAGGCTCTCGATAAAAATTAGGAAATATTATCTTCAAGGAATTTCAAAGGGTAGGACTTTTCAATGAAATCGGACGTAGAGGTGTGAAAGGGGATTGGTTCAAATTTGGAACATTTTATTGTAGAATCCAAAGGAGGAGGAATTAGGGGATGTCATTGATCCAGAGGCGAACCTCGGTGACTTTCCAAGCTATCCTATTGTTTGGCTTCAGTTTTGAGGAGAGACATTTAGGTGTTTCATCCTGCCAATTTTATTAAGTAGGGCTACATTCGTGTGAAACTATCGCACAAATAGTCTGAAAGATGTGAGGATTTAGGTCGTGACAAACGACAACCTCAGAATCCTAGGACGAGTTAGGGCTTATATTGTATAACAGGGTTGTACAAAAGCCTAAAGATAAAGTGAGGATTTACGTTACATAAGCAAGCAACCTTGAAGTCATATGGCTTTGTTGTTTAAGTCTAAGGAAGGAATATTAGTTTAACTGGGGAAGACAGGTTTTGCTGTTGAAGAAGGGTGTGTTGCCCACCATGCTAGCTCCAAGTTCCTGCCGCGAGGAGTTTGAGTTTTCTAGTGTGTCAAGTTATAGTGTCAAATCAGGTGGCCTTATGGTTGAAGTTCTTTGATATTTATAGGGGCATATTAAAGTTGATTAGAATGATACCGGTCAGGATCCTACGGTTTCCTCGTTCCGACACGACTATTTTCTATTGGATTCACTTAATCAAAATGAACTTACTAAACTCAACTTAATGAGTTCCATAATTTCTTTTAGACCGTGGGAAACCTCGATAGCAACTGTAGGTTACCTCCTCCGAGAGATTCCCGATCATCCAGTAGAGATGTCTTAATTTAGTTGAAGTTGTACTTTTGTGTGGTGTTTGTGATGAAATCTTCCACAAGGTAATCATTAAAGTCAAAATCTTCATCATCTTTAACGGAAAGTTCATGTTCTCGGGCCAACTCAAAAATCTTGAGCCTGAGCTTTTTGACTTTTTTTCAATTATTGATTCTTATAGCATCTTAAGATCTGGAGGGCTTTGATGGACATCCTCTACTTGCTCATCCATCTCGCTAGCAATTGCTGCCACAATGTCAGATACATCGGACCCATGATACATTCTATGATCATGCCCTGTGGGCTTACTGGACCGTATTGATACGGCGACCTCTGGTACCCATACCTTTTTCTTTGATGATGATATCTTGAGATGGGGTGTGTCAACAAAAACATCGGCATGTCGAAGAGAAATATGCTCCCCAAAGTGCAGACCAGATACAGTACTGCGTAACCTTTTCATCTTTCCCATTGGAACTTTAAGATCATCTTGTGGCTGGTAATTGGTAGAATTCTTGGACCCAGACACGACATAACTGGTTAACGACCTGCGACTCTAGTGGCAGTAGAATCGGTAGCAACAATGGTGGTATCAACTCTGCTTCCCAAGCGAAACCAGATGAGAATGCGAACAGGCAAAGGTTCAGTTGATTTTTGAGATCATTTGGTAGATTATCAAAGGCGACTCTGAGAGATGGTGTCTGGATCTCTAGCAGTAGCACGGCCTCAGCTCCGTACACAAGCATATAGGGTGTATACCAAGTGGGAGTCCTGAAAGTCGTCTGGTAGGCCCATAAGGCTTCTAATAGTTTGTTGTGCCAATCCCTTTTGTTTTCATCCAGTGTTTTCTTAAAAATCTGTACCAGTGTCTTGTTGAAGGCCTCAGCCAGACGATTTGCTCTGGGATAGTAAATTGTAGAGTATCTCCAATCTATCCCATGTCTTCTGATGAAGTTGTTGATCTTTGTACTTTTGAAAGCTATCTTATTGTCAGAGATTATTCCTCGTGGTACTCCGAAATGATAGATGATTTGGCTTTTGAAAAATTGAAAGATGTGCTATGTCGTAACCTCACGTAACGGTACTGCCTCTGCCCATTTGGAGAAGTAATCTGTAGCGGAAAGTATAAACATGTGTCCTCTGGAAGATGGAGGGTCTATTGGACCTATTATGTCTGTGTCCCAACACTCGAATGGCCACGAAGCAACAGTTGGGTGTAGCACATTCGGAGGCTGGTGTAAGACCACCCTATGCACTTGGCAATGGTGACATTGTCTGGCTGTATCCATGCAATCGGACATGATTGCTGGCCAATAATACCCGAGTTTTTTGATCTTCATCTTCATTTTTGGCCCTAACTGGTGAGCACCACACAATCCGGCATGTACTTCTTTGACAATATTCTGTGCTTCGGCTCTGCTCAAACACCGTAGCTACATCTGGTCGAATGATCTTCTGTAGAGAAGGTTTCCTACCATGGCGTAATACATGGCCCTTCTTGCGATGGGGTGCGCCTCAGACTTGTCTTCTGGCAGCTTCCCATCACGCAAATATTCTACTATTGGCTTGCGCCAATCTTTGTTGATGCCTGCAACTGTATTTATTGTTTTTTCTTTTCCAAGCTTGTGTAGAATTTCAAAGTCAGTTTGAGACAAGACTCATCTTCACTATACAGTGACTTTGATGGAATCCTCCAGAGGACATGCCATCTCCTTAGCGAGTTTTGCTAGAGCGTCGGCATGGGAATTATCTCCCTGCGGAATCCGGTAGAAAGTCACCTCAGGAATTTGCTCCAGCAGCTTCATTGTGTACTGATGGTACACTACTAATCTTGGTTTCTGAATTCTGTATTGTCCGGCGACTTGCTGGATGACGAGTTGGGAGTCGCCATAAATGGCAATGTTTATTATATCCATTGAGATTGCCAAATCCAACCCGGTGATTAAAGCTTTGTATTCTGCTTCATTGTTGGTGCACAGCTCTGTCAGGTGGTATGAGAACCTCAACATCGCTTATCTGGTGTGATAAATATCAAACCAATCCCTGCTTTGCCTGGTATAACTAAGTCTGATCCTTTGTCTTTTCTAGCTGATGAAGCGCCATCGAAGTACATCTCCCAGCATTGCGCACTGGAGAATTCCATTTGTAGTATTTGCTCGTCAGGTAACTCGTCGTTGAGAGAGGACCCAGCTCGTAGTGGGTGTCTAGCGAGAAAATCTGCTAGTATCGATCCCTTGATAGCACGAAGGGGAACAAAAGTTATATCAAATTGTAATAAGATCATTGACCATCTTGCTAAACATTCCGAGAGTGTTGGTCGGGTCATCAAATATTGCAATGGATTAACTTTCAAAATTATGGTAATCTTATGGGAAAGCTTGTAATGTCTAAGCTTTTGGGCCAGAAAAATTAATGCCAGACAATGCTTCTCAATAGGTGGATACCTTATCTCCGTCAGTATTAAACGACGACTCAAGTAATAGAGTGCATTTTCTTTACCCTCATCATTGACTTGGGCAAAGAGGGCTCCGAGAGATTCATCCAAAGCCGCTGTATAAAGTAACAACGGTTTTCCTAAGGAGGGGCTGCCAAAACAGGAGGTGTCATTAAATATTGTTTAACGTCCTCAAAGGCCCGCTGGCATTTCTCTTCCCAAATAAATTTGGCGTTCTTTTTAATTAGTGCCGAGAAAGGCTGACACCTACCTGAGAGATTTGAAATAAAGTGTCTCAGATACGCCAACTTCCCCTGGAAGGAACGTAGTTGTTTCAAGGATTTAGAAGGAGGCATTTCCAAGATAGCTTTAATCTTATCCGGGTCGATCTCGATTCCCCGATGACGGACAATGAATCCTAGAAATTTCTTGGAGGTAACGACAAAGCTGCACTTTAAGGGATTCATTTTAAGGTCATATCGTCGTAACCGTTCAAACACAATCCTCAAATCGTACAAATGGTTTATTTTTTGTAAGGTCATATCGTCGTAACCGTTCAAACACGATCCTCAAATCGTACAAATGGTCTATTTTCCATTTACTTTTGATGACTAAATCATCCACGTAGAATTCAACTTGGTTGTGAATGAGGTCGTCAAAAATCTTCGTCATTGCACGTTGATATGTTGCTCCGACATTCTTTTGGCCGAACGGCATAACTGTGTAGCAGAAAATTCCAATCGGTGTTCTGAAAGCTGTAAGTACTGCATCCTCGGGAGCCATCTTGATTTGGTCGTATCCCGATGATCATCCATGAAGGAGAAAATTTCATGTGTTGAAGCGATATCTACCATCATCTCTCATATAGGTAGTGGAAACTCGTTTTTTTGGACATGCCTTATTCAAATCCCAGAAGTCGACACAAATACGGATCTGTCCATTTTTCTTCTTAACAGGTACAATATTAGCCAACCATATGGGATACTGCTCCTCTTTCACAAAGTTGGCATCTATCAACTTCTTCACCTCAAGGATGACTTGTTGTTTTATTTCAAGGCGCATCCTCGTGGGAGCCTTTTTTACTGGGGTTATATTCTTGTCCACCCCAAATTTATGGACTGCAACCTCTGCTGACAGTCCTGGTATTTCATCGTAGCACCATGCGAAACAATCTTTGAATTCTGTTAATAGTTTGATCAATTTTGCAGATTCTTCATCATTAAGTAGAGATCTTATAAACGTAGGCCGGGGTCATTCTTCAGTCCCGAGGTTAATCTCTTTTAATTCATCAATGGTAGATTTAATTTCCTCCTCAAATTCTGATGGAGCATCTTCCATTGGATGACCAGTAGAGTCATCCTCTACGTTGAGGCAATCCTCTTTTGATTCACTAGTAACAACCATGAAAAATTCAAAATCATCGACTGGACCGACTGTACCAAATCTGAGACCTTCTTTTGAATTTGGAGTTCGACCCCTAACATTCCATAATTTTTTAAAGAGTTGCAATTTATCTTTTGGCATTTGCTTTGGTAAGTGTCTTTGTTGAATTAACTTTTGAACACAAGGCGGCAAGTAACAAAAATGCAATTCCATTAATTCTTTTGGCATATTATGTACTGAAGTCTCTTCTGCTTTGTCATCATTATCTCATCTTTAGAACTGTCTTCATCATCAATGTTGATGGTTGGCCTAGTCCTTTCAACAATTAAATTAATCTTTCCTCGTCCTCATCCCCGGCCTCGACCTCGGGTGCGTGAAATAGAAGAACCTCCACCAACTCATTGTAAGTGAGTGGTAGAAGGTTTTTGAAGCGGAGTTGTATGGCCTCCTCTTGGTGATTCCTTTGAATCTTTATTTCTATTTATCAAAATATCACACGAGAAGACAATCTTCTTTGGAGGCGCGTAGTAGGCAGCATCTTCAAGCCAACTTCATGCATTGAAAATGGTTGTAGGTCTCCCTTGATGCAATTCTCTTGACCATCTTTGTAGTATTTGATGCACTGGTGTAGAGATGATGGCACCATGTTGTGCTCATGAATCCATGGTCGACCCAATAGAGCGTTAAAAGAGGTCTCGGCGTCAATGATATTAAATTTAGCGGTTGTCACAAGTTCTCCAATCTTCATAAGTAATGTAATTGATCCAAGGGCTCTTTCTCTCTTTTGGCTGAATCCTCTTAACATCATCTTATCGGCCATAAGCTCTTGAGCTTCAATATCTAAATAGGCCAATGTTCGTAGGCTAATCAAGTTAAGAGATGCTCCAGAATCAACTAAAACTCCGGACAACACAAATCTGCCGATGTTGATGGAGATGTAGAGTGGACGGTTATGGTCGGCAGTACCTAGCAGCAAGTCTTCATTTGTGAAGGTTACCCTTGACCGTTCTTTCAACGAACAAACTTCATCTGAGGATGTGCTGGCCAACTGAGCTAAGCAAATTTTTAGGTCAAGCAAAGCTATAATCAGAGACTCTCGTCTCCTTTGACAGGATCAGAGCGTCGTAGATTCTTAGTCGGACGGCAACTTCCTAAGATGAGCTAGTACGTTGTAGTCTACTTTGTAAGATCCTCAAATTTTATCTTAATCTTGTGGTTCTTCCACTGGTGGAGGCGGGGGTATCTCTTCTTGGGTCATTATTTGTTTTCCTTTATCTGTTGGAACTATTCTTGGTGGTAACACTTTTTTGGTCCTTAAGTTAACTTCTGTGATTTCTTCTTCTTGAAATATCATTGTTGGATCTTCCAATGTCTTTTCCTCTCCATCAAAAAGATCTAAGTTGATGGCAAGCGGTGTACCATGATGCTCGAGAATTGGCTCCTCGTTATTGGTGTTGTTGTAAGCAATATCATTGATGTCTTCTTTGGTCTTGACAATGAGCTCATCGAACTCGAGTACGATTAGAGGATCATTTTGAGATTTGAGATTGCAGCTAGATCGGTCATAATCAGTTATGTTATCACCAGAAACAATCAAAATGTAGCCAAAATCTTCCCCAACTGACCTAACCTAAGAATTGTCAAACTTCTAGACCTAAGAACTTGCTCGATACTCATCCAAAACACATGGGGTTTGTTCATATAGCTTCATCTAGTCAAGACAAAAACATCTACATGGCTACATGCGTATGAAATAAACATTCTCCTCATAATTGATGAAACTAAAGGCCAAATTAGGGTTAGTGGATTATACCTTTGCCCAAGAGGTGAGGCCCCAATTTGTTGCTTGTGGAAGCTTCCTTGTGGTCGAATGAACCTCCTCCAAGTGTTTGAGCTGATATGGTGTCTGGTATGAGCAAAGTCAAGGGGTGGTACGCTTTAGTCTAGAGGTAGGTAAGAGGACTCGAGACAAGGGGATTTTGATGGAAAACTTCCTCGATTGGTCTGAAGAAGCTTAAGGATGGTTTAATTTGAAGTTGGTGGAGTTTCAAGTAGTTATAAAAAATGCCCTGGATTTTAAACTCAAAATTCCAAGGGGACAGTGGCTTTAGATAGCTGAGGATAGTGGGGATAAACTCAGGGTGATTTGTAGAAGCTCTGGTGAGAATTTGCCAGAGTTTCCCTAAAGAATTGGATTATTTTTAAACTTGGCAGTGAGAGGGGTATTTTATAGCCATCGCCAAGGAGAGGGCCTCAGGCTCTAATTGGCTGGTGCAAGAAAGCTGAGATGGAGGGTTGAGCGGTGTGATGCTGGTGGATTTAGTGTGTTAATTTTGCAAATATATTTCAATATTACAAAGTACACACGGCAGACACGATAGCAAATATGCAAATTAATACCAACAAAATAACTTCAGTTAAAATAGTTTTATCTTTTAAAAATCTTTAAACTATCAAATCTCCTTTAAAAAAAATGCAAGTAAATATATCACTCAAGTAATAAAGGGCTCTAACGGAGTCTTAGATATCAATCCCACAGGGAAGTTGGAAATGCCTGTAAATAAGTTCTTAAGATTATAATTTAAAGTATAATTTTAAAAATACAAAAAGTAAAGTGTGAAGTTTGAATATTTAAGTTCCAAGTGAATGCTAATTAAAATGTGGTTGAAAGATAAAGTTAACTAAACTAAATGCTAATCTTTCAAAATTAAATTTACTAAAATTAAAACTATGATGTCGTGATGGAAAGTTCAAATTGAAGAAAGCCTCCTTCCCCTTTACAATGAGTATATGGATTGAAATTAAAATCATTTGAAAAAATATATATATATAAACTTTTTTGTGTCAAATATGAGAAATCATATTCTTTACCCCCTTATGAAAAAAGAACATTGACTAATCCACAGTTTGGTCCCTAATTTCGGGTTAAGCTGGGAGGATATTGGATACCACTTTAGAGCTCCCACTACTCCCTCCCCTGAGGGCTAAAAATCTCACATCAATTTCCAATCTTCTGGACCAAATTGGGGATTTCAATATGTCACCTTAAAATCTCCAATTCTGCATCCAATAAAGTACATTTCCCTATTTATTTGCACCAAACTTAATGGATGAAATACTCTCTGATGAAATCAAATGTTATTCTCCCCATGTTGTAGAAAGCATAGCCCTTTCGCAACATATGTTTCTCAACACATTTTAACATTTCAATTGGTCAGATCAAAAAGTAAATGAAGATCGAAGTTCAAATCATCACAAATTATTGACATTTAAAACCATATAAAAGAAAAATTCAATTCTTCCCAAAAGCATTTCTTAAACTAGGGAGAATGGTAAAGAAGACTACTCATAATTCATGAGAAGGATACGACAAATCATGTATTTCATATATAAAAACAAGTTTACTAAATAAAAGAAATAAAAGACACAACTTATCTCACAATCCTTCATAAGCAAACTCCTAGAAGTTCTCTCGAAGTCTTTCTCTCTTTACAAGCATTCTCAATTCTCTCTTAGAAGTGTAATGAAGAAGAAACCTTTCACCTTCCCTCTCCTCTTACAGTCCTTGAAGAAAATCTCCAAGCCCTTGACTTTCTCTCTCTCTCTCTCTAACTTTTTGTCTTGCCTTCATGCCACACACCTTCTTCCTCTCACACCACACCCCTCTTATATTATCAAAGGCTACCTTCCTCCAAAAAGAATTCAAAATTCCCTCCAAAATTATGTCCAAAAGTCAACTCTTTTGAACTCAAAAGACATGTCCATTGATCCAAGAGACATATCCCTTTGAAAGTGTATAGATGCATTGAATTACTCCAACGGGTGTTTAGAACAAGTGTCCCTTTGAAAATTTGTGCAAAATTTATCTCAAACTGCCATAATCAGCAAGAAGTTGTCCCTGGTGTATCTGGAGCCAAATCTGCCGCATCATGCGCCAACTCTCTGTTAAATGGAGCATCTGGCGCCAATCTGGTGCATCATGTGCCAGTATTGCTAAAGACCTCACTGTTCTGGGTTTTGGTGCATCTGGCACCAATTCGGTACATCTGGCGCCAATCCGTCACATCTGGCGCCAATTTGGCTCATCATGCGCCAGAATTCAAAACTTAGCTGTTTTGGCTCCAAATTTCATCATTTTTGTTACTATTGTTCAAAATGCCTAAAATTGATATACCTACAAAAAAAATATGAAAATACCTTTCCTTAAAGTGCAATATCACCAAAAATAAGCATAAAATATATACTTAAAATAACATATTATTTTGGTGTATCACGGCGTAAGCATCCACTGCGGAAGTGCCACAAGGGATGGGTTCAATTTTGGGTTTAAAGCTTGGGTGGCTATCTTGGTTTTAGGTTTTCCAGCAACTAGGGTGGTTGGGCAGAAGTGAGGTGGTGGTTACTGGCTTAGGGAACCATGGGGAAGTTTTAATTGTGATTAGGATGAGGGTTTAATCAAGGGGTGTTAGCATGAGTCACTTAGCTAATTATGGGAAGAAGCTCCAAAATTTGAGGGACCCTTGGTCCATGGCTCATGTAGATTGGGCTAGGAGGATCTAGGTTGGTCCTTAGAGTCCAAATAGTGGTTGTGGTTGCCAAGGTTTAGTCAAAACATGTGGCTCCAGTAGGGTTTAAGGTTTGGGTTCAAAATTGGGCTTTTGGCTTGGACTTTAGTTTGGGCTTGGCTGGAGCTTTGTTCTAGCCCAATTGAATGGTCAATTTGTTATAGAAGATTTTCATAAAGTATTTGGGCATCAATTGAGTCAAAGATTGAGAGGTTATGAAGTTCAATTTAGAGGAATTTGAAGTTTGGGGCAAAATTGTGGATTTTGATTTGAGTTGGATTTGGGCTAGGATTGAGGCTAAGTTAAGGCCAATTTAAGATTCAAATTGGTCCATGAGAATGATATAAAGAGCTTAAGAAGTAAATTTGGGGAAATTGAATAGGTTATGGCATTCAATTTAATGGGATTTTAGTTTAAGGTCAACTTGGGGGCTAAAATTAGGTTTGAAATTAGGTTCAATTGGGCTTAAATTTGGTTCAAAATTAGCTTAGACATGATAAAATTGAGCTTGGATTTGAAATCAAGGAATTTTGAAAGCAATTTGGTGGATATTGGGGTGGAATTGGGGTAATTGGGTCTTAAAGGAAAAAATTGGGATTTTGGTAAAAATTGGTCAATTTGGTCAAATTGGGTTCAATAGATAGTTTGGATTATCTTGGGACTATTTTGAACGATTCTAGAGGTTTTGAGAATTTATGGGCCACCAAGGGCATTTTGGTAATTTTGGTGAAGTTAGGGGTATTTTGGGAATTTTGTAAAATTTTGGGAGTTTGGGATGTTTTTTTGGACTATTCGATTGGTTTGAAAGTGGTTTGGGATGGTTTTTAGGGATAAATTGGGTAATTTGGGAAATTTTGTGGCTAAAGGACAAGATTTGGCATTTAGGTAGAATTAGTGTTCAATAAGAATGTTAATCATAAAAATACTCTTATCGTGTTATGAGACCAAAGAAATCTCATTTTGGATACTCCATATGTTGATCATATCCAAAAACTAGCCTAGGGCTAAAGATTTGGGGTACAATCCACATGAGTTTCCAAAAGACTGGGGAACTAGGTTAATTATGAATAGTTTAGGGTTGAGGTTGTGAGTGAGAGTGAGGGGTTCAAGTGTGTGTGTAAGGCTGACCAAAGCCACACCACCCAGAGCTAACCCTAAGGCTGAACATTCCTATGGGGACTCTTTTTGAGCTCCCTTATATTGGCTCCACCTACTAAGTGCTAGACGTTAGAACCAACAAGTGTAACTTCAAGATGAGCAAAGAAGAGTTTTAGCAGTTCTAATGGTGAGGGTTCCCTTACTATTCCTTTAAGAATAGTCAATAAGAAAGTTCTATGGCTATATACTAGGGTTCTAAGGAAGAGACTAGAACTCAACCAAAAGTGAGGTCAACACCCATAAATAATTTCAATCTTGTATTGTTTAATAAAACCTCTTATCCAGGCTCAAAATGCTTTTTCAAAATCCTCTTATCATGCTTACTTTTCATTTTCTCCTTATAAATTTTGGCATTCTCATAAGATTCATTTCTCATCTTATCAAGCTCATTTAATTGCAATAATCCTTTCTCACCAAAATCTTTCAAATTATAATTGAACTCTTTAATAGCCAAATAAGATTTATGCTCCACTTCAACTGGTAAGTGACAAGCTTTTCCATATATTAGCCTATATGGTATCATTCCTATAGGAGTTTGTAAGTACTCTTATAGGCCAATAATGCACTGTCAAAATGATAAGACCAATCTGTCCTATTAGGATTTACAGTTTTTCCCAATATTCTTTTAATTTTTCGATTGGATACTTCTGCTAAACCACTGATTTGAGGATGATAAGTTGTGTAAATTCTGTGTTTAATTTCATACCTTCGAGTTAATGTTTTAATTGTTCTGTTCTTAAAATGGCTTCCCCCATCTATAATAATTATTCTAGGCATTTCAAATCTTGTAAAAATATTTTTTTTCTTAAAAACTTTGCAACACTCTTAACATCACAACAAGGTACAACAATTGCTTCAATCCATCTAGAAACATAATTTATAGCTATCATTATATATATTTTTCTAGAATATGGTATAAGTGGTCAAATAAAACCCAAACCCCAATCAACAAAAATTTCAACTTCAAGAGTAAATTTTATGGGCATTTCATTTCTTCTAAAAATGTTGTCTACTCCTTGATATATATGACATGATTTTATGTAAGTATTAGCAGCTCTAAATAATGTAGTCCAAAAAAATCTAGATTGTAAAATCTTAAATGCAGTTTTATCAGACCCAAAATGTCCCAAAATCTATTTTTTGACATTTTTGAATAATTTTTTGGGTTTCTTCCAACGGTACACATCTTCTAAAAACTAAGTCTTTACATTTTTTTATATAAACTAAGGTCATCCCAAAAAATAAAATTTTTCATAATGAATGAACTTTTTAATTTGATGACTATCTAATCTATGGGATAAAATGTTACTAAGTAGTTAACTATATCAGCATACCATGGAATTTGCCATTCATTAATTGCATAAAGTTGTTTATCAGGAAAATTTTCATTAATTTCATCATTAAAGCTAACATTAATTTCTTGTTCAAGCCTTGACAAAATGATTAGCTATCGATTATCAATACCCTTCCTATCCATAACTTGGAAATCAAATTCTTGCATCAGAAGGACCCATCTAATTAATCGTGGTTTTGCATCCTTCTTCATTATTAATTATTTTATTGCAGAATGATCAATATGCATAATACATTTGGTTCCAGTAAGATAAGATTTGAATTTATCAAAAGCACACACTATGGCTAATTGTTCACTTTCAGTAGAAGTGTAATTAATTTGAGCTTCATTAAGGGTTTTACTAGCATAGTATATCACTTTAAAAATTTATTGTATCTTTGCCCTAAAACAACACCTATATCATAATCACTAACATCACACATTAATTCAAGAGGTTTTTTCTAATCAGGTGACACAATAATAGGTGTAGTGATTAATTTTTTTAATAAATTGAAGGATTTTAAGCATTCCTCATTAAAATAAAAATTAGCATTTTTTTCTAGAAGATGACATAAAGGTTTGGAATTTTCTTAAAAGTTTTTAATTTAATGCCTATAAAGTTTAGCATATCCTAGAAAACTTCTTACCACTCATATACTAGTAGGAGGTGGTAATTTAAAAATAGCTTGAATTTTTGCTGGATCTACTTCCATGCCTTTCTCAGAAATCTTATGTCCTAACACAATACCTCCTACAACCATAAATTAACATTTTTCCTAAATGAGAACATGGTTTGTTTCTTCACAACATTTTAGAATCCTTGTTAAATGATCAAGGAAAGAATTAAAAGAAGTTCCAAAAATTAAGAAATCATCCATAAAAACTTCAATTCCTTTCTTCATTAAATCACAAAAATTGACATCATACACTTTGAAAAGTTGCAGGTGCATTACATAATCCAAATGACATCCTCTTAAAGGCAAAAGTTCCATATGAACTTGTAAATGTTGTTTTTTATTGATCCTTAAGAGTAATAGGTATTTTCTGGTATCCAGAACATCCATCCAAAAAGCCAAAATAATGATTTCCAATAAGTATATCCAACATTTGATCCAGAAGAGGTAAAGGAAAGTGATCTCTCCTAGTGACAAAGTTTAATTTGCTATAATTAACATACATTCGCCATCCAGTAACTTGTCTTATCGGGATTATCATTCTTTTCATTTACAATTACAGTCACTCTACCTTTCTTAGGAACACAATGAATAGGAATAAACCATGAACTGTCTGAAATAGGATAAATAATTCCTGCATCCAACCACTTCAAATCTTCTTTCTTAACAACTTCTTTCATTATTAAATTTCATCTCCATTGAGGATCACCTCTAGGCTTATGATTATCTTACATTAAAATTATGTGCATATAGACTGAAGGGTTTATTCCTTTAATATCAGCAAATGTCCAACCAAAGGCTTTCTTATGATTTTTCAATGCCTCCAATAATTTTTCTTTTTGTTCTTTAGTCAAATATGAGGATATAATAACTGGTAATGTAGATGAGCTCCCCAAAAATGCATACTTTAAATGTGTAGGAATCTCAAGTTTAAGAGGTTTTTCAATAGAAGGTATCAGACATTTACCATTCTCAATATTATCTAAAATTTTAAAGTTTTCCTTCACATAATTTGAATCCTCAGTATTTATCTCATCAAACTTATCTTCAAAACCACTTTTAGTTTCATTTTATAGTTCTTTCTGATCTAATATGACTTTATCTTTCTGTTCTGATATGACTTCACATGTTTCTTGATAATGCTTAGCAATCATAAAATCAATAATATTCATTATATAACGTTTAACATCTCTTCCTTTAACGAGATACTTTATTGTTTTAAGCACATTAAATGTAACTTCCTGATCATTAACTCTCTTGGTTAATTCTCCTTTTTGCAAATATATCATAGCACGTCTGGTTGCAAGGAAAGGTCTCCCCAAAATAATAAGAATTTCTTTATCTTCTTTCATATTTGATACAATGAAATCAGCTGTGAAGATAAATTTATCCACTTTAACCAATACATCTTCTATAATTCCCTTAGGATAAGTAATTGATCGATCAACTAATTGTAGGGTTACAGTAGTGGGAGATATCTCTCCTAAAACTAAGCTTCTAAATATAGATAATGGCATGAGATTAATTCTTGCTCTTAAATCACATAAAGTTTTTCCACAAAATTTTTCTCCAATTACACAAGGTATGGTAAAACTGTCAGGATCTTTACGTTTTTTAGGAAGCTTTTATAAATTATTACACTACATTCTTCACTAAGTGCAACAGTCTCATAATCTTTGAACTTTCTTTTTTTCCTTAAAACTTATTTCATAAATTTGGCATAACATGGCATCTGTCCCAAACCTTCTACAAATGCGATATAAATTGTATGCTTCTTAAATATCTAAAAAAAATTTGAAAATTATCGATCCGATTTTTTCTTCTTGAATCTTTGAAGAAAATGAGGTGTTGGTTTTTTTAAATTAATCTTAGTTGGAGATATAGGTGGTTCTAATTCTTTAGGAAAAGTTTCCTCCAGTTTTTTAGTTTTAGTATTTTCTCTCTCAACTTCAATATCTTCTTGAACTCCAACATTTAATTCCTTTCTACTCCTTAGTTGAACAGCTTTAGCTTGTTCTGGTTCTTTACTTTTTAGTGTTCCTAAGGCCTATTACTAAGGGCATTATCAATTTGTCCCATTTGATTATCAATATTTTGAATAGCAGCACTTGGACTTTGTAATTGATTGCCCATTTGTAACACCATTTCTTCTATAGATAACTTTTTTTCTTAATTTTTTTATTATTAAAATTAGTATGAATAGAAGGTCTATAGTTAGAGCTACCATGGTTGTTCTAGTTTCCTAATGGGTTTACTTGATTGTTCTCCATTGTTGACTTCCACCATTAGAATTGTTGTTCAAGTTAAAATTAGGATAATTTTTCCAACATGGATTGTAATAGTTAGAATAAGGGTTATTGGGTCTATTAATAGCATTTATAGTTTCTAATAAAGTTTGAGAATCAATAATTTCTCCAAATGAATTTTTTTCAATCATTTGAGGTGTTTGAGAAAAATTCATTCCAATTTGGTCAATTTTACTAGATAATGTAACAACTTGATATGCAACTATTGAAATAGCATCATTATCATGAATGCTAGCTACTTTCTTTGGATTTACCCTTTTAGAGGGTCGATGAAAATTGTTAGTATTAATTTCTTCATTTAAAACATAGGCTTCATCAAATGGTTTAGACATTAATGAGCCTCCAGCAACAGCGTCTATGATAGATCTAAGGGATCCTAGTAACTCGTTATAAAATGTTTGCATGATTAACCAGCCTGGTAATGCATGATCTGAACACTTTCTAAAGAGTTCCTTAAATCTTTCCAAAGCATCATATATTGACTCTACTTTAAATTAAGTAAAGGAAATAATATCATTTCTAAGCTCAGTAGTTTTTGAAGGAGGAAAGTCAAAATTTTTTCTTGTGATAAATTCACCTATGTTCTAAAAGATCCAGGTGCTAATGAATTTAACCACGTTTTAGTTTTATCCCTCAAGGAAAAAGGAAAAATTCTAAGGCTGACAGCATCATTAAAAATGTCATCATATTTAAATGTAGCACCCAGTTCTAGAAAACTTGCTAAATATAAATTTAGATCCTCAGATGATGTTTCCCCAAACTGATTGTTTTGCACAATTTGTATAATTGCATGTTTAATTTCAAACGAGTTAGCCGTTATAGCAAGGGTTTGTATGCTTAAGTGAATTTCATTTGTTGTAGGGTTTGTGTAATCCCTTAATGGTATTTGTACATTTTGATGTTTATTTACAACATTTTGATTTTCTAAATTATTATGTGAAGTTTTTGTTATTTCTTCAAAATCACCAAGTCCTTTCTGTTTTTTAATTCTTTTAATTATTTGTTCTAATTCAGAATCTTATGTACTAAACCTTCAGATCTCGAACTACGCATGCAAAAGATAAAATTTAAGAAAATGAAATAGCTTAAACAATTTAAAAATACTAAAAAAACTTTAGATTTTTTTGTTTTCACAAATTTTAATATTTTTTTATTTTTGTCCAAAATTTTTTTTATGTTTTATGATTTTTGAAAATTAAAAGTACTAAAACTAAGTTTGAATTTTCCTATAAAAATTTTTTTAAAGTTAAAAAAATTTTCATCGCATTCCCTGACAACAGCGCCAAAAACTTAACTCAACCCACAACTATACATATTTTTTAAGTACAAATGATGCCAAAAACTTGGCTCAAATTATATTCAGTGGCTAGTGTGAATAAATGAAAATAAATAATAAAACTTCACAGTAGGGGTACTACGCAATTATACGTATCGTTTCAAGTAATATAGGATTTTTCATAAAAACCCCAGTATCAATCCCACAAGGATAGACGAAATTCTATAATATGGATTTGCAAAACTTTTATCTAATTACAGATATTACCATAGGAAAATAGTTTTGAAACGTTGGTAACAGTTTAACACTAAATTTATGTAGAAAATAAAAATAGAGATTAATAGATTAATAAAGTTTATAATCTAACACAGTTAAAAAGACTTTAAAATAGAGTTTAAAATATTATGAAAAATCTTTCCCGTTAGAAAGAGATGTTAATCAGTGTAGGAATTAAATGATAAAAAAGATAAAATGATGTATTGTGCCAAATATGAGCATTTACCCCTTCTCGATGCTTGCAAAGAACATTGGCTAACCTAGAGTCACTCACTAGCTTGTGTAGTAGTGCTGAGTAGATTCTAGCCTCTTAGTTCCAGATTACCCGTTGTGCCCTCTCTATATAACCTACTAGAGACCCTTATGATCCAAATTCTAGTCCAAACTGATAAAATAATCTAGTTTGTCTCGCTAGAAACATCAATTCTAAGCCCATCAAAACTTATCTCCCTATTTATTTGCACTCCCCTCAAGTGATTACAATGGCTCTGCCCAAGATGAAATGTGGTTTTTAACAGTTGGTGAAATCTCCTTAGTGATTATATTTCTCAACAAATTTTAACGATACAAATGACCAATTTGCAAAGTCAATGAAGAACTGGTGAAAATACCATCACAATATTTTAAAAGAAGATGAGATCTTTAAATCATTCTTATCCCAACAAATTAATTCTCATATGTAATGAGAAAAAAAAGGGAACTACTCAGAATTCATGGAGATAAAATAAAAACACATAATTTGTATAAGTCTTACAACAAAAACTTCAACACAAATACAAGAGACTTATCTTTATGTCTTCTCCCTAGGCAAATCCTGAAGTTTCCTTGAAGCCAACCTCCAAACTCTTACATAAGAAAAAGACTCTCACTCACACCCACGCACACAAACGCACACACACTCGACTCAACCAAACTCTCCAAAATGATACAAAATGACTCCACAAAGACTCCCTTTTCGTCCAGAATTTGCCCCTTTTAAAAATCACCAAGATTCACTTTAAGCACCCCTTCAAAATTTAGTCAAATTCAATAGATATTCTAGAAATTTGGTTGTTGGTGCTATAGCGCCTGTCTGAGAGCATGTCTACTGGTGCTATGACGCCAAGGGTGGTGCTATGGCGCCATACAAAATCATTCATTTTTGCTCCAATTTGTCCCCATTTTCTCTAAATGTTCCTGCCATGTATCTGAAATCAAAAACAAGTAAAATAACATCCATTAAAGTGCAATATCATAAAAAATAGGCATAGAATGAACATGAAATTGACACTAAAAATTGGTTATTTTTAGGTGGATCAAGCACTTGAAGTGGCAATTGAAACTCAAATTCAACCACATTTCATGTTTCTAAGATTACCAAGTAAGTATGTATAGCAACAACAAATGGATTGATGATAAAGTTGCTCAAGATTTTTCTCGTGCTTCGATCTACCATCTATTTGATCGTACTTATTTGGAGTGTGAAAAGGCGGGGGACAACATTGAGTATAACTACTCTTAAGTGTTTGATTGTGTGAAAATTTGTTAGTATTAAGTGTTTATGTGTGGTGTGTCGACTTTGTTCTTTATTGTAGCTCTAGCACTTCTTAAAAATTTGTCTATGTTGATATTAACATCTAATTAAGTCTTTGTTGTGTCGTATGTATTGAATTTATTATTAGTATAAGAAAAAAAGTTCTATTCTGGTGTGAAAAGTTGGTTTTATTTGTTTGAATTTCAAGTTGCACACTTAAATTTTGGAATGACAATGAACTTAATAACTTTCTAAATGATCGTTAAAACTAAAATATTTGAGTTTAGAAATCTTAGTTTTGCCTTGATCGTTCGAAATATACAAAATATCCAAAATCTGAATATGTTTGAATGGCACCTCAGCGCCACTATTGGGTGCTATAGTGCCACTCATCGGGCAAAGCATGCCGCCATAGCGCTATAACTTGGCGCAATAGCGTCGGGCCGACCTGAAAGTCATTTTTAGCGCCAAATCGCCGATTTTCGCCATTTTTTCACCTTGGTTCGTCTTCTTCCTCCCCTATTTTTCAACTTGCTCCCCTATGGCTTGAATTTGTGCTTGATTGGCTTGGAGTTCAGGCTTCAAACTCTAGATTATTTTTGGTAGACTTCTTCCAACTAATCATTTTAGTGATGTAACTTGAGAAAGAGCCACCTTAAGTTATTGAATTCAGAGGAAGAAACCTATTGATATTGGCTCTATCATTTACAAGAATATGATCATTTCTTCTATAGTAGAAACTATTGGAGGTATGGGTTACCCTTCTCTTCTTTCCACCATGTGCATTTAATATGGAGTTAAGTATGAGACAAGGGAAGAAACTTTGCCACCTCAAAAGCCTATTGGAAAAACAAATTTGAAAATTTATGGGAAGCATACTTGTCCAAGATCTAAGAGTGGAGGTTCTGATATTCCTTCTACATCAACCTATAGACCTTCCACTTTTGGGACTTAATGGAGCACTAATTTATACAACTAGTATATATTTTGACATTACAGAATTAAGTGAATGGTTTAGAAGCACACATGGGCCATAATGATGAGTATATGCAAAGAAGAGTTGCGTTTTGTATTGCTTATCATGAGGCTATGGAAAGATACATGACAGGTGATCATTCAACAGAATTTCCTAAATGCCCTAAATTTACACCATATTAGAGTGGAGAGATGGATGAGGATGTAGATCTTGGTGAAGATGATGATGATGATGAATAGGTTGTTGTTTTTATTTTATTTTTGTATTTGGATTTTCTATTGTTAGTTATTTGTTATACTTTTGTTAATGTTATGTTTGTACTTTGTTTAGAACTTAGGGAGTACATTTGCATTGAACTATTGTGTTGCATTTCATTTTATTCTACTATTTTACTAAATTTTTGCTCCAGTTTATATTATTGGTGTGCTAGATTGATCTTTTACTTGTGCTTTTATTGTTACACATGCTAATTTTAGACTTATTACTGCTCAGCACCTGTTTTTATAACTTTTACCTACGTTATTCTCCTGCTTAGAACTTTCAATTCTTTTTCTTTTTTCATGTTTACTATGAACTGTACTATTTTAAATTAATTAAAAATTTAACTTTGGGGTAAGGGAGAAAAAACTTTTTGAAACTAAACTTTATTTGTCCTCAATAAACTATATTTTCAAAAATTATTTTAACATAACATGTGGTATGTTGGGTTAACTTTAGAGAACTATATTTTAGATGTTATGAATGTCATATAAGACTTATGTAAAAGTTTTTAATAATAAATGTTAGTTCCAGAGTTAATACATTTAGTATAAGAGTATAAGATTATGTTTTTACTATTTAAAGTAAAGAAAATAGTATTTTGAAAATATTAAGGATCTTAGATTTATACTTAAAAGGAAGAATTGAGGCAATATGAAAATTCTTTTTCAAAGCTGATATGCATTTATCAACTAAGGAAATGTGGGGAGTTTTTTAACTTGAAGAAGAGGTTGGTGAAGTTCAAAATCATTAAAGGCTACCTACATATAATAATCCTCACATGACATGAAAAAAAAAAAGAAAAGATTGAAAATGATCCATAAAGAAAAAAAAAAGGAAAAAAGAAAAATATGTGAAGAGAAGCTTGAGGGGATGCCTAATATAGTAAGCCTCACATGACATGAAAAAAAAAGGCTAATATGTGAGGAGAAGCTGATATGCATTTATGAACTAAGGAAATGTGGGAAGTTTTTTAACTTTAAGAAGAGGTTGGTGAAGTTCAAAATCATTAAAGGTTATCTACATATAGTAATCCTCACATGACATGAAAAAAAAAGAAAAGATTGGAAATGATCCTTAAAGAAAAACAAAAGAAAAAAAGAAGAATATGTGAGGAGAAGCTTGAGGGGATGCCTAATAAAAAATTGACTTCAATTGAATCATCTTAAGGAAAGGGACTTAATTACATTTCAGAACTTATTTTTGAAGTATTAGCATCCTTCCTAGTAGAGTTCTCATGAAATTCCTTTTCTTGTAATTCTTCTAAGCATCCTTAGTATGATAAATTGCAGTTATTATTGAAATGAATAGGAAATCAGAACTCTTAGACTTGACTACTATATATTCTTACATTTTAGTTTTAACCTGAGTTATTGAAAATTTTTCTAAAGTTCCACTATTGCATTTATACGACAAAAACTATAGAAATATTTAAGTAAAACTCACTACCATAAGATAACTTTTTATATAGTAAAAAAAGTTACTTGGGACAAGTAATGTTTATCTATTTTTAGTGTGCATTTCATGCTTATTTTATGCATATTTTTTACGTTATTCCAATTTAAAGGGAGGTATTTTGCATTTTTTTGGTTTCAGATACATGAAATAGACATTTAGAGAAAATGAGGAAAAAATGGAGCAAAAAAGGAAGATTTTGTATGGTGCCTTTGCGCCACCCTTGGCGCCATAGTGCCACTTATCAAGCAAATTGGGTGATATAGCATCCTAGACTTGTTCCATAGCGCCAGTAACCAACTTTCTAAAATATCCATTGAATTTGGCTAAATTTTAAATGGGTGCTTGAAGTGACCTTGATGATTTTTAGTTATCTATTAATAGAGCCAAATTTTGGACAAAAAAAGAGAAGTTTGGGGTGTGTTGGAGAAGATTTTTGGAAGGCTTGGAGAAGACTTCTTGAAGGTTTTAGTGTGTGTATGTGTGTGAGTGAAAGTCTTTGTTTTGTTTAAGAGTTTAGAGATTGCTTCAAGGAGACTTCAGGTTTGCTTGGGGAGAAAACATAAAAATATGTATTTGTATTTGTGTTTAAGTTTTTTTTGTAGGACTTCACATTCAATACAAATATGAGTTTTTATTTTATCTCCATAAATTTTGAGTAGTTCCCTTTCTTTCTCCTTGCATATGAAAATTAATCTTGTGGGATGAGAATGATTTAAAGATCACTTTTTATTTTTTTTAAAGATTGTGATGGTATTTTCACTAGTTCTTCATTGATTTTGCAAATTATCCATTTGTATTGTTAAAATCAGTTGAGAAACATAATGAGCCGAGAGGGCTATGAATTCACCAACTAGTGAGTACCACATATCAACTTGGATAGAGTCGTCGCTATCACTTGAGCGGAAGTGTAAATAGATAGGGAGATAAGTTTTAGTGGGCATAGAATTGATCTTTCTAGGGTGACAGACTAGACTCTTTTATGAAGTCGGTCTAGAGTTTGGATCGTAATGGTCCCTAGTAGGTCCTATAGAGAGGGTGGGTAATTTAGAAGTGAGAGGCCAAAATCTACTCAGTACTACTACACAAGCTGGTGAAAAACTCTAGGTTAGCCAATGTTCTTTGTTAGGACCGAGAGAGGGTAAAGAATAGGAATGCTCCTATTTGGCACAATACACCATTTTATCTTTTTTATCATTCAAATCTTACACTGATTAACATCTCTTTGCAAGGGAAAATATCTTTTTATAACATTCAAACTCTCTTTTAAATTTTATTATTCTTTTAAACATTATTAGTCTTTTAATCTTTCCTAGACTTTTAAACTTTATTCTTATTTTCTACATAAATTTAGTGTTAAACTGTTACCAACATCTCAATATTGTTCTCATATCATATTTATCTACAATTTAGATAGAGCTTTTGCAAGTCATTACTAAGAATTTCTACTTTCCTCATGGTATCGATACTAAGGTTTTTAAGGAAAATTCTATATTACTTGAAATGATACGTATACTTGCGTAGTACCCCTAGTGTGAAAACTTATTATTTATTTTCTAAACCATTTCATTTTTTCACACTAGTCGCTAAATATAATTTGGGCCAAGTTTTTGGCAATCTTTTGAAGTTAAGAAAATCTGTGTAGTTGCGGGTTGGGTCACTTATATTCATGATTTACATTACTTAACATGCTAAAAATTTAAGTTTAGGGGAGGAGAGAACACTCTTTTCAAAGCTTAAATGTATGTCCTCAGTAACTTGTATTTAAATTTGTTGTGTTTTAGAAAGGGATTTGAGGTATGTGGTGTTAACTTAAATTAATGCAATTTTGAAAAAAATAAAAACATAGCATTCATTTATTTTAAATTCTATGTAAATGAGACTAGACTGATATTTAGTTAACATGTCATTCAACCTTTGAAAAATGATTTTGGTATTCATTTTTGAAGAGCTATATATTTGTAAAACTAGGTATCATTAGTATACACTATATAAGAATTGAGCTACTCTTTAAAATCATATTTTCAAAAGTTTAAAAGCAGAAGAATATGGTATGATTTACTTGGGAAGATAATAATGGAATTCAAAACTATTAAAAGCTTATCCAGGTATAGTAATTCTCCTAAAAATTATGTTAGGGATTGAAAAACACATACTAAAGCAAGAAAAAAAGTGATTAAGAAAATATTGAGTTGGGAGATGCTTGAGAAGAAGCCTAATCGAAAATTATTTTCACTAGATTCTTTCTAAAGTTGAAGCTACATTGTATTCCTAATTTTCTTGTATGTAAGATGTACTAGGAAGTCTTTTTAAATGGAGAGCTTAAAATATGTTGTTACACCATCTAAGGTACCTTAGTTAACAAGTATTAATTTCTTTTTAAAAGTAAATAGGAAATCAGGTTAGACTTGTTTATTAGAATTATTCTAAACTACACTATGAATTTTTTGAAGCAAAATTGTGCTAATTTAAATGATATTCACTCCCTCAAATTAAATTAAAAAGGTTTTAATTTTTTAGTGTTACTGGAGGACAAATAACGTTTTAGTTTGGGGGATTTGATAAGTGGAAAAGAGTGCTTGATTTCCATCATATTTTCACATATGTTTATAGATGAAATTGCACTTTAAAGAATGGTACTTTTATGTTTTTCTTGTAAGTACAATAAGTATTAGAAGTGGAGCAAAGTAGAGAAGAAATGAAGCGAAGTGGAGGTGACTAGGGCCTATGGAGCAATCAGGTGGCTGACACCATGGCGCCAGCTTTCTTGGGCACCTCGGCATCAATCCCACTCTAGGAAACAGAGAGGTTGGTTCCTAAGCATCAATCCTACGCTAAGTGAGCCTTGGCGCCAGGTTTTTGGACACTTAGGAGCCACTATCAAAACTGGCAGAGAGAGAGTCTGGTGCCTAGGAGCCAGAAACTGTTTGAGCAATTTTCAGTGTGTTGACGTACATCCCGATATAGCATTTGGAGAAGGAAAAGGAGTTTTTTTCATAGCTGGTGGAACTCTATAGTCAGTGCTTTTCTGTAAGATAGATTAGAGAGCATGTTGTGATGGTTTTGGAATGATTTTCAATTGTTAAGTGAGGAGAGGTTTGAGGAAAGCAGCAAGGGGAGACATTCTTGAGGGAAGCATTTTCATCGCTTTAAAGAGGGGGAAAGATAAGTATTGTGTACACTTGTTTTTGTATTTTTGTAAACACAATTATTTAGTGGATTTATTTATTTTCAAAGATGTTTTGTGATGTTTTCTCAATGCCTCATGAGTATTCTTTTTAATTTTTCCTTGTGATAGTTGAGTAGGTTATGTAGAAATGCCAAGTGTTTTAAAAATTTGTTCTTAATCTTGAATATGATGAATAACCTTCTGAATTTCATTTATTTTTCATTCTGACTAAGTGAATTGTTAAAGTGTGTTGTGATTCGTAATAACTCAAGAGAGCCATGGTAGAACAACTAGGTTATTCACATTCATCTATACGGTATGGTGCAAGTACTTTATAGGGAGATGCAAATGTTAGGGATATAATCTTTGATGGGTTCAAGTTGGGATTTAACGAATTAAAACCAATTTAACAAAACATCTTTACGCACTGAGGTTAGGGTAAAAAAGAGTTGATCCTATTTGCCACTAACCACATTCTCAATTAACACTTTACATTTTCTACACTGCAACTTAAATCATTGCAAGGGAATGTAGCTTTATAACTTAATAATCACCAAACCAATGAGGATAAGAAGATTTCTGTTAAGTTGACATTTAAACTAGATCGCTATTCAGTAGGAGCAATTTGTAGAATCTTAACATAATTTCAATTGTACGCTAAGAACTAAACCTAGTAGACTAAAACATCTCGCAAGTCTAATTATCTCACTGCCTGTGGGATTGATATTCTGAACTAAAAATCTAATATTACTGATACGACACACACACTTGTGTGAGACCCCTGCACTTAGAATTAGAGTGCATCAAGTAATTTGGCATTGTTGTAAGGTGTATCAGATACCGAAATGAATTGATACAATGAGATGCCCGTGGAGGCGAACAGTCCTTGTCTCCCAGCTGAGTTGATCCACTCTGATTTCTTCAAGCATATGATGAAGGGTGAGACCGTGGATTTTGGTTCACATGATGATTGGTTCCACCTAATGGTATGGTCGTTTGTCGACTATAAGGAGAAGGCCTTCCGCCGAATAGAAGAGAATGGCTGAGGCGGTTGCCCAAAAGTGGGAAGCAGAGTGATCGATCGCATGGATGGAGAAAAGGTTGTAGTTCTGCACCGAGAGCTAGACGATGGAGGCTGAGGAGCAAGTGAAAAATGTCGCAACCCTAGAAAGAGAAAATGTTGAGCTTACAACGGCACAAGCAAAGTTGATGATAGTCGACGACCATGTCAAGAGGATCTACCAACAACTTCAGGCATGGATCACTTTGGCTATTAATTGCTTCATCAATGAAGGCTTGGTTGAGCCAAACTAGGCTGACATGGGTTTATTTGCCACCCTTCTTTTCGAGCAAGAATAGTGATAAATTTGTGGGAACGGCCTCAGAAAGAGGCACCAACAATGATGGATCAACTGCACTTCATTTTTTTTTGCATGTACTAAATATGCACATTTTTAATAAGAACTCCCATCTTATGTAAATTCTAATTTACATTTTTAATAACTATCATTTGATAATTCTATCATATTTATTAATCCATGAAAACACGATTTTAAATTACATAAATTATTTAATAAATTACATACAAACGAACTTATTAATGAATATAGATGGATAACGAATAAAGCTAATGTTCAAGTTGAATTATTTAAACAAAAAATGAATAATTTTAGAAGAATAAATATAAAACTATCTATCAAATGCATAAACTTGTAACCCTTACAGAGCTGCCTTATTACGATTACACTCGAATCCAGATAACTTGCTCTTTCAGAGCACCAGCTCCATGTCAACAATTAATGTCCGAAAGCAAATTCATATGAATTTGCATATCTGCCGCCTAAAGTTTTATATTCAAGTGCATAGCTCCAAAATCTTCATCACTGTTGCTATTTTTTAAAAATCAAAATACAACTTTATATATAGGTTTATGACACCAAAATACTATCAAATTCTAGGTGTCAGATACAGATATATAGAGATTGTGCGGCATGAATCTGTCAGATTGGAATTAGTTTAAAATAAAAAAAGTTTTAATTCAATAGTTTCCAATGCATCACATGACAAACCAACGGCAGGGATCAATAATTCAAAACTCCATGCAAACAAATTTTCTTTCGCCCAGCATTCTACAGAGGCATTTCTAGCTTTCCTTCGCAACTTTTCAAGGATAATAATAAAAGATAGGATCACCTTCTTCTATTCTAGCAAGCAATTAACTATATGTCGTCCCAATTTAATATAACACCGCGGAAAAACGATCATGATGAATGCTCGCCTTACAAGCAACAGCTAGCCCATTGCATATTTCTGAGTCCAGCTCCTTGCCGTGCTCTCATACTTGGCCCTGTCTACTTTGTACATATGTGCAATCTCCGGTACCAATGGATCATCAGGGTTCGGGTCCGTCAATAGGGAGCAAATTGAGAGTAAAACCTAAAGAAATCACAAAATTCATCATATTTGTTCAATATCATGAAAAGATAGACTATTAACACAGCCTATATATGTATGTATATATATGTATATATGTATATATATGTATATATGTATATATATGTATTAAAGAAATGGTCGAAGGCTATTAGACGAGCCCCAGTCATTCCTATGTGTGCTAAATATTCGAGTATCACAGCCTACACACGGGGTGATTTGAACCCGTGACCTTAAGGGACTTGGGACCTTCAGAGAGGTTGCTCTACCAATAGGCCACGAAACGCACACATACATACATACATATATATATATATATATATA